>CAVLJG010000003.1:2450817-2872876 GCA_963669975.1 Acanthoscelides obtectus
TGGGATCCTCACAGACCACTGAAGATTATATAGACATGATTCTCGTTTCTACTACTAGGGTTTTCAAACCTTTCAAAATTATCAAATATTTCAAAAAATTTCCAAGGATTTTAAGTATTCCAAATATTACGAGCATTTCAAGAAATTCCAAAATCTCAAGCATTACAACTATCTTAGAAAAACCAAAACAAACAAAGATTTGAATCAAATCAAAATACGTATAATAATATTTTCAGAAATTCCAAAAATTGCATTTTAAGAAATTCACGAAATGTGAAATCCTAGACCTTGAAATTTACAGAGATCTCAAATATTTCATTGATTTTCAAGAATTTTATAAATTCCGAAAATACTAAAATTGCCAAATATTCAAAAAAATAGCAATTTTCTAAGCCGCAAACAGTTCAAATATTTCAAAAAAATACATCTAATATTTCATGCATTTCATAAATTCCAAACTTTTCAGAATTCTTAGGAATAACAAACTGCTTAAAAATTTCAGGATCATAAAAATTTGCAGGATTTCAGGAGTTTCATGAATCTCAAAAATTTCAAATATTCAAGCACTGAATAACAAAACAAAAGTTTTTTCATGTATCTAAGATTTACTGAATTTTTTAGTACCTAATATTTTCAAAATTTGTAACATCATCAAAGTTTTCAGAAGATTCAAAATTTTAAAAATTTCCAAGATTTTTAAACTCATCGTGATTTTCAAAATTTTAAATAACTTGGTAACGTATCCAAAGTATTTCAAAATGTCCAATATTTTTAAAATTATGAAAATTTTCATTATTTCCGGCAAATCTAAAGCTTTCTATTCCAAAATTTTATTCTTTAATTTTTTTTAGAAATCTCAAGAATAACAGAATTATGAAAGCGTACAGGAATTCATGCCTCAAAAATTTAAAATATCCGTGGATATCAAAAAGTTTCAAAATTCGGAAGATTTTAAAGATTTACTAAATTTTTTACATTTATAATTTTCTCAAAATTTTTATAATTGCCTTTTTCAATTCTATCAAAATTTTCTGAACTTTCAAATTTTTTGTAATTTCCATACTTTTCAAAATTTTAATTGTTTTCAAAGTTTCAACAATTTTCAAAATCTTTCTCGAAATTATCAAACTTTAAAAAATTCTTAATATTTTCAAATCGTTTGAAATCTTGAAAAGATTTCACAATTTTCAAAATAATAATTTTTGGAATTCCCATAATTTTCAAAATTTTCAGTGTTTTTAAAGTTTTTTGCCATTTTTTAAATTTCGAAAATTTTCAAGATTTTCAAAAAATTTACGATATTCAAGATTCTTGAATATTCCCAATATTTTCAAATTGTTCAAAGTTTTCAAAATCTTCGAAATTTTTAAATTCCCGACGATATTCAAGATTGTCTAATACATATTTCAAAATTTCCAAAATCTAAATTTTTTAGAATTCCCGTAATTTCAATTTTTCCAGTGTTTTAAAAATTTTCAGTGTTTCCAAAATTTTCAAATCTCAAATATTTTCAATATTTTCAAATTATTCGAAATTATAAAACTTTTAAAAGTCGATTCTAGATTTACCAGAATATCAAAATTTTCAGATTATTCAAAATTTCCATTATTCTCAAGATTTCCTGATTTTGAATATACTAAGTGACATATAAATCCGAACACCCACTTTAAATGGTTGTATTTTAATAAAAGTTGGTGAATGTATTTATCTTACTGTAAATAACAAGTGAAAAAATTTTTAGCCTTATCAGTTGGACATGTTTGGTCGAGAAGGGCATAGCCACTTATCTCAAAATTATTTATTATTCACACGTACGGAAGTTATTTGCGATCTGAACGGTTTGAAATTATTGTCTAGTGGTATTATGCAACTGACAAAAAAAAATAGTTTTTCTACGTAAAAGAGACATAAACTACATCTATAACAGCAGTAATGTCATCAACCACAAATTTACTTACCCGTCTGAATCCAGAACCATCATTTTTTCTGTATATTCTGTCTATTTTGCGTTTGGGATATATACTAAGTGACATATAAATCCGAACACCCTGTTTAAATGGTTTTATTTTAATAAAAGTTGGTGAATGTATTTATCTTACTGTAAATAATAAGTGAAAACATTTTCAGCCTTATCAGTTGGACATTCCTGTTTTTATACTGCTTTTATTAATTCACTAACGCTCTAAAAATGAATATTTCAGCCAACGTTGGCGGATTTTGGTTCTTGACATCCTTTACGATCGGTTACGATGCCTAGAGTACGGAGACCTGTACGATTTCGTCAACTTAGTGAGTTTGATAGGGGCCGTATAGTGGGACTTCGGGAAGCTGAACTTTCTTTTCGGGCAATTGCAGTTAGAGTGCAAAGAAGTGTAGACACTGTGATTAGGTGGTGTCAGGCATGGCTTAGAGAAGGCCGTACACAAAGAGCAAGGGGCACTGGACGCCGCCGTAGAACAACAGACCGTGAAGATCGCCGCCTAAGATTATTGGCCTTAAGGGACCGTTTCTCCACTACCAGGTCCATTGCAAATGAATGGTTTGCAGAACACGGAAGACCTATTGGCGTGCGAAGAGTTTACCGACGAATGAGAAGTTTTGGCTTGTTTTCATACCGGCCACACTGGGTCCTCCCTTTAACTCGAGAACACCGACGTAATCGCCTTGAGTGGTGCAGACAACGGTCACTATGGGATCAGGAATGGAACAGTATTGTCTTTAGTGACGAGTCTCGATTTTGTTTAGGCATGCACGATGGTCGTGCCAGCGTTAGAAGGCGACGTGGTGAAAGCAGGAATCCACAGTTTTTTGTTGAAAGACATGTTCATCACACTGTTGGAGTTATGGTTTGGGGTGCTATAGCTTATGGTTCCAGGTCACATTTAATCTTCATCAGAGGTAACATGAACGCGCAGCGTTATATCCACGAAGTTCTAGAACCCCATCTTTTACCCTATCTTGACACCCTGGCAGATCCAACTTTCCAACAAGATAATGCCCGACCACATGTTGCAAGAGTCACAATAGACTTCTTTCAACATAATGATGTCACATTGTTACCATGGCCACCAAGATCTCCCGACTTATCCCCAATTGAGCACGTATGGATATGATGGGTAGGAGATTGCTCAATTTGCAACGTCCTCCTCAGACTCCAGAAGCACTTCGAGAGGAGTTGGTGGTTGCCTGGAATGAGATACCACAGGAGGACATTAACCACCTGATCAGAAGCATGCCTAGGCGCGTTGGAGAATGCGTAGCACATCAGGGTGCATCCACACATTATTAAAGGTCAAAGGGCTTTAAAGCAGTGCAATCATTTTGAAATTTTTATCATTTACTTATTATGCTTCATTAAGTACTTATACAAAATTTTATTAAAATAAAACCATTTAAACTGGGTGTTCGGATTTATATGTCACTTAGTATATTTTCAATATTTCCGGTATTTCTAAAATTTTCTATAGTTGCAAGATTTCAATACCTTTAAAATTGTTAAAATCGTGTTTTTTAAAATTTTAGTCGCACGCCGTTAGCGCATAGCAACCTTTAGGCTAGGCTTAGTTATAGCATTGCAGAACATATGGATGTAAAATCGGTGTTATACGTGTATCTACTGTGTCGGGTCGGCAGTCCCTGATATTGCAGGTCGCCAAGAAGGCTTCGGTGTTGAAAAGGAGGAAGTCCCGGAACCGGATGGACCCTGCCGCGGCGGCTTCCAGAACGGAAGCTAATACCCCCGGTACTGAGACGCCGAGCGGAGACGCGCCGGGAGTGGGAGCAGCTGGAACCACCCAGCCTAACCGGGCGCTGTCCGATACGGATGTCGTTTTCTATATGGAGGAACCCAAAGCAGGTAGGCTAAGGAATTTCTCCTGACCTGTGAATTTCAACTTCCACACGACTAACGCTTTCACACAAGGTTACTTCTATTCCTTCCAATGACGGAAAAGCTTTGTAGTTTTTGAAAATCGTTCCAGTGGCGACAGAGGAAAATGCTAAAAACAAGAAATAAAAATCGGTCCTAGTTCGTTTTTTGATGTTCCAGAGGATCCTGTTTATTTTAAAAAGGTTTGGGGGGATATTATAGGTATGTATCGTAATTTCTTAGCGGTAGTACATTTAGCAACTTCCAACTGCAGTGATTCCAAATATTCAAGTATTTCATAGATAACGAAAAAGGGTTCCTCCAAAAAATTCAGAATATTAAAATTTACGGGATTTCTGTATTTTTTATATACACAATATTTTCAAAAATTTCAAAATCTTCGAATTTTGGAAAATTTTCCAAATTAACAAAATTTTCTGAATTTTCTAAATTTTCTAAATTTCTAATATTTAAATATTTCTAAATTTTCAAATTTCAATTTTCTATATTTTCTAAATTTTCAAAATTTCTAAATTTTCTAAATTTTCTAAATTTTCTAATTTTTCTAATGTTCTAAATTTTCTAATTTTCTAAATTTCTAAATTTTCTAAAGTTTCTAAATTTTCTAAATTTTCTAAATTTCTAAAGTTTCTAAATTTCTAAATTTTCTAAATTTTCTAAATTTTCTAATTTCTAAATTTTCTAAATTTTCTAAATTTTCTAAATTTCTAATTTCTAAATTTTCTAAATTTTCTAAGTTTTCTAAGTTTTCTAAATTTTCTAAATTTTCTAAATTTTCAAAATTTTCTAAATTTTCTAAATTTTGGTAATTTTCAAAATTTTCACAATTTTCAGAATTTTCAAAATTTTCAAAATTACCAAAATTTTCGAAATTTTCAAAACTTTCGAAATTATCAAGAATTTCAAAATCTTCGAATTTTGGAAAATTTTCCAAATTGACAAAATTTTCTGAATTTTCTAAATTTTCTACATTTTCTAAATATTCTAAATTTTCCAAATTTCTAAATTTTCAAAATTTATAAAATTTGGTAATTTTCAAAATTTTCATAATTTTCAGAATTTTCAAAATTTTCAAAATTACCAAAATTTTCGAAATTTTCAAAATTTTCGAAATTTTCTATATTTACAAAATTTTCAAAACTTTTGACAATTTTAAATGGATAAACTTTTCTAAACATTTTAGAAGAAGCGTATAAAGTTGAAATTTATTTGTACCGAAAAAGACGTTACAGCTGAAATTTTGAAATTTTTTCCGCTATTTGGATTTTTTAAACATGATCCTAGGGATTTTTATTTTTTATCTAGGTACTCCGAATAGATTTCGCCGAGGAGAACGGGAGAGTGCTAGAGGCGCCATCTTCACAAGTCAGACCAGCACTGTCACTGAGGCTGCCAGTGACGATATTGATGACTTGGACGCTGAGCTGCCCAGGGTGACACAGTAAGTACCAACATGATCTAAAATAAAACGTCATCAACAAGGATAAAGTCGAACTTAAAATTGTCCACAACTTGCACTTCAGGAATTGAAAATAGATGAATTTCAAATGACATTGATGGTAATAGTCAAGGTTATAGGCATAATTTAAGTGTAGTCCATTTAAGAAAACGATCTTGACCTTCAAATCAGTTTGAAGGTCATATTTTATTTTGCATGTTTTGGACTAAAACTTGGTGATCAAGACAAAGCTTGGGCCCATCATAGAGTTTTCAAAAGATGTCTGGAGGACCGTTTTGGTTTAAGGTTAAAAATATAAGTTTCCGGGAGAGCAAGGGAACTACAGTGACAACTGCTACTTCTGCTCGTGTGAAGTCAAAGGGTTCAACTCCATTCCATATCATACCCAAATCTCCTATCAGCTATTCGTCCTCCTCCTCATGATGCAGAAATACCTGTTCCAAAGCTCCCTGCTACGTTGGGAGGAAGGTGAAGTACAACCTCAAGACGATCAGGATTCCAGTTCTGACTAGACCAAAATTCTACTCCCAGGAAAAGATATAAATGATTTGGATCTTCCCAAAGATGCTGCTGAGTTGCTTGGATTACGACTCAATGATAAGAATTTATTACTACCTGGAGTGTCTTTTTCTTGGTTCAGAGATAGTGAAACGAATTATTTTTCCAAAGAAGAAAATCTAACGGTTCAATTCAGAATCCAGTATGAATCCAATCAATGACGTCTGTTTGAACGCAGTTTTACTTCATAACGGTGGTTTCTATGCTTCTATTCCCGTGGGACATTCTGTGTTCGTGAAAGAGGCCTACGAGGACTGGGAAATGAATCTTCAAAAACTCAAAAATGAAGATCATGGTTGGCAAATGCGCGGTGATTGGAAGAGCCAAATCTCCTTGTTATGCCTACTGGACAGTCGAGATCGAAAACATCACTGGTTGGTAGAGAGTTGGGACTCAAAGATGCTTACAATGTTCTGCGAGGAAACCACCAGAAGAAGTTATCTCTCCTCCAATTCATATAACGCTAGGCCTTACGAAACAGTCCGTCCAATCTCTCCCAAAAGAGGGAGAATGCTTCAAATACTTGATTAAAAAGTTCCCAGGTTTTTCGGAGGCGAAGTTAAAAGAAGGCGCATTTGATGGGCCAGATATCAGCGAGCTCCTAGCGGATCAGGACGATGACAGATCTCCAGAGAGAAGGATGGTTTGTATTTGAAGATGTTGTGGAGGAATTTTTGAGCAACAATAATCATCCTGATTATAAAATTATAATAAAAAGGATGCTAAAATCTTTGAACGAATTGGGTTGTTTCATGAGACTGAAGGTAAATGTTCTTAAATCCCACGTGGACTATTTTCCTGAGAATTCAGGGGCAGTGAGTGAAGAGCAAGAGGAACGTCTACATCAAGACATCGAGGGAAAAAGATATAAAGGAAACTGCAGCTCCACAATGATAACAGACTACTGCTCACAGCAAAGAAGCAACAGTTTAAATCACTAGCTCATTTGTACTGAAAAATAAACTATTAAAATCACGTATTTTTAAAAGCACTACTTATATCTCTTACGAGTAATACAATTGATATCAATTTGTGAAAAAACGTGATGTGCTACGGCAAAACGGAGTGAACTTTTAGATTTAGTACGTAACAAACAATATGAAACAGCTTTTCAAAAAAAAATATGCAGAACTACGTTATTTAACCACATAAGTTAGAGTGTACGATTTTGAATTTTATGCTTCCAAGCGCATGCTAGTAAAACATGGAGATTTAATTTTGACTGGTGCAGCGTAATGCTAGTAATAAACGAAAATATCATTCCCTAGATGTTTCCAGTTATTTCGACCATAAATTGTGAGTAGAATCGAAAAATTTTTCATTCGCTAATAAAAGCTGGCACGTCCGATAACCGCTCCCCATTACACAGAATTCTGCAATATCCATTTTTACAACTCGAGCATCTTTTTATAGCCGTTGATAATGGACAGCGGCGTTCCGGATACGAAGTTCTGTCACTTCCGGTGGGATTGGTTAATGCTGAAAGTACTTTCCTGATAAAAATAAATTCGAGCTGCTTGGACCGATAGTGGCATAACCTGCGAGGCATTCAGAGTTGAAGTTGCATGATCAAACTAACTTAACTGTAAGTGATGTGAAGGCCTCGTCGCAGTAAATAGAACAGGTGTAGTACCCCATTTTCCTGCCAAACGCACGAGTTCAGAGCGCACACGCAGGGAAGAAAAGCAGCTCACCGCCTCCTCTCCGGCCCCTGGCCTACAAACTCTAATTTTCTTCAAAGCCAAGTTTTTGCAACAATTTTGTGGTACATAGCGAGAGAGGGAGCTATTCACTTCGACGAGGCCTTCAAATAATTAAGATAATAATTATGTCCCGGCCTCGTCTCGTAAATAGAAAAGGTGTAGTACCCCGTTTCCCGGCCAAACCCACGAGTTCAGAGCGAGCACTTAAGGAAGAAAAGTGGCTCATCGCGCCCTCACACCTTCCTCCTCTCCGGCCCTTGGCCTGCAAACTCTCGTTTTCTTCAAAACCAACTTGTTTTCAACAATTGGGTGATACATAGGAAGTGAGGGAGCTGTTTACTTCGACGAGGCCCTCACACAATTAAGATCGAGCATCACTTACTGCTAAGTACGTTTGACCATGTAATTATGTTCCGGCCTCGTCTCGTGAATAAAACAGGTGTAGTACCCCGGTTCCCGGCCAAACCCACGAGTTCAGAGCGAGCACTTAGGGAAGAAAAGTGGCTCATCGCGCCCTCCCACCTTCCTCCTCTCCGGCCCCTGGCCTGCAAACTCTCGTTTTCTTCAAAACCAACTTGTTTGCAACAATTGGGTGATACATAGGAAGCGAGGGAGCTATTTACTTCGACAAGGCCTTCACACAATTAATATCGAGCATCACTTACTGTAAGTTTGATTGATCATGTAATTATCGTCCGGCCTCGTCTCGTAAATAAAACAGGTGTAGTACGCCGGTACCCGGCCAAACCCACGAGTTCAGAGCGAGCACTCAAGGAAGAAAAGTGGCTCATCGCGCCCCCCCACCTTCCTGTTCTCCGGCTACCGGCCTGCAAACTCTCGTTGTCTTCAAAACCAACTTGTTTGCAACAATTGGGTGATACATAGGAAGTGAGGGAGCTATTTACTTCGACGAGGCCTTCACATAATTAAAATCGAGCATAACTTACAGGTAAGTACGTTTGATCGTGTAATTATGTTCCGGCCTCGTCTCGTAAATGAAACAGGTATAGTACCCCGCTTCCCGGCCAAACCCACGAGTTCAGAGCGAGCACTTAAGGAAGAAAAGTGGCTCATCGCGCCCTCCCACCTTCCTCCTCTCCGGCTACCGGCCTGTAAACTCTCATTTTCTTCAAAACCAACTTGTTTTCAACAATTGGGTGATACATAGGAAGTGAGGGAGCTATTTACTTCGACAAAGCCCTCACACAATTAAGATCGAGCATCACTTACTGGTAAGTTCGTTTGACAATGTAATTATTTTCCTACCTCGTCTCGTAATAAAACAGGTGTAGTACCCCGGTTCCCGACCAAACCCACGAGTTGAAAGCGAGCACTTAGGGAAGAAAAGTGGCTCACCGCGCCCACCCACCTTTCACCTCTCCGGCACTGGCCTGCATACTATCGTTTTCTTCAAGGCCAAGTTTTTGCAACAATTGGGTGATACATAGGGAGAGAGGGAGATATTTACTTAGACGAGATAGACGCGTCTCATGTTTTGTGGGCCGGGACCCACCTAGACCAGTCTCTGTGCTGAAACAGACTATCGATCTACATATGTTCGTTTATAAATAAGGCCAAAGCATGCAATCGAACATAAGCTATATCAAATAAAGGTTTCAGTTTGAATTAAATTAGCAGGGCAAGCTTCATAGGTACAAAGTTCAAATGCTCAATAAAGCAACCCTGTATTTCTATCCTTAGGGTCCGTTATTTCGTCTTTTCTCCGTCTTTAGTGTTGTGTTTCCTTTTCAGGCTAACAGAGGCGCATAAAAACGCTATTCGAGCCATCAGGAAGATTAAATATTTTGTGGCCCGCAGGAAGTTTCAGCAGGCTAGGAAACCGTACGACGTGAGAGACGTTATTGAGCAATATAGCCAGGGGCACTTGAATATGATGGTGCGGATTAAGGTGAGTCTACACGTGTATGCACGGAGCTTGTTTCAAAAATAGGGTTCCTAGCGCTGTATCTTGGGCTAACTTGTGCCAAAAATTAATCCTTTACATACTCACACTCTTTATCTGCGGTTAGCTGTTGCAGTCCAGTAAAAATGTTGCAATCTAAGTGCACCAAGCTATACAGGGTGTAAACGTTATGGTAGTCAGTAGATTTTTGTCCAAATGGCTTTATAGTTTACAACCTTAGGTGCTTTATATCGACCACAGTCACCACAATCGTACTAATTTTTATAATCCAATCTAAAACGTTTTTAAATTGGGTAATTAACAAATAAATGGCATTAAGTTTTTCTAAGCTAAGCCAAAATTTGTAGTCAGCATGTAAGTTTCATTGAATTAACTATTTAAAACACACATGACAACAGCGCGTCGGTCATTCATCACTCTTATCGAACCGGCAATCGATCGCAAACGGTAACAGTGGTTAGTATGTTGTTTCGTTTTTGTTCGCGTACGTCGTCGTGTTTATTTACAATGTTCTCGAATCAAGAGTTCGCCGACATGTTGTTAGTTTACGGTGAAGCTCGTCAGAATTCAAATTTATCGAACCGGCAATCGATCGCAAACGGTAACAGTGGTTAGTATGTTGTTTTGTTTTTGTTCGCGTACGTCGTCGTGTTTATTTACAATGTTCTCGAATCAAGAGTTCGCCGACATGTTGTTAGTTTACGGTGAAGCTCGTCAGAATTCAAATTTATCGAACCGGCAATCGATCGCAAACGGTAACAGTGGTTAGTATGTTGTTTTGTTTTTGTTCGCGTACGTCGTCGTGTTTATTTACAATGTTCTCGAATCAAGAGTTCGCCGACATGTTGTTAGTTTACGGTGAAGCTCGTCAGAATTCAAATTTATCGAACCGGCAATCGATCGCAAACGGTAACAGTGGTTAGTATGTTGTTTTGTTTTTGTTCGCGTACGTCGTCGTGTTTATTTACAATGTTCTCGAATCAAGAGTTCGCCGACATGTTGTTAGTTTACGGTGAAGCTCGTCAGAATTCAAATTTATCGAACCGGCAATCGATCGCAAACGGTAACAGTGGTTAGTATGTTGTTTTGTTTTTGTTCGCGTACGTCGTCGTGTTTATTTACAATGCTCTCGAATCAAGAGTTCGCCGACATGTTGTTAGTTTACGGTGAAGCTCGTCAGAATTCAAATTTATCGAACCGGCAATCGATCGCAAACGGTAACAGTGGTTAGTATGTTGTTTTGTTTTTGTTCGCGTACGTCGTAGTGTTTATTTACAATGTTCTCGAATCAAGAGTTCGCCGACATGTTGTTAGTTTACGGTGAAGCTCGTCAGAATTCAAATTTATCGAACCGGCAATCGATCGCAAACGGTAACATTGGTTAGTATGTTGTTTTATTTTTGTTCGCGTACGTCGTCGTGTTTATTTACAATGTTCTCGAATCAAGAGTTCGCCGACATGTTGTTAGTTTACGGTGAAGCTCGTCAGAATTCAAATTTATCGAAGCGGCAATCGATCGCAAACGGTAACAGTGGTTAGTATGTTGTTTTGTTTTTGTTCGCGTACGCCGCCGTGTTTATTTACAATGTTCTCGAATCAAGAGTTCGCCGACAAGTTGTTAGTTTACGGTGAAGCTCGTCAGAATTCAAATTTATCGAACCGGCAATCGATCGCAAACGGTAACAGTGGTTAGTATGTTGTTTTGTTTTTGTTCGCGTACGTCGTCGTGTTTATTTACAATGTTCTCGAATCAAGAGTTCGCCGACATGTTGTTAGTTTACGGTGAAGCTCGTCAGAATTCAAATTTATCGAACCGGCAATCGATCGCAAACGGTAACAGTGGTTAGTATGTTGTTTCGTTTTTGTTCGCGTACGTCGTCGTGTTTATTTACAATGTTCTCGAATCAAGAGTTCGCCGACATGTTGTTAGTTTACGGTGAAACTCGTCAGAATTCAAATTTATCGAACCGGCAATCGATCGCAAACGGTAACAGTGGTTAGTATGTTGTTTTGTTTTTGTTCGCGTACGCCGTCGTGTTTATTTACAATGTTCTCGAATCAAGAGTTCGCCGACATGTTGTTAGTTTACGGTGAAGCTCGTCAGAATTCAAATTTATCGAACCGGCAATCGATCGCAAACGGTAACAGTGGTTAGTATGTTGTTTTGTTTTTGTTCGCGTACGTCGTCGTGTTTATTTACAATGTTCTCGAATCAAGAGTTCGCCGACATGTTGTTAGTTTACGGTGAAGCTCGTCAGAATTCAAATTTATCGAACCGGCAATCGATCGCAAACGGTAACAGTGGTTAGTATGTTGTTTTGTTTTTGTTCGCGTACGTCGTCGTGTTTATTTACAATGTTCTCGAATCAAGAGTTCGCCGACATGTTGTTAGTTTACGGTGAGGCTCGTCAGAATTCAAATTTATCGAAACGGCAATCGATCGCAAACGGTAACAGTGGTTAGTATGTTGTTTCGTTTTTGTTCGCGTACGCCGCCGTGTTTATTTACAATGTTCTCGAATCAAGAGTTCGCCGACATGTTGTTAGTTTACGGTGAAGCTCGTCAGAATTCAAATTTATCGAACCGGCAATCGATCGCAAACGGTAACAGTGGTTAGTATGTTGTTTTGTTTTTGTTCGCGTACGTCGTCGTGTTTATTAACAATGTTCTCGAATCAAGAGTTCGCCGACATGTTGTTAGTTTACGGTGAAGCTCGTCAGAATTCAAATTTATCGAACCGGCAATCGATCGCAAACGGTAACAGTGGTTAGTATGTTGTTTTGTTTTTGTTCGCGTACGTCGTCGTGTTTATTTACAATGTTCTCGAATCAAGAGTTCGCCGACATGTTGTTAGTTTACGGTAAAGCTCGTCAGAATTCAAATTTATCGAACCGGCAATCGATCGCAAACGGTAACAGTGGTTAGTATGTTGTTTTGTTTTTGTTCGCGTACGTCGTCGTGTTTATTTACAATGTTCTCGAATCAAGAGTTCGCCGACATGTTGTTAGTTTACGGTGAAGCTCGTCAGAATTCAAATCTTGCAGCTCAAATTTACACCCAGACAGAAGGACATTTGTGCAAGTGTACCAAAGGCTTTGAGATAGAGGAAGTGTTCAGCCCACTAACATTCGCACTCGTAAAAGACGGGTTGTTGTAGAGCAGGAGGAACAAATTTTAAATATCGTGGAAATCAATGCAGATATCAGTACTCGGGAATTAGGCCGCCGCGTAGGACTATCGCATACCATAGTGTAGTAGCATTCGTGAAGGTCATTTCCAGCAACGTGTTAAAATAAATTTTTGGGCGGGAATTCTTGACGATCAAGTAATTGGCCCCCCCAAACTTGTCAGGAGAAGGATACGTTAGCTTTCTAGCCAATAACCAACCAGAACTTTTGGAACAGACCTTAGACAACATGCCATTACAACGGAGACAGAATTTGTGGTTTCTTCATGACGGGGCACCACACATTTTTAGAGGCGTCATTCAGTATTTGAATGTACATTATCTAAATCGCTGGATCGGTCGAAATGCTCATGATCCTCGAAAATGGCCAGCAAGATCTCCTGACCTTAATCCGATGGATTTCTGGTATTGGGGAGAACTTAAAGAGATGGTTTATGGGGCTGGTCCAATAACAACTGAAGCACAACTTCGCGAATAAATTTTTAATGTGGCTGAAATAATAAATGGACAACTTCGAGGATCTAGAGTAAGAAGAAACTGGATTCGTCGTAATGAAGCTTGTGTGGAAAGTGGAGGACGACATTTTGAGCACCTTCTTTAAATACAAAAAAAGTGCAGTGTGGGTTTTTTATGTTACATGATATATCACCCATTTAAATAGTGACTATCATAACGTTTACACCGTGTATTTCTGAAACATCCTTCATACGCTCCACACGCGGAATAATTCTAGGTCTCAATCCCGCTTCTGATTGCAAATCCTCGAGTGAAAAACGGCGAGTAAATGAGGCGCTCGCCTCTTAAATGCCTCTCGTACATTGTTGAGTATCGTGAAGTGCCTAAACGAAAAGATCTCGAGCAGCTGAAAGTTGGGAGTTTTGATTGAACGACGCGTTCTCTCGTTCTCGTCATTTTTCTTTTCGTCCTAAACTGCTGGCCATCCGAGTCGAGAATAATATTTTTTTTATGAATCTCGCGGATTGTGAGTTTTAAATTTACTTATAATGTATTGATTTTAACTGTGTCAAAGTTTTATCTGTAACTATATTCAAACGGGAAAAACTTCATTGCATAACCAACTGTTTTCTGTTATGTTGACCACATAAATTACTTCTATGATGTCGGAAAAATGATATATCGCAGAACTTTTATAAATATCAAAATCCTGAACATTTTTGAAATTACAGAAAATCGGACTACTATGATCCCAGTTAAACATTATTCTGAAAGGTAACCATATATGTAATGTGTGAAACTTTAAATGCCATATCTAATTATCGTGATATATACTAAGTGACATATAAATCCGAACACCCAGTTTAAATGGTTTTATTTTAATAAAATTGATGTGCTGTGATGTGCTACGCATTCTCCAACGCGCCTAGGCATGCTTCTGATCAGGTGGTCAATGTCCTCCTGTGGTATCTCATTCCAGGCAACCACCAACTCCTCTCGAAGTGCTTCTAGAGTCTGAGGAGGACGTTGCAAATTAAGCAATCTCCTACCCATCATATCCCACACGAGCTCAATTGGGGATAAGTCGGGAGATCTTGGTGGCCATGGTAACAATGTGACATCATTATGTTGAAAGAAGTCTATTGTGACTCTTGCAACATGTGGTCGGGCATTATCTTGTTGGAAAGTTGGATCTGCCAGGGTGTCAAGTTAGGGTAAAAGATGGGGTTCTAGAACTTCGTGGATGTAACGCTGCGCGTTCATGTTACCTCTGATGAAGATTAAAGGTGACCTGGAACCATAAGCTATAGCACCCCAAACCATAACTCCAACAGTGTGATGTACATGTCTTTCAACAAAAAACTGTGGATTCCTCCTTTCACCACGTCGCCTTTTAACCCTGGCACGACCATCGTGCATGCCTAAACAAAATCGAGACTCGTCACTAAAGACAATATTGTTCCATTCCTGATCCCAGAGTGACCGTTGTCTGCACCACTCAAGGCGATTACGTCGGTGTTCTCGAGTTAAAGGGAGGACCCAGTGTCGCCGGTATGAAAACAAGCCAAAACTTCTCATTCGTCGGTAAACACTTCGCATGCCAATAGGTCTTCCGTGTTCTGCAAACCATTCATTTGCAATGGACCTGGTAGTGGAGAAACGGTCCCTTAAGGCCAATAACCTTAGGCGGCGATCTTCACGGTCTGTTGTTCTACGGCGGCGTCCAGTGCCCCTTGCTCTTTGCGTACGGCCTTCTCGAAGCCATGCCTGACAACACCTAACCACAGTGTCTACACTTCTTTGCACTCTAACTGCAATTGCCCGAAAAGAATGTCCAGCTTCCCGAAGTCCCACTATACGGCCCCTATCAAAATCACTAAGTTGACGAAATCGTACAGGTCTCCGTACTCTAGGCATCGTACCGATCGTAAAGGATGTCAAGAACCAAAATCCGCCAACGTTAGTGAATTAAAAAAAAGCAGTATAAAAACCGGAATGTCCAACTGATAAGGCTGAAAATTGTTTCACTTGTTATTTACAGTAAGATAAATACATTCACCAACTTTTATTAAAATAAAACCATTTAAACTGGGTGTTCGGATTTATATGTCACTTAGTATACATGCTGACAGTTTGAACAGCATTCGGGAAGTAGCTAGGAATTACTTAAACAATTTATGATATATTTCTCACTAGAGTATGTATCTTTTCCTCCTTTTTTTGTTTGTTCTTTCCTATGAATAGAATCACCTGCTTTTTGTATGTTTTCTACTTTTGCCAGTCTGATCTATCTTTTCTTAGGATTGTCTTGTGAATGATTCCCTTAACTGCCGGGCAATAAACGCTATTGATTTATTTAATTGTGCGGACATTGATGAAAATCGCGTTGTTTCTTCTTTTCAGGAATTGCAACGAAGACTTGACCAGACCCTGGGGAAACCAGGTAGCTACCTAGCCGGTATCGACAGGGTTGGAAACGTCAAACCCATGACCGTGGGGGCCAGATTATACAGGGTGGAGCAACAAGTAAGTCGGGAAGATATGAAGTTAAAAAAACATTAGAAAGGAATTGGGGTAATAAATGTAATAATAAAAAAGCACATTTCCATCTAAAAGCACGCGAGACGTAGGTATGTATGTCCAAAGTTGATTTTTTTGGCAATTTTTTTTATTTTATTCTGTCAATCTCAAATAGATAAATATAGAACTGTATTATATGTACAGTGTCTCCTGTTCTACCTACAGCAAAAGTTAAATAAGGAAGATTTTAGAGGAAACCCAGAGCATTCGATAGCTGGCTTCAGATTTACGATCGATCAATTGGATTTGGAAATATCGGCGAAAAACTGAAAATGTCGAATTTCGTTTTTTGCCAGTAAATCCGAAACGGTTAATTTGACAGCTGTCAAACTGTGACATTATTAGGACATTTTTTTAAGGCAAATAAGATAGCGTGTATGACGTGTCTCGATCGTCTTTTGTTATCCCGCAACGTGCTTCAACTTTCATTTTTCTTAAGGATTTTACGATTTTTGAATAGAGCGTAAAACACCATTCAAGTCAGAAACTTATTAAGATAGCAGTTTGATGAAAGAATAATTTCGTTAAATGATTCGCCCTGTGTGCTCAAATGCGGCGCTGCTGAAAATCCTGGCAGATAAAACGAAGGATCGTAAATTTTTACGCTTTCTGTACCACCACTTTCAGAATCGGTGGATTCGTCTTTTTCATCCAAAGACCAAGATTCTGGTGGAACTGGGACATAAAGTTCATCACTATGCGTAACGGGCCGCAAAGCTGATGGTAAATTAAAATACTTAACAGTATGTTTCAATGTTGGTCCAATATCTTTAATATTAAATAGCAATCAGTAGTATGGTCTCTCGGTTCTCTCCAAACCATTGGTACCGCAAAGGGCATTTTACGATTGTCACCTCTTAACCAACCTGTTAACAACGTTACACAAGTCTTACAACATATATGAGGGGCCCATAGTTTATCTTGGTCGCCAACTTTAATTCCAAAATAAAGTTCGTATGCTTTCAACACGAGTACGTTCTTGGGATTTAAAAGTTAGCTCTCCGCACTCATAACAAGAACTGTTCGCACTATTTACACAATTTCTAGGCATTGTCCATAAAGCTAGTCTCGATCACAATAAATTACCGTTTTAACAAAAATTAACAGTACTTGGAACATCTCAGTACTCTTCAACCCAGAAAACGTAACTGAATCAGCTGCTATTAGTCTACTAATAAACGCAATATGCTCTCTAAACATAGAGCGCGCATATAGGAATAGACAGGTCTTAACATTATATATGTGCGTCATCGCATAGACGCCGAGAAATGCAGCAATAAGAGATGTTACGTATTGTAATTAATAAAAGTAGATGTTACCAAATATCTGTGGATGATATAAAAATTCTGTTTTTGGATTTGATTTAAGTAATTGATCAATAATTTTTTTTTCAGTTGGGATCAATGGACAAGAAGCTTGATGCTATCAACCAAGTGATATCATCTTTAGCACAAAATCACCAAATAGCAATACGTTCAACGGAAGAAAGTACTTAGGAGATGGAGTTAATTCCCTTCTTGTTGTGAAAACATTCTACAAGAACATTCGGGTACTCTTTTGCTAAGGAAGCAGTAAAGTAAATTAAGATATCTTAAGCACAATCATATTTAAGCATTAGCCGATATTTATGATATCGTAGAGATATCGGTTTTAAGCGGTATTTGAATCCACTAGAAGATAAAATCAACGATAAATGCTGATATAGAAAATTTTAAGATTTTCCTTATTATATTAGGAAAAAATATACAATTAGCGATGACTATTTTTAATAACTATAATGTGTGAATTTGTACATATCACGGTGATGAGGACTTTATTTCAATATCGTATGCCTTAGGGCGATACGCATAGTCGCTCGTTGAGGCCTCTTTGTTGTAAGCAAGCCTTAACGGGTATAGTCGAAATCACGAAAGATGACTATTACGTCATCATCAGCGTTGCCAGACGTACGATAATTATCGTTTCTGCACGATAATTTCAAGTACTGTACGATATACTGTACTATGCGTAGGATAATAGCTGAATGTACGATAATTCTGCGAATGAGCTTTTTTACACACGGATGTTGAATCAATCTATAATCTGGGCGCTGAAGAAAGACATTAAACGTAAACAGTGATCAGCACGTGAACAGATCCCTCGAAAGCATCCACGGATATACTCCAGTCACTTTAGGTCTAAACATCCTCGGCAGTGTATTTCTAGTGAATCCACAGACCCTTTTTCGTGTCATCTTGAGACTAGAAAAAGGATGACTGTTAAAATAAGTTACCTTGATCTTTCATGAGCTCCCAGTACAAAACATCATCGATATATTTTTGATGTAGGAACAACAAATTGGTTTAGAAAACATCCACTTTGAACCTAAATTGACTGGAGTAACATCGATCTACAGACAAATTCAAGGTCACTAGCAGTCGTCGGCGCTCTACGAATCTGCACAGGTTTGGACTTGTAAACGTGATTGTAGATGACACGACAGACATCTAACAGTTAATTCACGCACAGGATTGCATTGCATACGCATTACGCATTCAGTAGCGTATACTCGTTTTTCGCGAGTGGAACGTTTTGTTTATATATTGCCTATGATACGATGTCTGACACAGATACAGCCGACGAAGTGGTTGACATCAGCGCAACCCCACCCAAAAAAAGGTCTAAGAAGCTACATTTAAGTGCAAATGAAAAACAAATAATATTAAATATATACAAAAACCAAATTCAATAAAAACCCGATTTGGTCGTGGACGAAGTTATATGTAAGGTAGCACATATTTCTGGAGTATGTCGGTCCAGTGTTTATAGGATCATTAAGGAATATAGGAGCACTCACTCACTTCCTGAGCCAAAACCGGATCCTGCAAGAAAAAGGATAATGGACGGAGTAGATGACTTTGACAGAACTGCCATCAGGAGGAAAGTGCATAATTTTTTCTTCCGAAATGAGATACCTACAATAGATAAGATATTAAGATTAGTTAATGCTGATGAGGATCTTCCATCATTTAAAAGAACCACATTCCGAAAACTTTTGAAGGAACTTAATTTTCGATTCTTGAAACGGGGAAGAAACAGTATGTTAATAGAGAAAGAAGAAATTGTTGTGTGGAGAAGGGAATACCTTAGGAAGATTCGGAAGTTTCGCGATGAAAAAAGAAAAATTTACTATTTGGACGAAACGTGGGTGAATGCTGGACATACTCAAGCGAAAGTTTGGGTCGACAAATCAGTAACATCATCAAGGCAGGCTTTTCTAGACGGTCTTTCGGCTGGATTGAAAAATCCTGCAGGTAAGCTCCTTCATCTATCCGGCAATTTAATTTTGATAAATTCGGGCAAATAATATGCTGTGATAGCAGATAATGTGTGATATTCTCCAAAAATGGTGCATTCGCAGTGTAGTCATTAGGAAAAAAACTTCGACCCTCTTTTAAGCGTTATTTTGAAATTTATTATCATTTTTGGGTGCAGTCAATTTGCTTTGAATGGGTTTTGAGAAGTTGCAAACTTCAATTTTCTACGTTTTTCAGTTTTTGATCAGCATTCCGTGACTCTTAAATTCAGCTAAATGAACTCAATTGCCTCATTCCTTCAAATTTAATCAATCCATAGTGTAAGGAATAATTTATTTCCAGGAAAAGGCAAACGGCTGATCATTTGTCACGTAGGTAGTGAAGACGGCTTTGTTCCCGAAGCACTGTGGGCCTTTGAATCAAAAAAGACAGGGGACTATCATGAGGAGATGGACGGCAATTCCTTTGAAAATTGGTTCTCCAAAATGTTACTAAAGCTGGAGAATAACGCTGTTATTGTACTGGATAATGCCCCGTACCATTCTAGAAAAATAGAAAAAATTCCCACAATGGCAACTAAAAAAGCAAACATACAACAATGGCTGGCCTCAAAACAGATCGATTTTGATGAAACAATGGTCAAGGGTGAATTGATAAGTATAGTCAATAGACATAAATACAAATACGATTTTAAGTGATCGACGAAATGGCCAAAAGACAAAATAAAACTGTCTTGAGACTGCCACCCTACCATTGTGAGCTGAACCCTATTGAGCTGATTTGGGCCAACTTAAAGCAATACGTGGCGTCGAATAATAATACTTATAAATTTTCTGATGTTAAAAATCTCTTTCATATCACAGTCAATAGAGTTACGGCAGAGGAATGGAAAAACTGTATCCGCCACGTTCGGGAGAAGGTTGAGGTCAAAATGTGGGATTTGGACAATGTCATCGATACCCAAATTGAACCTCTAATAATTCATTTAAACGATTCAGAAGATTCAAGTTCCTCTTCTGAATGAGTGCGCGCAGCTTACTTACTAATAACTAAAAAGTGTAGTTAACTCATTTGTGAATCTCTAACTGAAATTTACTGTAAAAGATAATAATTATCTTGTATGAAATTTTTGATGACTACCCATAATATCCTGTAATGTCTCCTGCGCCTAAACACTCACTCACGAGCAATATGCGTGTATTTGTTTGGGTTTAGTTTCTTTCTTCAGCGCCTAGAGTTTAACAACTACGTTCATTTAACACCAGCAAGCAGCCGTAGTGTTACCGCTTGGTAGACAAGCGCGCGAACCCCACTCTGCATAATGGGTTGCCTAGCATGACGCGGACTATCTCGGCAAACATCACCGGGGAAAATTGCCGTCAATCAGTTCTCACGTTCTACGTATTGACATGACGCGCATATTTTTATTTACCCATATGCATTAGATGAAATGAATGCGACGTCTCCCGTTTTTATGACTTTGAAACTTGAAAATCAAAACACCGTTTTCAGTTATTTTCGATATTTAACCGGTTTCAATTCAGTAACGAACCTAAGGCACGGTGTAGGAGAATGTACGATAATTTGGACGTGTTTGTACGATAATTCCCTGCGACGAATCTGGTCATTATTTTAGTCTCTACTAAAGTCAAACGACAGCGATTTGTGGATAATTTTAAAGAAGTTTCAGATATGTTAGACAGAGACAAAAATAATTTTATTGTCTTAACATGCTGTATTGCTAATTTGCAAGTATCCGACAAAGATAGACGCTGTTTTCATGTTACATGATCGATCATATTTGAAAGATGAATAGTTAGGTTATGTTAAAGCAGGTTAGGTTGTTTTCGAATAATACTTTGGTCTATGATGTTCCTGTCTTAAGGTATTCTACTGTTTTTTTTTTCAAAACAAAAACTCCCACTAAAATTATTATTGAGGTATCACTCAATGAAATAAAATGAAAATAAAATAATCAGTTAAATAACCTGACATCGTGATTTTATCATCGGCGTACGTCAATTGATTACTTCAGTATAATTTATGGTATGACGTAAAGGTCATCTTTCGTGATTTTGACTATAAGGAGGTATCAAATCGCAAGGAACTAGGTTAACTCTACACTTCCGACGCAATGGTGTCATCAATTCATGAAATATTATGTTCAACGCTTTTACAAAAAGTGGACTCACTGACTGGCAACCAGTATTACATCGACCTGTGTGCTATTTGTAGACAATGGCAGGGCTATAACGCAAAAATCGATATGGCACAAAAATCGGTATAATGTCAAATTTTGGAAGAAAGTTCATTGAAAATTCTAATAATAGTTATTTATTCTTGAAACACAATACAAAGGCTCATAGGAGGTATAGAATAGAAGCTAAAAAAGTCAAAGAACCATGAAACAACATCAAGCAAAGGGAGGTAGAACGATTTTTTAACCGCCAGGGAAACAACATAGTTTGGTTTGAAATATGTATATTGGGGAGTCTCTGTATCTCCGCCAAGGAATATTATTGAAAGTTCTATTAACTCTCGATAGTCGTCTCTAGCAACTTCTTTGGTCAGTTCATGTCGATAAAATTCTAGCAGCTTGTCAGTCCCTGAAAGCTTTTCAGTATAAATCTGCATTTTCTCGGTACCCACGCTTTTCCAGCTCCCGCGAAACATTTTAAATACTGGAATGGCAGGGCTTGTAGTCACTTTGTCGATCCTTGATTCAAACACTTGATGGCGACAAGCAAACATCCTTCATCAAGTTTCTGTTCGAGAGGCACGCAGGCGGGAGATATCTTACGAATCCGGCACCTTCCCAGAAAACTGGAAATTTGCTCATGTACAGCCCATCCCAAAAAAGGATCTAAAACCGACCCTTACAACTACAGGCCTATAGCTCTGCTTTCTGTTATAAGTAAAGTGATGGAGAGGTGCATAAATCGCGAGCTTCTGGACTACCTCGAACGTCACAGCTTGATTAGTGACAGGCAGTACGGTTTCCGGCACCAACGATCCACAGGGGACCTCCTAGCTTACGTCACGCAACTGTGGAGTAAACTCATCGAGTCTAATGGTGAGGCTCATGTCGTTGCTCTTGACATCACGAAAGCGTTCGATCAGCTGTGGCACGCTGCCCTCTTAAGCAAACTTCCATCCTACGGCCTCCCAGAAAAGCTTTGCAGATGGGTGGCTGACTTTATCTCTGGCCGCAAGATATCCGTCGTAATTGACGGATTCTCCTCTTCATCCCACAACGTCAACGCGGGTGTTCCCCAGGGATCGGTCTTGGCTCCAACACTGTTTCTCTTACATATCAACGACCTCCTTTCCTGCACGATCAACCCAATCCACAGCTTCGCTGATGACAGCACTCTACATGCAGGAATTCAGAGTGACAAGCCGATCTCTGCCGCTGAGCTGGAAAAAAGAAGACTAGCGACGGCTTCTTCTCTGACAAGAGACCTGGAGGCTATCACTGCTTGGGGCCGCAACAATCTTGTACAGTTCAATGCTTCCAAAACACAGTACTGTACTTTGACGAACAAAAAGCGTCCTTGCGCTCATACAGTTTCGATGGACGGTCGAGTTCTACCAAAGAGCCATTCATTTCGGCTGGTCGGAGTCCAGATCACCGAGGACCTGATCTGGCACGAACACATCTCTTCAATAGCTGCAGCTGCTGGGAAAAAGCTAGGCTATTTGTTTAGGGCTAAGAAGTACTTTTCTCCGCATGACCTTCTCACTCTATACAAGGCCCAGATAAGGCCTAGCCTCGAGTATTGCTCACACATTTGGGGTGCTGCTGCCCCGACTACATTGTCCATGCTCGATGCTGTCCAGAGGAGGGCGGTCCGACTGATCGATGACTCTTCCCTAACAGACAGTTTTGGGGACTCTTTCGCACCGGCGGGCCGTCGGTGATCTAGCTCTTTTCTATCGCTACACCAACGGGCTTTGCTCCTCAGAGCTCTCTTCCATGATGCCGCCGCGCGATGTGCCTGCCAGACAGACCCGCCTGACCTCGGCGTCCCATCCTAACCGTGTCAAACTTCGTACATCCAGAACTGGCCGATACGACCGCTCCTTTGTCCCGAAGGTGTCTAGATTGTGGAACCATCTACGGGAGGAAGCTTTTCCCAGTTCTACTAACCTTAGGCAGTTCAAAAATCGTATTAACAAAATTTCTTTGGGATCATCATAGCAGCCGCGGTGTTCCGGCATTTAGGCTTCTGCCTGCGCGGCTGTTTCGATATTAAAAAAAAAAAAGCGTTAATGTGACCCATATTTGAAGCAGTAGTATCTTAACAGAGAATCCGAACTTTATCTCCGAGATGCCAGTCAATAATAGCATCGCTAACTCGCTGAGGCTGTTCGGCATCTGAACAGTTATCCAGTTTGGGCACAGCAATAAGTTTTATTTTCATAGTTATAACAGTCGGTAGACGTTCTTTCTATCCCAGTGGACAGTTACAGTATCTGGTACCTCGCTTTGGACATCAAGCTTTGTAGGTTCTGCGCGCTCCTTTCGCTTTCCAGATAACCTGTTTTGACGTGAATAGTTGAACTAGCTTCTTTGCCAGAACAAATACGGCGCCCTTGCAATAAGGAGGCCTCAAAGTGGAGGAACAACTATGAATTCACCCCTAAGAGCCTTACCAAATAAGCTTATTTTACAGATTTTTTACATGCAACCATCTGGCGACATTTCATATCGTGAAAGGCACCAATTATTAAAAACCGGCAAATAGTAGAAAGTGTACATGCACATTCAAGCATTTATCAACTACTTGTTTTAAGAGGTAGCTGCAATATGAGAAGTATGCCTCCAGTCTATGAAGCGTTTTACCTCGAGAAACGTGTCTTTCCTTTTGCGGGTGTGGTTTCAATTAACGGCCAGTGAGATAAATAAATATATCAGCGAAACAATCACAGACAAGTAGACCAGGAAATGATAATAATAATAACCAACGTCTTTTTTGGGTGCGGTGAATTATAGAGGGTGTCCCAGAAGTCGACGTCAAGCCGAAACCGGGTGATAGGCAAAGTCATAACAGCTATCAGAAAAATATTTAAAAAAATTTGATGTATGTGTTTTGAAAATTATAGGTCTTTGAAAAAGATATAGAAATTGTACACCCTGCGGCAGTCTGTCAACTCCTGTTACTACAAATATTAACTATTTTTGAATTTTATTTTTACAATGTAATGATGAATAATGCATCTTCAAACTGGTGTCTCAACCTAACTGCCAACTTTTCTCGTTCAGGAAAAATTGCCACTTATTTCCCAACCAAGTATTCCAAAGTAAAACTTTGCTCAACTTTAACTGGCTGTACTGGAAAAAAATGTACTGCGAGAGTTTGGCAAGTAACCTTAAAAGTTGGCGCATTTAATAACGATTCCAAAATGGTATAACACTTAGAAGATTACTCGTTAACTTATGCACAATTTTTATTTGAAAAAAACTGATGAAAATTTTTCAACATTTCCTAATTAAACAGCGATTATGAAAACGCACAAGGACCCTTAAGGATAACTGTTTGCACAACAGTGGGCGTCAAAATGCTGCTGATGATGATTTACCTTTACAGCAAATGCTCAAACTGTTTTCCTTCAGCCGCAATACACGCTCGACATCTTCTTAAAAAAGATCAGGTTATTAAACGAGCGAATCCACGGTTATTAACAAACTCAGCTGCTTCCAATAGTCTTTGCCGTAGCTCAGCTACATTTTGAATCGGCTTGAAATACACTTTTTCTTTTACAGTTCCCCAGTAAAAAAATCTAAAGGATTCAAATCAGGTTATCGGGCTGGCCACGGTATTGTACCAGACCGCCTTATCCATCTGCCTGGAAAGTTTTGATCGAGATACTCTCTCACTGAGAGTGCATAGTGCGCTCGGCAGCCATCATGCTGAAACCACATGTCCCTGTAAATACTCAGTGGCACGTCCACCAATAAATTTTGTACATGATTTTTCAAAAAATCCAAATAAACTTCAGCAGTCAAAGTCTCTGGGAACTCAAACGGACCGATTATTTTACCATTTAAAATGCCTGTCCAATGGTTTATCTTGAAGCGATATTGAGATTTATCTTCTCTCATCAAATGTGGGTTTGCTACGTGCCACTCGTGTAAGTTATGCAGGTTCATGTACCCATCTTTCTTAAATGTGGTCTCATCCGACCATAAAATTTTTTCAAAGAACTGTGGATCTTTCCTGTGTCTTTCTAACATTGTGCGACAAAAAGCAACTCGGGGCTCATAATCCCGGGGCAGGAGAGGTTGAACACGCTGTATGTGGTATTTATGAATGCAGCTCGTCATCCAGATCATCGAGTGTTCACAAATGTGCATCGCTTACTGTTCTCAGAGGGCCAACTACCAAACCAATCACACGGTGAGGGAAGATCTTTCCTTCCTTACGAAGACGTGCTGCTAGAAGCTGTCGAAGAAGACCCGAGTACTTCAGTGCGTGCAATAGAACTAAAAACAGGTGTGCCCAAAAGTACAGCCCATAGAATCTTGCAAAAACGTGCTCCATCCATACCACGTACAGCGTGTTCAGGCTCTTCTGCCCCGGGATTATGAGCCCCGAGTTGCTTTTTGTCGTACAATCTTAGAAAGACACAGGGAAGATCCACGGTTCTTTGAAAAAATTTTATGGTCAGATGAGACCACATTTAAGAAAGATGGATACATGAACCTGCATAACTTACACGAGTGGCACGTAGCAAACCCACATTTGATGAGAGAAGATAAATCTCAATATCGCTTCAAGATAAACCATTGGACAGGAATTTTAAATGGTAAAATAATCGGTCCGTTTGAGTTCCCAGAGACTTTGACTGCTGAGGTTTATTAAGGTTTTTTGCAAAATCATTTAGAAAATTGATTGGAGGACGTGCCACTGAGTATTTATGTGGTTTCAGTATGATGGCTGCCCAGCGCACTATGCACTCTCAGTGAGAGAGTATCTCGATCAAAACTTTCCAGGCAGATGGATAGGGCGGTCTGGTACAATACCGTGGCCAGCTCGGTCACCAGATTTGAATACGTTAGATTTTTTTTACTGGGGAACTGTAAAAGAAAAAGTGTATTTCAAGCCGATTCAAAATGTAGCTGAGCTACGGCAAAGACTATTGGAAGCAGCTGAGTTTGTTAATAACCGTGGATTCGCTCGTTTAATAACCCGATCTTTTTTAAGAAGATGTCGAGCGTGTATTGCGGCTGAAGGAAAACAGTTTGAGCATTTGCTGTAAAGGTAAATCATCATCAGCAGCATTTTGACGCCCACTGTTGTGCAAACAGTTATCCTTAAGGGTCCTTGTGCGTTTTCAGAATCGCTGTTTAATTAGGAAATTTTGAAAAATGTTTTTTCTTCAAATAAAAATTGTGCATAAGTTAACGAGTAATCTTCTAAGCGTTATACCATTTTGGAATCCTTGTTAAATGCGCCAACTTTTAAGGTTACTTGCCAAACTCTCGTAGTACATTTTTTCCAGTACAGCCAGTTAAAGTTGAGCAAAGTTTTACTTTGGAATACCTGGTCGGGAAATAAGTGGCAATTTTTCCTGAACGAGAAAAGTTGGCAGTAAGGTTGGGACACCAGTTTGAAGATGCATTATTCATCATTACATTGTAAAAATAAAATCCAAAAAAGTTAATATTTGTAGTAACAGGAGTTGACAGATTGCCGTAGGGTGTGAAATTTCTATATTTTTTTTCAAAGACCTATGATTTTCAAAACACATACATAAAATTTTTTTAAATATTTTTCTGATAGCTGTTATGACTTTGCCTATCACCCGGTTTCGGCTTGACGTCGACTTCTGGGACACCCTGTATACATGTTCGATGGGGAAGGGTCTGGAGATCGAGGAGGCCACAGAAGCAGATACATTCCGGACGCTTCTTGTTTATCCGATTTTAATAATGCTGACTCAATAATGTGTTGAAAATCCACGACTAGACGAAGCGCGTTTTGTCAAACTTCGATCTACGCGCTACGACAATAATTTCGAGCGTTTGTTGCATGAGCCAAGCTCAAACCAAAACTCAAATGTAAACCTGAACCAATTAGCGAAGAACCTCCAGGAAACCTTTCCAAAATTTTTATTTTATAGGCTAAGTACTTATCGGACTGTCCTCGTATATGTGATAGTCGGGGCAACACCAGCGGAGAGACCAACTTTTTGATACGGTCAGTAAAATTTTCCCCCATAATCTACTTGACAGCAATCAAACCTATCCGGGATAAGATACTTCGTGGACTGATGCATGTATCTCGAACTACGACTATCTAAAACGATCTTAACGGCAATAAAAGATACTTTTTTCAAGGACTGTAGTAACGCAACATATCCCACAGTGTTAGTTCAAATGTTTAACTTTTTGTCGTTGATATAGATGGAAACAAAACTGATAATCATTGACTCAGAATACTTCTTGACGATGGCCAACCCAAGAAATTATTCGAAATGAAATGAGATACCATAGGGTCATCTATGAGAATTAATCACATCGTTTCTCTATTTAGCTTTGGAGTTTCCTTTTTACAAGCAATTACGTTCGAAAAAGCACAGGTAATGTGTGATCAACCAGTAACGAAAAAATAAATGAAGAAGTACTCACCGTTCATTTGAAGAGAAACTTCAAGTACGGCTCTGACTCTTATAAGTACTTTCGTGGAAAGTCTAGGTGATTCGGGAAAATAAATGTTCCAACGAGCATACCATTCACCATGCCAGCCCAAATAATAAAAGAAAATGTTTGTCGAAAACGTGGCCGACGGACTACGTGAGAATTTTTCAATGACCACACAGTATTTATAATATAGACTGCAACAACCACTCACAAAAACTCAGAGATAAACAACTTTACTCGGCCTTGAAAGATAACGTCAAGTAAAGCGATCTGTATGCACTCGCGAAGCCTCGGTAGCATTTCGAAATCGCTCATCATAAGTTAAAATCTTGTCGACCAGCTCGATATAGCTGCAAGAGTGCGCCATTTTGACTGTTTCGAACCGATTAGTAAATGAATGTTTTGCTTACGCGTGGTATACTACTAGGAAAAACCGCTTATGTTCGAAAGATTTATGTGGCGTATAAAGAAAAGTCCTCACTTCGCGGACACAAGGTATATAATTGAAAAGGCTGTATAAACAGCTATTTGAATTTAGAATTAGATTTGCCGGCTGCGCTCTATAAATGTGAAATATACAGTGACAGTTTTTTTGGACTTCAAAACGGCGTTTGAAACTATAAGGGATAAATTACTCACAAAATTGCATCACTATGGATTTAAAGGATATGTATTCAAAATTCTACACAACCAAAATTGGATCTACATTATCTAGCTCAACAAATATTTCTGTTGGTGTACCACAAGGTAGTGAACTAGGTCCACTACTGTTTATTTTATACATTAATGACATTTGTAATATTTTAGATTATTGTAAAATTCAGATATTTGCGATGATACGTTAAGATATACATATCAAATGAGAATATAGACACTGCTTTAAAAATGCCAAATTCTGGCTTGGAAAAATCATAAATTGGTTCAACGTAAATAAACTAAAATTGAGTTCTTCTTAAACAAAATATATGCCAATAGGGAAACGTTCAATAATGTTCGCTAACAGCGACCAACTCATCTAAAAACCAATCAGTCTCGAAATCTCTCCATTTTTGAAATCGTAGTAATTCAGGATATTAATTAAGATCATACACAGTCATATCGACATCCGCTATAGGTTTGTGTCATAAGCAGAGGAAAGGAAACGTTATTTTGGGGTTCAAATTTAGCTGACGTCGTAATGAGGGGCCTTGTTACTGGGATTGCTAGGCAACGAGGTGTTTCTATATCTCACCGTATAATAAATAGAGAAACAAGTGCGACAAGTTCTCACAGATGACGCTAAGGTGTCTTATTTACTTCGGATAATTTTTTGAACGCAGGAATGTAACAGTAGGTTTGATATCCACAGGTGGAATATGTTGATCGATTATAAAACATAATAGCAATATAACAGCCTTCTTTGCGGGATAATAGTAACTCATGTTTGTTTATTGGGATCTAAAACTTGAAATAATATACCCGATGGTGTCTTTATCGATGTAAATTTTTTACCTGACGATACTATTATATCACTATGGAGCAGTTATTTTAGACTAACATATTAAGTAGGAATTTATCATATATTTCTAAAGTATTGACAATCTGTAAACACTTGAATTTTCGATATTAAAATGTCAGTCCGTTGCGTTTGAAATATTGTAAGCATAATGATTGTAATTTTAACATACCTAATATATGAAGCAAGACACAATGACTTATGGTTTTCGACGTTATTCTTTGATCAGGTATTTGACCTTGACCACGACTTTCAAACGTATCATTTTTACAAGGTCAAAAATTGACCATCAGGCAAAGTCACCAGACGATTCTCACTTATTTTTGCGACAAAAAGTTCATATAAACATCGGCCAGCAAAATCTTCATTCTCAAGACACAGAGTGTTAAAATTTAAAAAAATGATTTTTTGTAAATTTTTTGAATGAAAGAATCGTCTGTTAAATGTATGGCAATAATTAACACTCTTTACCAGAAGGTATGATGATGATATTTGTGTCTTGCACCATAAAATATCTTGCTTAGATCACTGTATCGATGATACCAAGGGCACATTATTGTAAATATTCGTAGTGATAGTAGCAAGTGTTTGTATTTGGTGATAATATTTCTATACAACTTTTGATCTAACTAGATTGTGCCTATTTCACGTTATAAGCTATAAAGTTGCCTATATATATTGAATCCTATGAACATGTATTATAGGATGACCTTTGAGTGTAGCCATTCTTTTCTTGTTTGCGTTTATTTCGGTAAGTATATCCTGACAATCTTTTTAGAATATGCAAAAGGTATCGAAAATAGGTCTAAAGCGTAATGTTAAAAGTAAATTAATATAGTTGCGAATTAGCCACTTTAAGAATAAACTCATTGATTAACATATTAAGATGCCTAACTCTATGCTGTATCATTAACTTGAAAGTATATAGAAAATGCGTCTCATTCGAATTCGTAAGACCAAAGCAATCAAATGATTAGTTTCGTAGAAATAAATAATGAAGTTTGCCTTATTTGAAAAAATGGTGAATGTGCCTATTGCAGTTTTCAAACCAACTGGTCGAAAGTTCTGCTATCAGGATCGTAGATATCAGGAGATATGTAAAAACGCTCTACTCCTGATAAAATTTAGCGTATGATAGGGACGGATCTCTTAACATTTCTACGATCCTGAAAAAAAAAATTTTTTTAATCTCGTCGTTGACTTTCATTTCGAAATCACTAAACAACTGCGATTTTAAGTATCAAATAAACCAAACTGCGTTCAACTATCATCAAAGTTAGTTGGAATTCTTAGAAAATTTTCAAAATTCTCTAAATATCCAAAATTCTCTGAATTTTCAAAATTTTTAAAATTGTCTAAATTCTTCGAAAGTCCCAAGCTTTACAAATTTTCGAAACTATTGAAGTATTCAAAATTCTCAGGGTATTCAAAATTTTCAAAATCTCCCAACATTTTAAGGAATATCGGAAATTTCAAAATTTGCAAATTGCAACATTCTCAAAACAATTTCCCAAATTTTCAAAAACTTCAAGACGTTCAAAAATTTCCAAAATTTTCAAAATTCTCAGAATATTCAAAATTTTGGAAATCTCCACCATTTCCAAGAATTTCGGAAATTATAAATTGGCAATATTCTCAAAATTTCAAAATTTTCGGAAGTTTCAACATTTTCAAAGATTTCCAAAATTCTTGAAAATCCCCGAACTTTCAATATTGGCAAAATTTCCAGGATTTTGAAAATTTTCGAAATAAAATTTTTCCAATAGTATCAACACTTACAAAATCTACAAAATTTTAAAAATTCTCAGAATATCCAAATTTATAGCGGGACAAATCTCTTGACATTTCTATGATCCTGAGACAATATTTTTAAAATCGTCATTGACTTTCTTTTCAAAATCACTACCAAATTTTCAAAATTCTCTACATTTCCAAAATTCCCTGAATTTTCAAAATTTTTAAAATTGTCTAAATTCTTCGAAAGTCCCAAATTTTCAAAACTATTGAAGTTTTCAAAATTCTCCGGGTATCCAAAATTTTCAAAATCTCCCAACATTTTAAGGAATATCGGAAATTTCAAAATTTGCAAATTGCAACATTCTCAAAACAATTTCCCAAATTTTCAAAAACTTCAAGACGTTTAATAATTTAAAATATTTTAAAGTTTTCAAAATTCTCAGAATATTCAAAATTTTGAAAATCTCTAACATTTCCAAGAATTTCGGAAATTATAAATTGGCAATATTCTCAAAAATTTCAAAATTTTCGGAAGTTTCAACATTTTCAAAGATTTCAAAATTCTTGAAAATCCCCGAACTTTCAATATTGGCAAAATTTCCAGGATTTTGAAAATTTTCGAAATAAAATTTTTCCAATAGTATCAACACTTACAAAATCTACAAAATTTAAAAATACTCAGAATATCCAAAATTTATAACGGGACGAATCTCTTGACATTTCTATGATCCTGAGAAAATATTTTTAAAATCGTCATTGACTTTCTTTTCAAAATCACATGTTTAGTGAATGGCTCTTATCAGGATCACAGAAAGGACGATGAGGAATGAAGAATCACCAGGCTTCTTATACAGTTTTTCGGGATATATTATTGAGACAAACACTGCTCGCTGTTTTTCTTCGATCCTGGTACAAAATCAAGATCACAGAAAGCCGAGAAGGTATGAAAACGCAATCTTCTGCTGATACTACCAATCATAGGATCGCTTTGGTCTTATAAGGAATTTTGTTCGGGAAGGACAAAAATATGTCATACTAAATTTTTGAACAAATCGGCCCGGACTCATTTTCCATATATTTGTGCGGGGTTCTTTACTTTGCCACAGTCATGTTCCCAAGTAAGATCGTGAAATATTTGTCGTTAAACAAGACATTAATCTTTCAAGGAAAGATCATCTCTCAACCTACTCGTCATCATTCCTAACATTTCACGGTCTCACAATTTATCGGCAACACTCCGAGATGTGGCAACACTGGCACATAAAGACGGTGGTCGTCAATTCGGTGTAATCTAGTTTAATATGTTAATCAATGCTAAGAATATAGTTTTATCAAATAATATGTATGTTATTTGTTCTTCTTTCTTTATGATATACGCTTCAGTGACAACTTAGGAGATTCAATTTGCACACCGATTTTTATGGTGTCTAAAATAGTTTATATGTTGTAGCAGTGCATATTTTAAAAATATTTCAATATAAACAGGGTGTTCTATAACCTTGTGCGATAGCAAACCTACATTTAAAAAAAACAAGTAGTTCGACATATATGGTTTCGATTTTTGAAGATATTCTGATAAATCTTCGTTCACCAATGTTTTTTTGATCGATTTTAAGCTGAAATTTCTTTCTATTTATACAGGGTATCTGAAAACGCAAAATGTGCCGTTTCTTAAAAAAATTTCAAATGCATATTACATCCTTAAATCTTTAAATAGTTTGTTTTGTGACTTTTTGATATAAGCTGTATACAACGTTTTTTCAAACGTTTTGTTTTTTAATTCCAAGAAAATCCAAGTACATTTTGTATCTAAACATAAAATCAAATCTATCAAAACATATCTCTTGTTTACACAACAAAAATAATCTGCCCAAAGTAATCAATCGTTTATAAATTGTTCGAATATATCACCATATTCTTTGTTCTAATTATTGAATTCATACTGCGGTCAATTCTTGAGGAAAGTGGCTAAGAAGAATGATCCAAAGGACTTTATCCGCCAATAAAAAACTAGTTTTATTAATTTGTTTAAAAAGATGTATAAATTTTCACGGAAAAAGTTGGAAAAATCCGCCCACAGATGCGTGGTTTTTGCGTCTAATGATCTACCAGAATCATACGGGTTGTCATTGAAGGTGTTTGTGACTTAAAAAATGGTACAGTTCCTGTTTTGTCGGAAGAATATTGAACTTCCTGAACTGTCAAAGTTATAAAGAACGTAGATACTTGTTATTCTATTATTTTTTAGGAACTCGTAAAATGTCATTTTCCTGATATAGGGTCCAAAATTGTCTATTCTCTCTTTCATTTTAACTTTGAAGAGCATGTGGTTTTGTTTCAAAATAGCGATACAAATGTAAAACGGTGACAAACCTGACAAAAGATTCAGTTTGAGCGTTTTCAGATGGTATTAACAAGTCTTAAACGTTTCTACAGCAAATACTAAACAAGGAACAGAAAACGGATGATAGAGATTGAAGATTTTGTCAATTGTTACTTTCCCTATTCTTTATTGATTTTGATGCCAAATCTTTGAAAGTGTAAACGTAAGCCTAAGATATTGAGTTTCAAACAACCAACTGCGATGAACTTGTCAGTAAGCCACATTTACTTTGAATGACTAAAAAATTTTTCTGTTTTCGATATTTTCTAAATTTTTGTTATTTTCAAAATTTTTGGGAATTTCAATATGTTCACTTTTCGAAATCCTACAAATTTCCCAAGCTTTCCAGATTATTGAATTTCTAAATCTCCCAACATTTTAAAGAATTTCGAAAATTTCAAAATTTGCAATGTTTTCAAAATTTCACCCAATTTCCCGAATTTTTGACGATTTCAAAATTTTCAAAAAACTTAATTACTTTCAAGAATTTTCATAATTTCCCAATTTTCAAAATTTCTCAAACTTTCCAAATTTACAACACTTTCCGAGTTTCCAAAAGTCTCGTAAGTCTAAAATTTTTCAAAAGCTCCAACACTTAAAAAATTTCTAAAATTTCAAGACTTGCAATTTCTTAAAATTTTCAAAATTTTCGGTATTTTTCAAACACTCCAGTACGTTCAAAAATTTCAAATTTTTCACATTTTCAAAACCCAACATCACATCTAATTTTTCAATATTTGCAAAATTTCCAGGATTTTGAAAACTTTCGAAATATTCAAAATTTTCAATATTTTAAAAATTTTTAAAACATGAAAATCTGCTAGATTTTAAAAATGTTCTGAATATACAGAATTTTCAAAATTCTACAAATTTCCCAAGTTCTCCAAATTTTTGAATAACTCAAAATTCTCAAGATTTTCAAAATCTCAACATTACAAAGAATTTCGGAAAATTCAAAATTTGCATTATAATCGAAGTTTCCAAAATTCTTGGAATTTTCAATTTTTCAAAATCTCCATCATTTCAAAGAACTTCTGAAATTTCAAAATTTGAAATATACTAAAAATTTCCAGAATTTTCGAAATTTTCAAAAACTTCAGTACGTACAAAGAATCACTTCAATTTATTTAAAATCCATGGAAATCTCTGATTTTTCAATATTTGCAAAATTTCCGGGATTTTGAAAATTTTCGAAATATTCTGAATTATCAAATTTTTCAACATTCTCAAACATAAAATCTACTAGATTTTGGAGATCAAAAATTTTCAGTTTCCAAAATTTTCCAGGTTTCTAAAATTTTTATAATTTCCAAAATGTTCAAATTTACAAAGATTTTGGAAATATTCAAGCTATAGGTTGGTTAAATTTGCAATGTTTTCAAAATTTCACGAATTTCTCGAATTTTTGAGGATTTCAAAATTTTCAAAAACTCAATTACGTTCAAGAATTTCATAATTTCCCAAATTTTCAAAATTTTCCCGATTTTCAAAATTTCTCAAACTTTCCAAATTTACAACACATTCCGAGTTTCAAAAGTCTCGTAAGTCTAAAATTTTTCAGAATCTCCAACACTTAAAACAATTTCTAAAATTTCAAGACTTGCAATTTCTTAAAATTTTCAAAATTTTCAGTATTTTCAAACACTCCAGTACGTTAAAAATTTCAAATTTTTCACATTTTCAAAACCCAACATCACATCTAATTTTTCAATATTTGCAAAATTTCCAGGATTTTGAAAACTTTCGAAATATTCAAAATTTGAAACATGAAAATCTACTAGATTTTAAAAATGTTCTGAATATACAGAATTTTCAAAATTCTACAAATTTCCCAAGTTTTCCAAATTTTTGAATTACTCAAAATTCTCAAGATTTTCAAAATCTCAACATTACAAAGAATTTCGGAAACTTCAAAATTTGCATTATAATCGAAGTTTCCAAAATTCTTGGAATTTTCAATTTTTCAAAATCTCCATCATTTCAAAGAACTTCTGAAATTTCAAAATTTGAAATATACTAAAAATTTCCAGAATTTTCAAAAACTTCAGTACGTACAAAAAATCACTTCAATTTATTTAAAACCCATGGAAATCTCTGATTTTTCAATATTTGCAAAATTTCCGGGATTTTGAAAATTTTCGAAATATTCTGAATTATCAAATTTTTCAACATTCTCAAAAAATAAAAATCTACTAGATTTTCAGTTTCCAAAATTTTCCAGGTTTCTAAAATTTTTATAATTTCCAAAATGTTCAAATTTACAAGGATTTTGGAAATATTCAAACTATAGGTTGGTTAAATTTCAATATTTGCAAAATTTCTAGAATACTGGAAATTGTTGAAATCAAAATTTCTAGCATTTCCAAAATTTCTACTATTTACAACATCAAAAATCTTGCAAATTCTATATACTACCTGTGGAACCAACGCTTTCAAAGATTTGACCAGATACTATTGAACATGTGCTGTTACTTTTGACTTTTAGATGAGTGCCTCTAAATCTGTGATTTCGTCTTTTAATCCACGTTTCGAAACCGAATTAATGAATCTATGTATATCACTAAGAGGACCAAGTGCAAACGTTTTATGTGTCGAGTACCACCCTAAATCTGGAAGAAACCGTTCAGTGTAGATATTTTGCTATCAGAATTTGTGAAGAAGGTAAATGGTCAAGGGGTTTAAGAAAAATCACAGCCATTTTGTATCGGAGATGCTGCTACCGAGCTTAAACTCAAACTATAATCGCATCATGTTTTAAAAGCATATCATTATGTTAAGTTTATGGTATAATCTCTTCTTACGAGGAAACCACAAATCATGTTGCAGCGATTTAGACAAAATGACTGCAAAACGGCAGTTACGCCACTCGTCCATAGATGGCGTTTGCAGCGTGACGGTTGCGGGCTTTTCTGGAACCTCTTGACATTGTTGTTTAAGATATTCTAACGTGTCATCATTTTTCAACATCGTTTTGTATTTACTACGAAGTCATTCCAACAGATAGTTTATTCATAACTTGTATATAAATAGCAGTAAATAGAAAAAATAACATATATCATGATACTTGGATATTTTGAAGTGAATACAGCTTTCTAGGTTTTATTACAGCTAAGCTACAAAACTAGTTTGCAAGTCGTAATAACAGGCGATTGTGAAGAATATCTGAAGTTATGATAGATAAACTCCGATAAACCTGCGATGCAATTCGTTGATCTGTGAAATAGCAGAAGAACCAAACACTCGTAAGTCTTTTGAAATAGGCTTCCTCTCTGGCAGCAAGGAATCTGTCGTAATCGACGGGTTCTCCTATTCATCTCGCAAAAGTTTTACTAAGGTTTATGTAGGGTTGGGGTAGTTTTCGCCCCTCTAGAACCCTTTAGAGTGTTTCGTGAAAGTCAAATATCAGATCGCCTAGCAAAGCATATGTGTTCCAAATTCCAGTGAAATCATGCTAAACCAAATTATCCGAAAAAATGTGTTTGAAAACGGCGTCGTCGTTCTGCGTCGTCATTGGTTGGAATTCAGTCTCGCGTCTTTCCACCTCCCAATCTTCCTTAAGCCCGGTCTAGACGTTACGTATTGCCTGTGCAGTCAACACGCATCAAGTAAAACATTGTGGATGGAAGTGCGCCTAGAGAACTGACCGGATCACCCATTGTTTTCCGATAAAATGCTCGTTTTGCCGCACAATGTGGCACGTGTAGACACTCGTCGGTTTTGAACTGTTGATGTACCGTCTTTTTAAAACTACAAAAGGCATTAGCTTCCAACAATTGATTCGTCATTAAAAATTAAACTCAGCTTGAAAGCTAAGCTATAAAAGTTTGGCTTTTTATTAAAGCTGTATTTGAAAAATACTTATGGTAAAAGATAACAACTATAGCTTTATTCTTAAGACAATTAACAAATCTGTTAATCGATTATAAACCTTAACGTTTCAAGTAACAATAGCGACTATAGATGGCAATTTTGAAACAGACACCAAGAGACAGAAACTCGAATATCGTCAAGTAAATCAACGCAGTATATCCCATATATCATATATATAACGGAATCAGCTACAAAGCTAAGCTATGTGTTCCAAATTCCAGTGGAATCGTACTATACCAAATTATTCGAAAAAATGTGTTTGGATTTAGGGTCTAAAAATACTTGGTACCTCTATGTCCATGGAATATTGCGACACCGCGGGTTTGTGAAAGAGTTGTTATAAAATCTAGTAGGTCTGTACTAAAATGTGTGACTCATTTCTGATATCCAATTCACGCCCTGTTTGATCGAATTGCATTCAGCAATAAAGCACGTTTGTCAATTGTTATCTTCCAAGTTGTTTATTAGATGTTGTTACGCCTTATACGATTATAGTGATTACTTTAACATTGTGATAGCACTTTTTTTACTTTCCACTATCCAGATTATATTGTGGAGGATTTCCAATAAGGATGGATCTACGTTGAAATAGAATCATACCAGTTCTGTGTGAGGTGAAAATAAAAACCTTTTTCATACATAATTAATAATCAAAACAAGATAGAATGATTTGTGATTTGGATGAATATTGAAACAAATCGGAAATTTTCTTTCTACCAGAAAAAGAAGAGAAAATAAAAATTATAACAAGTCACCCTTTCAGTTACAGATACAATAAATACAAGAAATGCATAAATGCGAAATGACATGAATGATCCTTGAATAAAAAAATGTTTCGTTAATACCTCATATACAACTTGTTTATTTCTGCTTCAAAATCGGCTTGTTCTTATTGGGAGCTCCTTTTTTTGTAATATACTAACTTGCTGTAAATAACTTAGTGCCGTTCATGCTCACACAGTTCGTGATTTTTCAATTTTAAATACAAATTCAACTCTTAAGTGAATTTTAAACTGTTTAATAGTCTATTTATTATTATATCATATAGGAAGTTAGTTTTTCTCGCAAAAGTATATCAACTGTAAGCATTCGTCATTACGATGAGGTTCTAACGGTCATTGTACATTTTAACGATAATAAATGACTATCATGCTTAATTTGTACATTTATTTCCTACTGATAGGAGCCCAATAATTTTACTCAGCAGCGATTATCACTGGACAACAAATTTTAGTTTTTTAATTGTATCTTGTGGGAAAAGTGCAGTTCTTTGTTAATTTTGGGGCGCTGAATCCAAAAAATGACAATGAAATAAAAAAAATAGTTGCTGTTTAGAAAAAAAACTTTTTATTTATAAGGATATATTAAAAAAAGTAACAAGATTCATATACTTATAAGAATCACTATATGCTCTGTCTTTTTGCTGTTCCTTTATGGATCGTTTCTGGAGCATCTCTACCAAGAGTCCGACAGTAGTCTGCAAGCATGGAAGGATTCCACTTTCCCTGGTACCTTTGTTCCATTGTTGAAATATCCTGATGAAAACGTTCGCCGTGCTCATCACTTACGGCTCCGCAATTGTCAGGAAAAAAGTCCAGGTGTGAGTGTAGGAAATGTATCTTAAGAGACATATTACAGCACATCTTTTGATACGATGACAGCATATTTTTGACAAGGGTTTTATAGTTGTCAGCTTTTCTATTTCCCAAAAAATTAGTGACCACCAGACGGAAATCATTCCAAGCAGTTTTTTCAATACCTGTTAAAGTGTTTTCAAACTGTGTATCTTTCAAAATATTTCGAATCTGTGGCCCAACAAAAATACCTTCTTTAACCTTTGCCTCACTTAGTCTTGGAAATTTCTGACGCAGGTATTGAAAAGCTGACCCATCTCTATCTAATGCCTTGACAAAGTTTTTCATTAGGCCCAACTTGATATGCAGTGGTGGTAATAAAATTTTTTTCGAATCTACTAATGGCATATGCTGTACATCTTTTTGACCTGGCTCTAGGAATTGACGAACAGGCCAGTTTTGTCTGGTGTAATGAAGTGCCTTTGCCCGACTGTCCCATTCACACAAAAAACAGCAAAACTTTGTGTAGCCTAGCTGCAGCCCAAGTAAAAGTGCAACAACTTTCAAATCGCCACAAATATGCCATTGTGCTCATCGTATTTTATGCATGTCAATAGGTACTTCATATTGTCATATGATTCTTTCATGAGAACTGCATACCCTACAGGAAGAGATGGTAAAATATTTCCAATATGCAATAACACTGCCTTTAAACTCAATGTTGAACTGTCTATAAACAATCTCCATTCTTCTGGGTTACAGTTTATATTTAAAGCCGCCAGTAAGCCGTTAATGTTACTGCAGAAAACCAAGTTATTCTCCATATTGAAACATGGTTCTAAGTCTTTGTGGCGTTTACGAAAAACACATACCGAAACATCGTCTTCTAACAAGTTCCACTGCTGCAGTCTTGATCCAAGTAACTCTGCCTTACATTTTGGAAGTTCTAAATCTCTTACAAGATCATTTAATTCTGACTGTGTTATTTTGTGCGGTTGGTGGCATGACGTGCTCGGTATAAAGTCAGGATCTCTTGACGTTGATGGCATATCTTCTTCCTGACGAATCACTCGATCGCCATGATCTGATTCGTTTTCTGATTCGTGTAGGATTCTGGGGGTTTTGGAATAGGATTTTCGTCACTTTGAGGCACAAGTCTCATCGCAGATGGTATGTTTGGGTAGTTAATAACCGATTTCTTTTTCTTGGACATACCTGTGGCTTGTCCAACACAAGGTACCATGCAAGAGTAACAATCATTAATATGATTTGTAGGCTCTCTCCAAACCATTGGGACAGCAAAGCGCATAGACCGTTTTTTTGCCATTTAACCAGCTCCTCAGACTTGAAGCACATGTATTATAGCAGATGTGGGGTGCCCACTGTTTGTCTTGATCACCTAGTTTATAACCGAAATAAAGCTGATATGCCTTTGTTATTAGTGGAGTAATAGACCGTCTCTGAGACGCAAAAGTCACATCACCACACACGTAACAAAACTGATCTGGATTGTTTACACACTTTCGAGACATCTTGCATGAACGCTGTCAGCCAACTGAGGAAAAAATGGCTAATATAAAACAATATAATGTACACGTTTGTATAACGTAACACAATCATGCCGATTACATCATCTTTCCTTGCCGAATATAAAAATGTAGCACGTGCATTCTTGTGAATTACAGTATATTAACAATGTCACAGCAGGAACACATATAATTACCGTATCTCTAAAACTTGAACTAATATTGAAAAAATAAGTTTCATTCCGGTTCTAGCACATTAAAAATAGTAATATTTTGTTGATTTTATTTAGGATATTTTTTGGCTGTTGATCAGTGTTATTGCGAAAACGGAGTCGAGTAGATCAGGTGGGTTCACTAGGTACGATGAACCATATCAAACTATACAGGATGTTCTAAAAATAGAAGGAAATATTTTAGAGTGTGATTCATTTAAGAAAATATGTTATGGGTCCAGAAATGCAGAGTTGTCAAGGTACAGGGTGATATTGTTTTTTATTAATATCTTAACAAATGAAGGGTACCGGGGTAAAACGGCATTAGTCCGTTATTTGGCTAAATTGAGCTTTCAGTTTGTTTTGGTGGCATTTTCCTGGCGCTATCTTGTAATCAGCTTCTTAAATTGTAAAAAGGGCCTAGGTCCGCAAAACAACAGCTATAAGATGCCGGGGAAGAATGGCAGCAGTGATAAATATGTTGATGACCCGCCAATAGACGCTTAAAGCAGTGGAAAAGTGGCACGAGTCCAGAGTTGAACATCATCTTTTGCTTGTTACGTTACTAGTTTTGAGTAAAAGTTCATTTTGTAAAATCTATACTAAGTGACATATAAATCCGAGCACCCAGTTTAATGGTTTTATTTTAATAAAATTTCGTATAAGTACTTAATGAAGCATAATAAGTAAATGATAAAAATTTCAAAATGATTGCACTGCTTTAAAGCCCTTTGACCTTTAATAATGTGTGGATGCACCCTGATGTGCTACGCATTCTCCAACGCGCCTAGGCATGCTTCTGATCAGGTGGTCAATGTCCTCCTGTGGTATCTCATTCCAGGCAACCACCAACTCCTCTCGAAGTGCTTCTAGAGTCTGAGGAGGACGATGCAAATTGAGCAATCTCCTACCCATCACATCCCACACGTGCTCAATTGGGGATAAGTATAAGTCGGGAGATCTTGGTGGCCATGGTAACAATGTGACATCATTATGTTGAAAGAAGTCTATTGTGACTCTTGCAACATGTGATCGGGCATTATCTTGTCAGGGTGTCAAGATAGGGTAAAAGATGGGGTTCTAGAACTTCGTGGATATAACGCTGCGCGTTCATGTTACCTCTGATGAAGATTAAAGGTGACCTGGAACCATAAGCTATAGCACCCCAAACCATAACTCCAACAGTGTGATGAGCATGTCTTTCAACAAAAAACTGTGGATTCCTCCTTTCACCACGTCGCCTTCTAACCCTGGCACGACCATCGTGCATGCCTAAACAAAATCGAGACTCGTCACTAAAGACAATACTGTTCCATTCCTGATCCCAGAGTGACCGTTGTCTGCACCACTCAAGGCGATTACGTCGGTGTTCTCGAGTTAAAGGGAGGACCCAGTGTGGCCGGTATGAAAACAAGCCAAAACTTCTCATTCGTCGGTAAACACTTCGCATGCCAATAGGTCTTCCGTGTTCTGCAAACCATTCATTTGCAATGCACCTGGTAGTGGAGAAACGGTCCCTTAAGGCCAATAATCTTAGGCGGCGATCTTCACGGTCTGTTGTTCTACGGCGGCGTCCAGTGCCCCTTGCTCTTTGCGTACGGCCACGCCTGGCAACACCTAACCACAGTGTCTACACTTCTTTGCACTCTAACTGCAATTGCCCGAAAAGAAAGTCCAGCTTCCCGAAGTCCCACTATATCGTGCCCCTATCAAACTCACTAAGTTGATGAAATCGTACAGGTATCCGTACTCTAGGCATCGTAATCGATCGTAAAGGATGTCAAGAACCAAAATCCGCCAATGTTGATTCTTTACTGCGGCTGAAATATTCATTTTTAGAGCGTTAGTGAACTAAAAAAAAGCAGTATAAAAACCGGAATGTCCAACTGATAAGGCTGAAAATTTTTTCACTTGTTATTGACAGTAAGATAAATACATTCACCAACTTTTATTAAAATAAAACCATTTAAACTGGGTGTTCGGATTTATATGTCACTTAGTATATTTTACCAATAAACACACTGTTTAGCAAAGATTATCTTTACGACTATTTTTTCATCAATTTTACTTTCCCAAAAGTAAGTAAACCGTAATTACGGATTTTCTCAAAATCACCCCGGATGGACTATTGTCGTTATTCCCCGGTACCCTTCAAATATTTACTGGATTCTGTTGAAATTTGGTAATATTATTTGTTGTATTAAGAGGCTAATTTAACCCTAAGTAGATGAAAATTATTAGGTCCAGTGGCGTCCCCGTTCACGTAATTTTCTTTGCGAAATTTCTCTAAAATGTTTTTGTCTCGGTTTTTGTGGCGAAAAATTAAGCTTTTCAGGAAACGGTAGAGATGAATCTAATGTATGCATGTGCTTATAGTAACTGTTATGCAGCGAGGCGCTTGTATGCAGAAGCGATTCCTCATCGGCAAGTTCCAGATAGTAGAACCTTTGAAAGCATTGACCGTAGATTACGGGAAACAGGTAAATTTATTTCTTTTTCGTGATGTGTTTGACAATAATCTTATTTAGGAACTTTTGCCATTCCCACCGATGATTAAGAAAGAAAATCGTAAGTGATTGTGAAGAAATAAGTTATAGACCTCGAATTCTAGCTCTGTTACAGTCTGGCCTTGCTCGTTTTCGAGGAAATAGGGTCCGATGATTCCTTCAGCCGACATGACCGCCCAAACTGTAACATAAGGGAATGCAAAGGTCGTTGGTGTTTTAATTTGGGATTTTTTGCGGCCCAATACCGGTAGCTTTGCTGGTTGACAAATCCACTCAAATGAAAAAGAGAATTTTGTTCAAACTTGGAAAGGGCTCTAACATTATTTCGCGTAGATGGTGGTCCTGCGGTTTCAGTTCCTGCAATAGTTGAAATTTATATGGGTGCAATTTAAGGTCTTTTACCAAAATACGTATAAGAACAACACTGAAACCAAAATAGATCCCTGAGGAACGCCTATGGTGATGTCAATGATTTGAGATTTTATGGGCGTGTCAAGATTACTGTTGGATATACAGGGTGTTCCTTAATGATATGCGAATATTTAAGGATGTGAATCTACGTGAAAAGTTAATGTTAGTTTGCTTCATAAACTATGGTCCAAAAATGTTGCCTTACAAAAACTCGGGCTGTTGAAGTTTTAGGAAAATAATGGAATTTAATTAATATTTTCAGAACCGCTTCAGATATGTCATACTGATATTCAGTACATAGTGAAAGTTAATGAAGTTGCATATTTTTCAATGCAAAAATAATGAATTCGATATTTTTTAAGAAAAAAATGGTACGCCAATAATTTTTTCCCAAAAAAAAAATTAGTTTTGGATTACCCGTTCAATTTAAAACAAATGATCTCTCTTGAATTATTTTCCTTCGAAGCGCCATTTTTGAGTAAAAAAATAAAAATCGTTCAATTGTCCGAGAAAATCAATGTAATAATTTATTGACTAATTGCAATTTAGCAATAAATATCTAGTTGCTCTGGAATATGTCACTGGATTTTGACATATGACAAGTCTCTGTGATTCAAATCTGTTCGCTGCGACATCTTTTTCATTATTTAGTTTTTACAATCTTGCTAATAATGGTGAATTATTCAAATGCAGAAATGGCGGAAATGCATTACGTATATAATATAAAAGGTTTTGAAAAAATCTTTTTTGTATACTAAGTGACATACAGAATGCAACACCAAGAATCATTTATTGAATTTTGATAAAAACTGTTAAACGTATTTGCTATATACACATTTTAAAACAAACCGTATGTGTCTATCCTCTTTTGTTGCGAATTACTCACAAATACGAAATGTTTGAATTTGTTTATAAGAAAAAACGTAATCTATCCTTTTTGCTTAAGAATAACATTTATCTTCCGGAATGGGTTGCGATTCATATTGGTAAGGTAAATCATTGTATTTTGCTATAAAATGCCCTTTGACTAACCCTGTATATTGCTCAATACACTAGTAGTGATGGCCGGAAAACAGGTGTTTTGGGATAAGCAATTAGAAATTAGAAAACTACTTGACCAATCTACTCCAATTTTGTTGTCGTTATTTAGAAGTACAAGTCCTACAAATTTGAAGAATTTCAAATATCTTCAAGGAACCATTGGTATACCACCATTTGTTTGCCAAAAGTCATCACCGAGCTTCGAAAAATCAAAACCGAAAGAAGAATCATCCTCCACCAAGACAGTGCAAGCTCGCACGCAGTCCAAAAAACAAGGCAGTATTTAACGGAAGAAAACGTGGAATTATTGGACCATCCTCCATATAGTTCCGTTCTTTACATTCCCGAAAATTAAACACAGACTGCGTGGTCAAAGGTTCCAGTCACCAGAAGAAGCAGTAGACGCATTCAAAAATGCCGGTTTGGGATCTGCCAGCTAACGAGTGGAATAAGTGCTTCGAAAATTGGTTCGAGCGCATGCAGATGTGTATTAATCTTCGTGGAGAATACTTCTAAAAACAATAAAGTACATTTAAAACTACCTACGGTGTTGTTTTATTTCCATATGCAAAACTTACATAGACATCCGTCGTATAAGGTAGAATATCTCAGCTACTTTGCCAAATTTCGAGTTAAAATTTCAATCACTTTCTATTTATCAATAGACCTGGAACTTGTAAAAGAATGCTCAAACCTACAGCACTCCCAGCCGGAGTTGCATTTAGTCATTTAGTATATTATTATCATTCAATTATGCTGTTTAAAATGTTTTGGAATCAAGTACAGTTACCTCTTGCCGACGATCGCCCCGAGATAAACTTTTGCGGGCACCCGTGTTTACGAATATGCCGTTGAATAAACATCGCCAATCATGGAGAATGCATCGTTGCATATGTGGCTGAACAATTTCTGCGCATATCATACATTTCCGGATTCAACACTCAGCAGCGAACTGGTGATGGGCGGTGATTCTAAAATACCTGTTATTTAAATTTAACCGGTTATACGACCAAGCTCACACCCCGGCTAGTCCAGCGCCTATTAATAGATGGCGCGTAGCTCACGATGTAAACGTGCACAGTGCGACATTTGACTTACATAAATTAGGGGAATTTGATTTTTAAAAAAACACAATTTCTTTTCGAATTATGCGAGTATTTATATTCCAACATGAAGATGAATGGTTGCGATTAAACATCCGGTAAATGGCCACCGCGAAACTTCTGTCACAGGGTCAGTCTTTTCTTAAGATTCTGGATAACGTTTTCGCACAACTGTGGCTCTATTTCATCGATAACGCACCGTATCTCTTCTTTAAGGCGTTCAACTGTTTGCGGCTTGTTCGCATACACCTTTTCCTTCACATAGCCCCAGAGGAAGAAGTCCATTGGCGTTAGATCGCACGATCTTGGTGGCTAATTTTGATCGCCAAACCGAGAGACGACACGGTCTGGAAACTTGGTCCGCAATAACACCATTGTTTTGCGTGCTATGTGGCAGATCGCACCGTCTTGTTGGAAGAACATATCAAGTCGACTCGGTTACCGTGATACCATTAACAATTACCGCAGTTCCAGCTGCATTTTCGAAGAAATACGGTGCAATCACTCCGCCACTCCACAATGCGCACCAAACGGTAACACGCGGCGGATGCATTTACACGAGGGTTGCTTATTGACGTACCCGTTCAATTGAAAATGTGCCTCATCAGGGAGAATGATTTTCTTCGATAATTTGGTGGTTCTCCAGCGCCCAATCAACGAGTTCACGGCGCTGCGCTTGGCCCGTTGGCTTGAGTTCTTGCGTCAGTTGAAGCTTGTTCGCGTGCAAGCACAGATATTTTGTCAAAATTCGTTGCAGGGTGGGTCTGGTAAGGTTCAATTCTTGGCCACGATGCCTGGACTCGGAGACGAACAGTGGTCTTTACATTCAGCAACGTGAATTTTGTCTCAAATTTTGTAATTAAACGGCGAACTGTCGACTCATTTGGCGCATTATTGCGACCGAAAATTGTATGTAATTTGCGAACTGTTTCACAATAATTAAACGGGTTATTCAATTAACATGTTATTATTGCCCATCCCTAAAGCGCAGCCAGAACAAGCTGGAACTAACCTTATCTTTTCCGCGCCTTGCCGATAACGCGGATATTACACCTATATTAGATCCCATGCACTTTAAAATAGATATCTTACTGAAACAAATCTACAATTCGATCAAATTAGTGCAGCGGGAACCTGCGTCTTATGGGTTTGTCTATCCATCTCGTTCCTGTAAAAATCAACCCACCTTGGGTAAGTTCGATTTTTATATCGATATTCAGATAGAAGAATCAGTTAAAAACTTAGGTTCATTAATTCATATCAATTGAAATTGTTCATATTTTATTATTAACTTACATATATACCCAATAATATTTACAAATCAACCTTCTATTCACAATGCAGAGCAGATTTTTTTGAGCAAATAGAAACTACAGACGTAGTAGTAGTAGTACAAAGGTTTATTACAGACTCCATAAAGTTTGTTAGTTTGATTGCTATTAAAATTTACATGAGAAATAGGAAGAATGTCAAAATGCACTATTATGCTAAATTAACCCAAATTTTGTGTAATTATAAATTTGGAATTTCCACATTAATAACTAGAAACTTACACTTTGATTGCAGTCTATAATGAACTTACCTGTCTTGCCAAAAAGCCCGTTAAACTGCCAGTCTTAATGGTATCAATCGATTTATATGCTGTATTCCGAGGAGCTTGAATCATCAGAATTGTTGATGTCAATTATAAGGGGTTCAACTTGGGTGTCCATATCCCACATTTTGGTTTCAACCTTCTCTTGGACATGGTCAATACATGTTCTCCATTTTGCTGGCGTAATTCTATCGACAGCAACATCAAACAGTTTTTTAAGGTCAGAAAACTTAAAAGTGCTGTTATTTGACCCCACGTATTGCTTGATGTCGGCCCAAATCAACTCGATAGGATTCAGTTCGCAGTGATAGGGAGGCAGCCTGAGAATCGTTTTATTTTGGTTTTTGGCCATTTCGTCAACAATTTTTAAATCATATTTATACTTATGTCGCTTGACTATATTTATCAGCTCAGCTTTGACCATTGTTTGGTCGAAGTCGATCTTCTTTGAGACAAGCCACTGTTGAATGTCTGCCTTTTGGTGGCCATTGTTGGAATTTTTTCCAATTTTCTGGAGTGGTACGGGGCATTATCCATCACAATAATTGCGTTATCATCAAGTGTCGGCAAAATTTTTTTGAACCAATTTTCAAATGAGTTACCATCCATTTCTTCGTGATAGTCTCCAGTTTTTTTGGATTCAAATGCCCACAATGCTTCAGGAACAAATCCATCTACGCTACCTATGTGGCAAATGATCAGGCGTTTTCCCTTGCCTGAAAGTAATTAGTTATTTTACTTCTCAGCGAGCGCACTAAATGATGAAATTAAGCAACTTACTCTTTTTAGGTTAGTGTAGGCTAGGGTCTTAGATTAGTTTTTGGGTGAAGGAAATACTCAGAAACTTGGATGAGATAGCAAAACTGAGTTCGGAGCTTCCAAATCATTGATTCGATCAGAAAATGAATTATCTGCATCCAAAAAAGTTCATATACTTCGAAACTTACCTGCAGGATTTTTCAATCCCGTCGAAAGGCCATCTAAAAAAGCCTGTCTTGAGGACCTCACAGATCTGTCTACCCAAACCTTTCCCTGCGTATGCCCCCGCGTTCACCATGTTTCGTCTAAATAATAAATTTTTCTTCCTTCAGCGCGGAATTGCCTAATTTTTCTAAGGTATTCTCTCCTCCAGATAACAATTTCCTGCTTTTCTATCAATAAACTATTCCTTCCTCTTTCAAAAATCGAAAGTCTAGTCTAGTTCTTTCAACAGCTTATGGAACGTAGATCTTTTAAAATTTGGCAGGTCCTCATCATCATTCACTTGCTTCAATATTTTATCTATTGTAGGTATTTCATTCCTGAAGAAAAAGTGATGTACTTTTCTTCTAATGGCACTTTTGTCAAAGTCATCTATTTTTCGATGATTTTTATCTCGCTGGATATGTTTTTGGCTCAGATAGTGAGTTATTTTGTCGATATTCCTTCAAGATTTTGTAAACACTTGATCGACCTACTCCAGAAATTTCAGCAACCTTACATACGATATTTTCTATAGCCAATCCACTATTCTCTTGCATCTGGTTCTTGTAGATATTTAGAATAATTTGTTTTTCACCTGCGCTAAGATGAAGCTTTTTAGCCCTTTTTCTGGGTGGCGTTAAGCTGATTTCAACCACTTCATTAGCTGTATCTGTGTCAGACATTTTAGACTAATATTAAATTTCCGCAAGAAAAATCAAGTCAAGACGTGCATAAAACGTTCGCGCTCATAAACGGGTATCCGTAACTGATTACAATCCTGTGCGTGGTGACGAACCATCAACGTGACGCTGAGAGTTCCCTCTACTATGCAGCGTTGCCAGGCTTAATGTCACAATGATCATGTTTTATTGGGAAAATTGTCAGAAATCGCCGAATGTTGAACAGAAACATTACAAGAAGTCTAACCTTGAAATGTGAGGCTACAAATCGATATTCTTATAGGGGGGGAAGGGTAGGGAGCTGTTATGGTTCCTATTAACCTTGGTGAAAGTTGGAAACGGTAATATCATATATGGCATACATTCGGTTGAAGGTGTGTGCACGGAAAATAGATTGCGGATAGGATTTTAATAGATAAATCTGCACAAAAAAACACAAAAGGAGATTTTTGTATTTCCCTGAAGAATATCTCAAGGTTATTTCAGATGTACTCATCGAAACTTTATGGAAGGATTATCGAAACCTTATTTTCAATTGCGATAGGGCCACCTACCTCGACATCGCATTAATGTGAAAAATAAGACAATAGAAAAAAATTCCCTCACTGATGCTATCTCTTAGGAAAAATTTAACTATAAAGATTGCACAAAAATTGTCTTCACCTTTTGAGCTTGTTTTCGCATCTCCGTATATGCCGTTCATAATTTGCTGCAGATCAAATTGGAATATACCTTTGTGATGCCATTTATTGTTATATAATGTCCTTTACAACAGTTATTGCACGTATTGCACCACGATTGATTTGTGACCATGCGAATGTTATAACCATCTGGCGAAACTCGCCTGGCACGTGCGACTTTGTTCGGAACTCTCGCTACAAGCCATCAGAGAGCCGAAGACCATGGCTACCACACGCGTTGATCACGAATCAACCACTGTTTACGATACTTTGTAGCTCGTTAGATACACTTTAAACCAAAGAGGCAACTGCATCGTACTCTGATAGATTTGGAGAGGTATCGTTACGTTGCATTGGCGCAAAAGAATAGCGTCGCGAGCCCTTACACAAAACCAATGACAAACCATAGGGTGGAGTGGGAGTCGATACGACCGCGCATGCCGGCTGTTCCGGCAGCTGGCCGTACAATACAGAGTTGGAATCAGATTTATGCTGCTATTACTGTGTGCCTATTAGATTTGTCAGTGTAATTTCGTAGAACTCAAAATGTCTGATACGGATACAGCTGATGAAATTGTTGATATCAGTCGCACACCGCCTAAAAAATAGCTAAAAGGCTTCATTTTAGTGTTAGCGAAAAACAGTAATTATCAACATTTTTTATAAATACGAAATGCAAGGAAGGACTGACTCAAGTGTTCAGGACATTGTTTGCAATACTTGTAAGACGAGGAATTTCAACTAAAATTATATTTTCTTTTTGTTTTGTACATGCTTAAACTATATCTAGATAAGAAACCAAGCAATCATTTTGTTGGGTTTTTAATGATTTCAATAGGAGCGGTTTTAAAGTGTCCGAAATGAATTGTTTTTAGGAAAATGTAAGCGATGGATAATTTGCCACATCGGTAATGAAGACGGATTTGTGTCCGATGCTTTATGGGCATTTGAATCTAAATAAACGAGAGACTTCCATAAAGAAATGGATGGAGCCTCGTTCGACAATTGTTTCTCAAATACTCCACCGAAGCTTGAAGGTAATTCGGTTACAGTATTAGATAATGCTTCATTCCACACGAGAAAATTCCAACAACGTCAACAAAGAAATCAGAAATTCAAGGATGGCTTAAAAATAAAAAGATTGATTTTGATGATTCAACGGTTAAGGCAGAATTGTTACAAATTGTCAAGACGCATAAAAATAAATACAATCTGAACATAATTGATGAAATGGCCAAAAAACAAAATAAAACTGTTTTACGACTGCCTCCTTACCATTGTGAGCTCAATCGGATTGATTTGGGCAGACATAAAAAAATGTTGCAGCAGAAAATAAATGTTTTAAATTTTCTGACCTTAAAAATATTTTTCTTGATGCTATACAAAGAATAACACCGAATAAGCGGGAAAATGTATCAGCATGTAAAAGAAAAGGCCGAACCTTAAATGTGGGAATTAGACGGAATCATTGATACCCACGTTGCCCCTTCAATCATAAATCTTTATTACAGTAGGAGTTCCACGGCCTCAGATCTAGAATGATTTTCATTTTCAAATATATGTATTTCCGGTTTTAGAGGTAAAATGTCTGTGGAATAATTTCTTGTATAATATTTAGTATATATTATTAGGTATTCAAATCCTCTTTCTTTCAACTTCACCTAACTATTCATTTTTTAGTCTAATATTGAAATTAACTGTTCAAGCGGTGGTTGGGTATACTTGTATGCATATGCAATTATCGTGTTATCGTCAAGACATTTTTTAAAAGCCTGCTTTATAAATGCGCCTTACGACACATTTCGATTATAATTTCTTGGTAAAACACTTCTACTAAAAACAACAATAGACAGCTGTTTTCTTTTTGGTCATGACAGTTAAATTAAAAAAATGAATTAATTCCAAGCTTTAAGTTTGGACCCTTTCATGCCTGCAATAATTTTGCATACTTTTTGATCGTGTCGCAGAACCATCATTTATTCTTAGTACGGCCCTGTGACGTGCTCGGCGTTCTGGAGCGCGATCACGTGGAGTATACGTGAATATGTTTAGGTATGGCCTCTTTCTTCGATGGATACATAATAGGTACTTCGATTCCTTCATTTTTGAAAAATAAATTGATATCTCGTGAATATATCCATTCAATAAACCCCCAGTATATATTATTTGGTTGGTTTTTGAGTCGTAAAACATTTTTACTTGACGTTTCACCAGCACGAGTGTTCGGCGTCTTCAGAAGATGTTCACAGTTTGGAATCCTGTGAACTATTGACATCTCCGCGGTCTTAGCTCATATTTATATGTGGCTCGGGTGGTGGGGAGAGCTCTTCGGGAATCCTCGGCTGGCCTCGCGCTCGGGATGACTCGGCTGTTGTTTTGGCATTACTTGATGTCATCGATTTTCTAATTTCCAGCTGTGCGTATCCATCGACCATTAAGTTGTTCTTTAGATGTTCAAGTTATAAATCCAGTTCTTCGGGGTCACACATTCTGTTAGTGTTTTAACGATGTCATATTTCTCACACGGGTAATGATTGAAGTTCCTATGCAGATACCGATCTGTGTGCGTTGATTTTCTGTATACCGTATGTCCCAGTCGTAGTAATACGTCCAAGAAACCCAGCTTGTCGTTGTCGTCTAGCTTCATGGTGAATTTGATGTTGCTATGCATGTTATTGATGTGAGTAAGGAAATCATTGAGTTTATCAGGTCCGTGGCTCCATATTACAAAAGTATCATCGACATATCAAAACCATATTTTGGATTTGTATAGTGCTCTGCTGAGAGTACGCTGTTCAGGATCCTCCATGAAGAAATTCGCATATTGTGTTATCCCACGTGAAGTATTCAGTCGTCAAGCACAGTCTGTAGAAATTTCTCAGTGTCCTCTGGAAAAATGCGGCTGATCTGTTCCATTGCATCATCAACTTGTAACATACTTTCGTAAAGAGCGATACTACATCAAAGCTAACTAGTACATCGTTTTCTTCGAGATGAATATCCTTTATTTTTGATATGAAATGGGCAGAGTCCTTGATGTACATGTTGGATTGTCCAATGTGTGGTGGAGCTGGGTTGTGGGTTGCTTGGCTAGGAAGCCTATAGCACTAACAATGGGACGCAACGGAATGTTGTACTGAACACAAAGTTTGTAATTACACTTTGGAGTCAATCTACTTGACGTCGTTTTCTTAAATTGTATGTTATGGTCACACACACTTCGTCGGCCGACCTTAGAAACCACTTTATATTTAGAATGAGTCAGTGCAGCACATTACATATAAACAGCGATATCGTTATTACTTCCAGGAACGTTGATATACATATTTAGTCGAATAATCTCTTCGAGTTTATTTCGCACCTTAATCATTGCAGATAGCTGTTGTTTTCTTTGCAGATACCAGATTTTCAAGTTGGAATCTCTTTGATACCCTTAAAAAATCGATCAAATTCTACTGTGTGAACCGGCGTCTTATGGTTCGCCACCCCTTATCCATCCCAAAAATTCAACTCACCTTGGGTAAGTTCGACCTTTATATCTATACAGTGTGTCCCAGATTCGTAGGTATAACAGGAGTCGAAATCCCTGCATAGAGAAGCGAATCTGGGATACACTGTTTCCAATTGATTACAAGAGGAGGTTCTAGTCGAATCCCATCCGCTTGGAGAATATTACGTTTTTCTTTTTTTTTTGTAAGAAGCATTGTCAAATTGAAAGAAACAATGGCATCAAGTAGGTTGACTATGCACTGCCTTCAGTTCAGCACAAGTTGAATCCTGATAAAGAAATTAGTTACGAACATTAGGTTTGTCTCAGCCTCTGGGGGCAAACAAATTTTTGTTCGAATCGAGATACGCATATCCGCTAATTTTTTTTACATTTGACTTAACAACTAAAAAAAGTATTATTGCGATCAGGGAACGATAACCCGTGGTGACTTCCAGTCAGACTTTGAATTTGAAAGTTAATAACCATGTATCGATTTCGAAACCTAATTCTTATTCGGCAAATAAAACACTGCTTCATTTGTATCTCATACTCCTTAGATATTTCTCATTAAAAGAACATTATTTACTGAGTTTTCTTTTCGCAGTCAGGATATATACAGGGTGGCCCCTCCATGCGTGGACGGAATATTACTCATAAACAAATACATTTTAGGAAAATCTATTTATGGCGTGTTATACAGGGTGTTTCAGTTTATTGTTGCATAACTTTAAGATTCGATAGAACTTTTAAAATTAATGCATAAATTCTATATAAACATGGGTCAAAAAATGCGTGGCTTCCGAAATACAGGGTTTTTAAATTTACTTTCTAACATAGTTTTTTTTAATATTTCGAACAATATTTAATGTATAACAGTGAAAATTGGTATACAAGGGTTTTTCGGTACGACAAAACGAACCATTGGCATAGTTTTACTGTAGCCGCTACAAGCAAAAAATTGTACTAAGAAAAATTTTTCGGTCATTTTAATACACTACAGGTACAGTAGAGAGCGCCCTCTAGCGGCTACAGTAAAACTATGCCTTTTTTTGTTTTGTCGTATCAAAAAACCTTTGTATACCAATTTTCACTGTTATACATCAAATATTGTTCGAAATATTTAAAAAAAAAACTATTTTAGAAAGTAAATTTAAAAACCGTATTTCGGAAGCCACGCATTTTTCGACGCATGTTTATATAGACTTTATGCATTAATTTTAAAAGTTCTATCGAATCTTAAAGTTATGCAACAATAAACTGAAACACCCTGTATATGACATTTGAGGGCACATTTCTGAAATATTGGCAAGTATACAGGGTGTCCCAGTTTTGACCTACATATCAAAGTTGTGATTTTTGAGATTGATTGATTGAGATTGATATGACATACGATGGGAACCTCCAACTGATTCGCCTCATTTTTGTCACTTGGATTATTTATACATTTTATACTATATTCAACTGCTCCACTTGATTCAAAACATTCTCGTAGTGTGGAAAATGTTTCCGGCCTTGGATGTCGCATATTAGAGTACCGTTTCTGTTTCTTTGGGCTTTGCTAAAACGAACACCATATTCACCATTTTTTGTTTAGAAAAATTCATTTTCAGACACGTTTTTATTATAATGCTCAGAACGCTAATTTTGGCAGTTTGTAACTGATCAACAATTTATTTGTTTCCATGGATTATGCGATATTTTAGGGAATTAAGCCGTTCCACAAAAGACGCGCTAATAACCGAAAAAATGGCCGTAAAAATCCTTATGTGTCTAGTAGCAAACAAAGCTTATAATAACTTAAATCCAAACTTGCACAAATATAGAGGGTGATGGATTTGAAATTTTTGAGAAAAACTACAGTTTTCGTTTTGAATGAGCAAAGATTAAAATTCGAAATAACCTAAAAGCTGAGGTGTGTAAGTTTTTTTTGATACAAAATTGAGCACTTCAGATTTCAAAATAGCGGACTGAGGGGTTGCCGAAGTGGGGGGTTTTTCTAGACAAAACACCTTATATCTCAGTAGCTAATTACAAAAACCCCATAGTATGTTATATCAATCTCCTTCTTTGGAATTGATTTATCCGAATATGCAATAAAATTTGAGGTATTCCATTTGAAAAATCACAACTTTGATATTCGAAATCGGGACACCCTGTATAATGGCCAATATTTTAGAAGGAGGAGATACTTGTGTACTATACAGGGTGTCCGCAAAGTTGGGGTTTTCCTTTTCAGAAACAACTACCCTTGAAATAACAAAGGTAATGTGTAGTGAAACGAGGGCGACCAAGTAAAAAAAAATAAAGGAAAAAGTACTCACTCTCCAGTTGACGAGAAGGGCTAAGTACGTCTCTGCCCGAAATCATACCGCTCCAACAGAAAATGAAATCAGCTGATGCGCTACCGAGCAGACGCAGGCAAACAAGGAAGGCAAAATGTTTCATAAAAAGTCTAGGTATTGCATACCGTTCACCATGCCAGCCCAAACATTCACCGAAAATATTTGTTGAAAATGTGCCCGACGGACAGCGTGCGGATTTTCTACTGACCAAACATGAGTGTTGCGAAAGTTATTCACCCCATTACGCGTGAACGTAGATTCGTCTGTCACCAATATGCACTTGAAAAAGTCCGGAGTATTGTCATGTTGATGCAACAACCACTCACAAAACCGCACTCTTGCTGGAAAATCGTCAGGTTGAAGGGCTTGTACACGTTGGACGTGAAACGGATACAGCCCCTCTTCAGCGTTTGCCACACGATACTTTCACTTCTCTAGCCACGTCTCTAGTGCTTGTTGAGGGATTCTCGTCTACGCGATTACCTCTACACGCGTGACCGTAACCGTCGGTTGAAGGTTGCATACTGACCTGACACACTGACCCCTACCCAGTTCTGTCGTCGGGTTGAGCTAGTGTCCTAGTACCACTCGGGATGTCGCGGCTACAGGACGGTATTCAGATATTTTTGATGTTGCAGAGCCCTTTATCTCGGTTCCCTTAAGACATTGGTGTATATGGTACTAAGAAAAATTGCTTATGTTTTCAAGATCTACACGTCGTGAAAAGGAAACCCCCAACTTTGCGGACACCCTGTATATTGTTATTTATATTTTACACTATATCCATCATGTGTCCCTATTTATTTTACTTTTAACGTGGCAATGTATACATTTGCATCTAACAAACAAACAAATGTAACGTACACTACTTCACGTCATCTATTGCAGAAACAGCGAAGCTGCGAGGTTAGTCCGTACCTGCCTCTGCTAACGTGACACTGTGGTCTTGAAGAAAATCGGTAAGACGGTTCAGAGTTCAGAGTGAGATGCCAGACATAGACGATTATAGCGAGGCAGCCCTCGAGCGCACTGTTGGAAATATAAAGAATTACAGAAGGACACAAGATAATGGAGTGATTGAAATCACATACGACTTTGTTGAAAGACTACCAGCTGCAGGTCTTGGTGTTGGAGTGGGTGGTTTGACGGGTTTGACTGCGTGTGCTGTCATAGCAGCTGCACCTGTTGCTGGCCCTGCCCTCCTTATATTGGGTACATTTTATGGTGCCATGGCTGCCGGGGGTGCAGTGGGTGCCGTCGTCGGAATCACACAATCCCGTCGTCGTATATTCGATATTAAGACTGGGGAATTACTAGGTACATGTCGAAATGATGCATCAGACAAGCTGAATGATATAGGTCATAAAGCGTTCCAAGAAGGACGTTATGCTCAAGCTTTCGAGTACTTTCGTAATGCCTACTATAACTGTTCTTCTGGTTATCGCCTTGAACAAACCTTCAAAAAGAATACAGATTTAGCTGAGACCAAGGTGGCTATCGAAAATTTGAAATTGCAAGCTGATTCTTTGTTGAGTCAGAGTAAGTATAGTGAAGCTCACAGTAAGTATCAAGAGGCTTATGATAAATCACAGGTTGAGTCAGAGAAGCACAAGTATAGGGATCACATAATATCAGTCCTTGATGCGCTATGGGATAGTGCCTGGATGGCTGAAAATGATGATGATGTTGATAGATCTGAAGAAGCAGAAATGAAATTTCAAATATTGTTGGACATATGTAATAAATCACGGGAAAGACACACTGACATTCCGCAATTTAATCGATACCAAAATATTATCAGCTTAAAAATAGACGGTAACACGTTGTTCAACAGTGGTATTGATTTGCAACTGGAAGGGGTGACATTGTTAAGATCAGCACTTGGATATCAACAACAGCAACAATATCAGCTGGCTAACACAACATTCAGTCAAGCACGGATGAAATTTTCCAGAGCTATGGCAAAGTTCGAAGAAGGAAAAACATACGATGAACGATTTGCATCTTGCGCTAGTTTTGTCCAGGAAAAAATCGATGAAGTTGATCGTTCTATCGAATCTATAAGACAAATGAGGAACCAAGGACTTCAGAACTTGACTGTCGATATCGGAAATTACAATCATTCTGAACCTAACTCAGAAACATCTTCAACAGACAACTATAATCTAACACAACTATTGTAACAAAGAATCATGCACTTTATCACCAAAAAGCTTTGCATTTGCATACACAAGAATTATATGTAATGTAGCGGTGAAAAACAATAAAAGATAATCAACAACAGCTTCTACAGAAAGATACATGTGCTACGGATGCATATACTTAAATCATTTAAACATATAATCAATACTAAGTATCTCTATAATGAAAAATGGGTACTGTAGAAAATTATGTTTAATTATTGAAGTCTCATGTATGGTTTGAATAACACTTATAGAAGACTTTCTCAGTAACAAAGAAAGAGTAACAAAAAATTATAGTGTATGTATAATAAATTGGCTGATTTGATATTGATTAATAGGAAACATGTCACGGTTTGACTTGCTGTACAGGGCAAATCAAAATGATGTTTCATTACCCATTACTCTGTGGTGTGACTCAAGGTGCAATAAAGTACCACATTTTCTCTATAATCTGTTTTTTTATTCACGTCAATGTATAATGTGGTTGAAGTTTTAGGGGCAAATGAAAATTTTACCACCAAGTTTGCTCTTCTTTCCATAAATGTTTCAATTCTCCTAGGAATACAAAAAGTATTATTGTGGAAAAAACGAATGCGTTTCTGCGTTAAGTTCACATTTTTTTATATCGCCATTGTGCCACGTTTTTTTTATAAACAAGAGATGATCAAAGTGTGATTCCTCTTTCCTTTTATTTTTAATTAATAAATAACTATAAATGAAATCTAAGGGTCAGTCAATGGTATCTCTTCTTTGTACAATATCAATTAATAGCATATATTTTTTTCTTCAATTTCTTCAATAAATATCTTGCTTCTTAATAAACTTTTTAAATCTACTTACAATGACGTGATCAGCATCGATGTCGCCAAGGGACTCATTCATTCTGCTTTCTGGTTGTTCTGGATGCAAATGTTTTCTCCAAAAAGGTACTGGAACTGGTGTGGTCTTACCGGCCACTAGGATAAACTTGAAACAGGAACTTGAGAGGTCTTACCGGCCTCGGAACTCGTTCACAGGTTTCAGTAGCGATACCCAATTGCAAAAGTTTGAAAACTTTTACCTTCTAAGTTCAGCTGGCTTCTCAGTGAATCTTCTTGATTTCTGACCAAGTCACACTACTTGATGAAGGCTGGGCATCCTGTTCGCAACGCCAATTAAATAGTGTGGATCGTGGGTGATTGATTGCACTAAGGAATTATCACTCGCGTCCCTATTTCTCTTATAATCGCCAAAGAATGTTAGAGAAATACTTCAGTAACTTTTGTAGGGTAGCTTTTATTGAGGCATCAGCAACATTTGAGAACAGAAGAACAAGTAACGAAATGAGTGCAGAGAATAGTCAAAGACCCTTTTTATATACTAGGATTAGAGTTACGAATTTTCCAGAAATCAGTAGTGTCGGGTAAAAATGCAAGCATCTTCACATCCTGTCTCTCGGGTATGAGACGGTGTTATTCTCGTAGAGACTTGAATGGTGTTAATGCTTTAAGGTAATGGCATTATGATACCATAACTTATATGCCATTAGAAACTGGACGGGTAGTACCCAAACCAAAACAACTAAACGTAAGATACAAAATAAAAGTGTACTACTCCATAAACTGGTGTTTGGGGCGTTAATATCCCAAAATCTGGAAGTTAACAAAAACAAATGCCGGCGCACAACCAAAATCACAGCGGAAAATCAAAATAGCGCTGGACGCGTCGGTACGCAATTAAAAGAAAGTATCTTGATAGTAAATCACATTTCAAAAGAAAGTACCTCGATAGTAAATCAAATTTTAACAGAAGGTATCTTGATAGGTAAGTAAACATTGAAAGAAGCTTAAATGAGTGGAGTGAGAGGAGGTATCTTGATAGAACCAAATATATCTATACGGCTAGTACGTGAAAAGTCACAAGTTGGCGCGCTGGTCAACTATCTACGAGGGACCAACAAAAATTTATAAGGAAATTTCTGAGATAGTCGTTAATAATACTATAACATTTGTGTCCAAAAGATTTCAAAACAATACTGAGTAGCTGAGAGCGAAAGATATAATACGTGTGAAATTATAATATCAATAGACTATGAAATGTACCAAAAGAAAATCATTTAAAAGGGTTTGGCCTAGGAATCGGTACTCTACTATTAATAAAGAGAAATTCAAATAACTGATAAGTGATCAAAATAGTAAAAAGACGGCTACGTGTTTTTGGCACGTCACAATTGATACCGTTTACCTACAGTGGCTAAGGAAATAAAAACTTTTAACTTAATTTAAGAACACGCTGTATGATAATATCACGCTCTACCCTTTTGAAATACAGGGTCAGCCAATAAACCATACCTACCTCATCCTCTAATTTTGGGTGCATGAAAATTCAAGCGAGTATTGCTCTTTTCATTATTTTTTTTAATTCACCGACGGCTCGTTTCTAATGAAACACTTCCTCCTGTTTCTTCATTCCATCTATGTCCCTAATAGTACCTCGATGACCACCTTTACAAATACAAACCTTTGCATTCTAGGATTGATCTTACGTGACCTTCCAACACCGTATCTTGAAACTTACATACTTTTTAACAATATCGGTCGGCACCGTAGACTTTGAGACATTTATTTGTTTAGCAATATCCCGAAAACCCGTTCCTTGATGAAACAATTTTATGATTAAAACTCTGAGTGCACCATTCATTGCTTTACCACGCAAATTGATTCACAGAATTGATTCTTAAATCAAAACGTCAAATTGTAAACACTTTTTTGTTTCGTATATGTTCGTAATTGATTATTGATGGTCTAACTACTACCGGTCATAACACTTGACGCCATTTATTCTTTAATCAAGCTGTATAGATAAAATTAATTCACTTTTCAGCTCTCCAAGTACATCGTCAAGCTGTATAGCTTCGTTATACATCCGCAGCCATCAAGTTTTTGTGACGACGCCTTTTTGTACAAGTAGCACCGAAAAAATGAAACGCCATCAAGCTAAACAAATTGGCAACAGCAACGCTAAAGCTATAACAGACTTAAAAACAGCTCGCGACAAAGTAAGCGATGCTGCTCAAAATCTTTTTGAAAGCGGCGAATTGACAATTGAAACTGTGAAACAGTTATCTGATGTCATCGCTGACGAGCAAGGTTATCAGAAAGAACAAGTTGTTGTGTGTGATATTGCAGAACTTGATCAACATTTGTCTCAAATAAGTCTCGACCTTTTAAAACAACCGACGTATGTAATTTATCGAAATGAAAAAACATTCGTTATATTTTGTGTCCTAAAGCTAGATGATAAAATTGTTTGTTTGTATAAAGATTTCTGTGATACTACAGTTTCAGGTACTCTAAAGAATATTCTAGAACAACGTACTCGCACGAACGTTGAATATAAAGTCCATGCCGTCACAAACAATAACGAAGATACAGCTATTTTGGCCTTGAAAATGTTAGAAACCATCATGATTCAGTTAAAAACAGATACATGGATGGATTTTATCCATAACTTTACTAATTCTAAAAAAACGTTTTTTGAGTGGCTGAAGATTGGAGTCGGCAATCTAAAAAACGAGCTATTCCTCAAAGTGAAGCATGCATACTCTGAAGCTTTTACCAGTGCAATTGATCAGCTGTCAGCAGACGAAGAATTCAAGAAAGCAATAAAAGTGTTCACCGATAGCATTCCATCGATAGAAGAAATGGAAGATGTAAATAACTATCAAGTTCTTTTGAAAAAGTTTGCGGACATCGAAATAAGCAAAATCAATATCGATGACAAAGAAGTTCTTGAATTGCGAAACAAACTGAAGCGTGCACGACAAGCTATACTCAAAAAGGCTGAAGAAGCGATGAACACAAAAACATATCGAAACGAAAAAGATGAAACCGAATTAGATATCGTCAAAAATTTTCCGGAACAAATGAAAAAATTTACTAACATTTTCCAGCTACTAGCAAAGTCTAAAGTAGATGATAACTCTGATAAAGTACTTAAAGAAGTAAGTGAAAAGCTGGGGCTTGATTATAAGAAGATAAAAAGTTACTTCAAGACTACAGTAGAAACAAAACCTGAAGAAATTGGAGCAGACAGCGTTAGTGGCATTAATTGTGTCATAAATAACCTGCCAGCTATGGAAATTAAAGATGATAGTGTCTCGCATACGACTAAGTCTTTCACGCGGTTGTTAGACGAAACGGCAGTGGAAAATCCAAACGTAGCAATTGACGTATTAAAAAAGAATCACGGTACGGTGAAGTCATTTCGCAGATCATGGTGCAAAAAAGAAGCTTCGCAAATATATCAATGGGCAGTCGGTAAAAAAGGAAGCCTCAAAGAATTTGAAATGTACGAAGCTTTGGCAGTGATGGATAGAGCTAACGAGCTAGCTACTGGAGGGCATACACTCCGCGATACTCAAATTTTGTCTATTATAGCTTTCTTACGACAAAAGAACAAAGGTCTGTTATCTCAAATTCAAACAGGAGAAGGAAAAACGAACATCGTCGCAATACTCTCTGCAATATTTGCGCTGCAAGGTAAACAGGTGGACGTTATAACCAGCAATCCAGTTCTAGCGTCCGAAGTTGTCAAAGACAAGCGAAATTTCTACGGCTTATTAAATTTGACCGCATCGACAAATAACTCGGACGACAGCTATGAGAGTGGCGCGAGAAAATGCTACGAAGCTGACGTTGTGTACGGAAGTATCAACAATTTTCAGTTTGACTTCTTGAAGGACTCGTTTTTAGGCCTGAATACGCGCGGAGGCAGACCATTTGACAAAATCATCCTAGATGAAGTCGACAGTATGATAATTGACAATGCAAGTCATATAGCCAAGCTGTCCAATCCGTTGCCTGGTATGGAAAGCTTAAGATACGTTTATATTAATATTTGGCTGGCACTGCACAAAGCTGAAAAAAGTATTGTAGAGCATTTACAAAAACAACTTAGGTTAAAAGCCCTAGAGGTTTCAGGAAAGCCGAATGCTCAAATGTTATACGAACAATATTTGAATCAAGAAAAACATTCTATATCAGACAGGATCAAAGAATATATCAGGTCTTCTAATCCCACGAAAATTGATCTTATTCCCTCACATCTTAAAGAATATGCCGATAAATCGTTAGAAAAATGGATGAAAAGCGCCATAGATGCAAAATACTACTACGAAGAGGAGGTACAGTACGTTATAGGATACAATGACGGAGAGAGAGTTGTTCAACCTGTGGACTATTCAAATACAGGCATTACAATGAAAAATATGATGTGGCAATACGGCCTCCATCAGTTTTTACAACTGAAGCATAACTTGCATTTAACCTCGGAGAGTTTAACAAGCTGCTTCATTTCCAATCTGGGTTACATTAATAAATATGGCGGGAACATATTCGGTGTTACCGGTACCTTAGGTTCCGCGGCTGAGCGAGAACTGTTATCTTCACTATATAATGTGGAATATTTGAAAATTCCCACATTTAGAGAGAAAAAGTTCACCGAAATCCATGGTGAGGTGGTTGATCCGGAGGAACTTTGTAAGAAAGTAACAAGTGACGCAATTTCCATCATCGATGATCGCAGGTCCGCTCTGATAATCTGCGAAACGATAAAACAAGCAAAGGCAATTCGAGATGCCTTAAAACGTGAACGAGATAATATCACTATCCGAACTTTTTTCAATGAAGATCACGCTCATGTTACCGAAGAGCAAGTTGATATTGCTGAAGTGATTATAGCTACTAATATTGCAGGTAGGGGTACCGACCTAAAGACTTCCCCTGAACTTGATAACAACGGCGGATTGCATGTGATTGTGGCTTTTTTACCTTGCAACAAAAGAGTGGAAGATCAAGCATTCGGACGAACAGCTAGACAAGGGAACAGTGGCACTGCCAAATTAATAATGAAAAAAGATGAGGTTTCGATATTGGGTGATGATTTTGAAGAAATAAAGCAGAAGAGAGACTTGAAAGAAAGAGAAAGAATCAGACATATTAAGGAAGTTAGGGTGAGAGACATTATTTTCCAGGATAAACTGTTCGAGCTATTTTCTGATTTATATACAAATTTGAAGAATAGGTATTTAGATACAGTGGGCTACAAATACGTACTAGATGATCTGAAAGAGTATTGGGCATTTTGGTTAGAACAAAACGACTTCAATGGAAGGACATTAATGGAAAAGAGTCCCGAAAAAGAATTTAAAATGTTCGAATCAAAGGCGCGGGGAATAATAGAGGGAAAAATTCTATTCAATCAGTTCTATGCTATACAACAAGCCGAGCGTTATATTTTGTTAGATCGAGTAGAAAATGCTGAGAGCGCTTTGAATCGAGCTATTGCTTCGAGCAAGAACCCAGAAATATTGTACGGTGCTTACATGAAACTATTCGACATTGCTGTACATCAAGGCGGGGTATTTGTGGATAAATGTAGAAAGGCTATAGGGGATATTGTCCCTCTACCAATGCCTGAGCCTGATAGAAACTACAAGCAAAAGGCTAAGAAATATCTAGAATTAGCTGAAAGCGCAATCAAAAAAGAGTTAGACTATATCGAACACATTTTAAAAGACGATGAGCTTCCTAATATTATTAACAACGAGAGCGCAAACGTTATTATTAACGACTCATACTGGTTCAGCGATGATGATATGCATATCATTGGCGAAACAGTTCTCAAACCCTTTGTGGAAAATATTGAAACTCAATTCCTAAGTAGATTGACTGACGATCAAATCGACACGTTCTGTAAAGACTTTCAGTTAAACCACAACTTACCAGTTTTCATTTGTTACGACATAGGTGGCCAGCACTGGATCGGCATTTGTATTCTCAAAACTGCAGATGGTGTTTCCTTATTTTATAAAGATCCGAAAGGCGACTTCGCAAACAATCTTAGGCTGGCGAATACTGAATTTGGTAAGCGCCTGAAAAACCTAAGCGTCATTGCTCATAGTGGATCTGAACAGAAGGACGGCTGCTCGTGCGCCCCTATAACACTGGACAATTTGAGAATCATGGCCAAATCAATAAAAGATGTTGGGTTAGAGAAATTTGTCGAAAACTTCACCACACTGAAGTTTTCCGAACAAAAAGACGTAGCACGTCTAAGAAATGAATTTGCCCGTCCTAGAGAAGACAATATAAAGGAGAACCTATTAATAAAACATATCGTTTCACGACAGGTGGCTTTGAATCTTTATATGAATCATTCTGCCAGCTTAAAGACACAAATCGATGAGCGTACAGGTGGAATTTCTATAGCCTGCCGCATCCCTGACTATTTTTCTACATCCGAACGACAAAATACAATAGAGGAGTCTGGACTATCTAAATTAACTGCAACTGTTAGAAGTGTCGCTAATAATCCTATTCTGAAGAACGTTATTGGAATTGCTGCAAACAGCCGTATCCCGGATCATTTCTCCAAATTCGAGCCGCAAAACGATGAGGAAAGTAAAATAAAAAATGTCGTTGGAAATTGCGAGTTATCTGAATTAGCTGCGACTGGTGCAAATATCACGTATGCTCTTAGACAGGTCCATGACGTCTGTCCAGGAATTGTTAACGGTGCACGAATTCAAATCAGCGGAGGTATAGCACTATTCGCTACCGGATGTTGCTTTCCACCTGCCCAGATAGTCACTTCCTCACTTTCCGGTACGATGATCACCGAAGGAATATGTGACATTGTCTTCGAATTGATCAACATGAACAGTGACGGGCAGTTCAATAAACAGGCGTATGTTAAAAGTAAGGTTATAAGTTATGGTATATCGCTGCTCACTATGGGTATCAATGCGCTACTTCAATGTCCTAAGATCTTGAACGCAGCGAAGAAGGCTTGCCGTTGGATATCTACAACTTTACGCAGATGTCCTTACCTTAAAGGAGTGTGCGAGTATTTAGCCACCAAGATTGACCAACTTCATACGTGGTTTGACAGAATGGAGGTCTTAACAAAGTTCAGCAAAATGAGTGACGCTGAAAAGTTGAAATATTATAAAGAATTGAAGAAATCTAAAAATTTGACCGAACTGACGTACCTAGGTAAGAATTTGCAAGAGATACGAATTTTGGAAGAAACAGGTATTAGGATTAATGAATTGACTCGTTTTGAAAAATGTCTCTCTTCTTTGCAACAAGTTTCTTCGAGCATTGCAAGAAATGTAACGCAGAGAACTGCAGAACATGTAATAATGAATAAAGTTATTACTCCAATGCTGAGTTCTTCGATGGCAGGATTGAAGCCAAAAATTAAAGAGCAAGTTGCAAAATCTGTAAGAAAAAATATAGACAGAGAGAAGATACGGCGCGCTACCCTCGATGACGTTCAAAACATCATCAAAAAGATAAATGATTCCATCAATTTCGATACTATAAAAGATATTTTCAAAGACACAATTTTGGGAATAACGAAGTACTGTAGTGACTATAGAATACAATTAGCATCGTTGGCAATTGATCAGTACCGTTGTTGGGAAGAACTATACAATTACGTAGAAAATCTTTGTAAAAGCATAAATATCAACTTGGGTCAAAGTGAATTTGAAAATCATAATACCGACGAACTTATAAATGAGTTGATCGAACAAATATCGGAGGTTGTGTATGGAAAATTATTAAACGCCATAACGAAAACGTGTAGAGATATTCATTCTGTAGGAAAATCAGCGTATCAAAATTATAAAAAAAACGAAGAAGAAAAAGCTAAATGTTTGAAGATAAACGAAGCGTTTAGAAAAGGGGGACCAGCTAGTCAGGAACATGTTAGAGCACTGAGCGATGTTATTAAACGACCTATTCATATTTGCGAAAGAAATGGCAACAAAGTGATCTTAGGAGAGCAATATTCAGGTGATCCCATAATATTAGATTACTTTCCGCCAGATAACAATAATGAGACAGGTCACTACGTGCCTCAAGGCAAATCAGAAAATTGGTCTTCTAATGATAATAATGACTGCCTTTTACATGCTGTAGGTTCAATTATCGGCGAAAATTCCAGCAAACTAAGAGAATTGATAATCAAGCGAATCGAAGAGGATCCGACACGCTACATAGATAGCAACGCTCGTAATTTTGTCGAAGAAGATATATTTTTGGAAGGCGGTCAAAGGAAAGGAAAAAGAAAGTCTAATCCGATCGGAACAGATCACTACCCGTCCTATCTCAACAGAATCAAAGTGATTCCTCGTGAAAAATGTGAACGGATATTCGGCCAGATCGCTGACAAGCTGGACGATTACAAAAAGCGCGAAGAACGATTTTCCCAGAAGGGTCAAGCTGAGAAGCTGCGTCAAACGAGAATCAATGAAAACGCGCCGCAATTTTGCAGTACAGAAGACAAAGAAGAAATGATGATGGGCATACTCATCGCGAACTTCACCAATGGCGATCGATGTAAGCTGATGACTGTATCTGGGTCGGACCAGTTTTCGACAACAGCAACAGTTTCGCACGATGAGAATTTGCGAACGACCAAATCTACGAAACCAGCTTCGTTCAGGATACACGACAAAGAGTTCGAATTCGTCGACCCCGGCGAGCCTAAGGGCAACGTGTATGATGTGTATAACAGGCGAGAAACGGATGTTCCGTACACGAAAAGCTGTGCGGCTCAGAAACTAATGTACGACTTAGGTGTAAAAATGAAGAATAACTCAAACTTGAAAATAAAGGGTGAGTTAGAGATGGCGGAATGCTACTACGTCCCACGTAAGGATAAATATAAATTGAATCCAATTATCGAAGCATCGTGCGCGAGGTGTGAGGGGGTATTGCCGACCGCCACTGGTAAAAGTGGTAAAGGTGATAACTAATAAGGGATGTCTTTTAAGTTTTGCATATGGAAATAAAACGACACGATAGGTAGTTTTAAATGACTTTATTGTTTTTCCACGAAGATTAATACACATCTGCATGCGCTCAAACCAATTTTCGAAGCACTTATTCCACTCGTTTGCTGGCAGATCCAAAACGGCATTTTTGAATGCGTCAACTGCTTCCTCTGGTGACTGGAACCTTTGACCACGCAGTCTGTTTTTAATTTTCGGGAAAGTAAAGAAATCGTTACGACTTAGATCGGGACTATATGGAGGATGGTCCAATAATTCCACGTTTTCTTCCGTTAACTACTGCCTTAGTTTTATTTAAGCTTTAAATCATTAAATCTTCATTATCTTATCTTCATCATCCAATTACAGAAAAAAAAACAATATTTTGTGAAGCCACTCTGCAGTCCTGTAAGCAGTGCAATAACTTTGAGATCGACACAGATATTCCACTTCATATTTTATGCTTTGGAGTAAATATTAGGCGATGTTCTGGTATGTTTCTTTCATATTTACAGCATGTATCATGTTTTGAGATGGCCATCTTCACTGAGACAGGGCTCGTATAGTCCGGTCACTGCAAAAACCAGATAAAAGTTTCTAGTAATCGGCATTTATATATTTAGCAACACTATAGTGTATTTACACCCAAGATAGAATGGATGCGTGATTGCCAAAAGCAAGGACGGCGTACAAATACACTTAACAACAACAACAACAGCAACAACCGAGCAAGGTGAATACGAAAACACGAGCACGCAGTGATACACGCGACGGACGGTGGCCTGAGTGCAACTCTGCCTGCCCTGCCCCTGCCCCGCGCATTATTCCGCCAGGCGACCGCTTGAAATTTAATGGCGAATTGACCAATAAGAGGCGTTGTCCCCACCTGTTACCGAGAGATCACGCGCTAACTGTTAGTATTTACATACATCTCATCTTGAATTTGGATTCAGTTTAGATACATCTGGTCGGGGCGTTAGACTTGCGTGGAAGTTTCCTTTAAGTCCAGAATTAGAATATACTAAAACATAGACTAAACAATTATATCCGTAGAAGGTTTGAGTGTAAAAAGAGTAAAAAATGGAGCTACGTTATTTTCGCAATAAACTGATGATATAAGCAATTTAAAAACGATCCATATTCAACAGTTCTTGAGCAATAACTTTCTTATTAATTTATTGATTGACATCAACCTGGTCTCAGATGGTCATTAATAAAAGCTACATGCCTCATCACTATTTTAAGGCTCAGTTCAAAAAATAACAGCGAGAAACTGCTTTTGGCCATATTTTATTACTATTTTAACAAAAACCGCAAACAATAACTATTGCATATCGGTGCATAACTCTAAAACCTCCTCTATCATGTTTCTAAATGATTTATTTACATCTCAAAAAATAAATCTTGTAACTATAAAATGTTTCCATAATACACATACAAGGAAATGTTTGAAAGAATGAAAATAATGTCTCCATTAATCTTTCATAAGCTCAAACATTTCATTTGTTCCTCACAACATAAATGAGTGGTGGAATGTATTACAGGCTTTATTAATTGTAGAAACATATTATACGATTTGCGAAGCTATTTTGAATATTTGTTGTATGTTTACCCCTTGAATAATATTCATTATACTTGAAATATGTTTTCGCTTGTACATACGAGCCCCTTCCCACTTCAGTTGGCCCACTTCAAGATTTGTACCAAAATATGCCTTTATAAACTAAACATGACGAAACTATTTACTTCTAAAACAATTTATTTTCTCAAAAACATTTTAGATACAATCTAGTCGTAAAAAATACATATTTGAAGTCACTTAGACCTATAACTAATAGAACATCTGAACAAATAAACAATGTGCGAATAAATGCGCGAAGTTAACAAAGCAACAATTGAAAGATTACCACTGGGTAACATCACCTTTATTTTTACTACGGCTGAAATTCTTGGGGGCATAGTGTTAATCAAGTTTTGGCAAAAATTTGGTGCAGAACAATCCCATATTTCTTGAAGCTTTTGTCTCGGTTCGGTGATTGTACGAGCAGGATGTTGTCGTAGAACCTTTTTCATCTCGTGCCACAAAGTTTCACTAGGTGACAGATCTGGACCGGTAGAAACCCATTTCAAAAGTGGTACATTATTTTCTTCTATCCATTTTATATCCTTTTTTGAGGTACGGCACGCTGCACCATCTTGCTGAAACACAAAATATTGGCCGGATGTCAAACATTCTTCCATCAGTGGTAAAAGCGATTCTTCTAAAATTGCCAAATATTTGTTTGTATCCACATTTCCATCAATAAAATGAAGTTTTCCTACTCCTTTTGATGACATACTGCCCCAGACCATAATGGATGCTGGAAATTTCACTTTTCTCTTCAGACAGTCAACATGGAATGCTTCATTTTTTTTGCGAATAACTCTACTGCGACTGAAACCAACACAAACTTCGAATCGGGCCTCATCACTCCATTGTATTGCACACCATTGTTGAGGTGTCCATTGTCTATGTTCTTTAGCCCATCTAAGCCGATTTTTTTTTTGCAGTGGAGTTAATAGTTACTTTTCTTTGGCCTATAAACAAGTTGTGCAACTTTAGGCTTTTTACTTCACTTTTTTTTATAAGAAAACTTACCTTGCAAGTGCTAAATCCCAGTTTGTGGGTCTCTCTATGAGTTGTGGACCTCGAAATTCTCCTTCCAACAGCGTCACTCCACAGATTAATTGCAAATAATTGGCATGCCTGTTTTTCACGATTATTCTTCTTAATGCATTTGTGATATTACTTTTTTTCACATATCGTGGCTTAATATTAACTGAACCAGTTACGTTATATCTTCTAACAATATTTCTCACACTGTACCGTGATAAGTCTAACAAAGTTGCAATTTCTAAGTTTGATTTCCCAGAATTAAAAAACTTAATTATCAGTAACCGAATTTTCTCACTAATAACCTTTCCTGTACCCATTTTGAAAACCTTAACTACCCAAAACTATTTTAAACGTATTCTGACAGCTGTGATTAATAAAAACAATTGTGATGGCTTTTGTTTTTCACAGCCACCTATGCGTTATAGACTTATTTTGCATTGAAATGAAAATAGGTTGATATGCTGTAATTGCAACATGAGTTATTTTTATACGGCAAATTTGATTAGGGAGTGAGAAAGTTGGTGTTTTCTACTATATATTATCAAAATATTCATTGTTAATATTTTGAACCTATAACACTCTGCTACATTTTTATTATTTGTGTTTGATAAGAAAAAAACTAAGATTTCAATAGTTGGGCCAACTGAAGAGGGAAGGGGCTCGTATATCTAGTATCACAAATGTTTGAGGTTATGTTAACGGCCGAACGATGGATTCCGCTTTCTCGGTTGTAGAAAAATGTACCGGGTATTTCAAGTTCTACCCTCGTCATCTTGTTTTGACAGTTTCCGAGATCCTAATGATGAAGGTCGAACTTGAAACACCCGCATCGCATCGCATTATTTTATAATTATTATTAATAATTATCCAGAAAATGTATTCTTATTTTCCTTGAAATATATTTAACCATAAGGTATATTCAGTAACTATAAAAAATGTTTAATTCATATTTCAAAGAAAGATCCTTCAAATCTCCATGTGGAGACATGAGTACATTATATATATATGATATAGAATATTCTCATTTACAGCTTGGAGGAAACTGTGCATAGACAATAATAGCAACATTTGTAGAAATATTCACGTCCGCGTCTCCTCTGCAACATGTTGCGAAGCAAATTTGTTGTGATAACGCACTTTCGGTCTGCAACATGTTTCGTTACAATACCCGCCTGGCACATAAGCTTGCAACTTGTTGCAGTGGAAACGTACCTTAACAAGGACTATTCTCCTTACGAAGAGGCATCAAAAGTTGCAGCTCATTGTTCCGAAGGCGTTTGGGATTTTGGAAATAGGATCGTAATGCCTGTACATTGAGTTAATCTACTTCCAGTTCTAGTATCTAGGTCTATAACACTACACAACAAATTTTAGTTTTTTAATTGTATCTTGTGGGAAAAGTACACTTCTTTGTTAATTTTGGGGCGCTGAATCCAAAAATGACAATGAAATAAAAAAATTAGTTGCGGTTTAGAAAAAAAACTTTTTATTTTTAAGGATATATTAAAAAAAGTAACAAGATTCATATACTTATAAGAATCACTATATGCGCTGTCTTTTTGCTGTTCTTTTGTGGATCGTTTCTGGAGCATCTCTACCAAGAGTCCAACAGTAGTCTGCAAGCATGATCGCCATGATCTGATTCGTTTTCTGATTCGCAAGTGTAGGATTCTGGGGGTTTTGGAATAGGATTTTCCTCACTGTGAGGCACAGGTCTCATCGCAGATGGTATGTTTGGGTAGTTAATAACCGATTTTTTTTTCTTGGACATACCTGTGGCTTGTCCAACACAAGGTACCATGCAAAAGTAACAATCATTAATATGATTTGTAGGCTCTCTCCAAACCATTGGGACAGCAAAGCGCATAGGCCGTTTTTTGCCATTTAACCAGCTCCTCAGACTTGAAGCACATGTATTACAGCAGATGTGGGGTGCCCACTGTTTGTCTTGATGACCTAGTTTACAACCGAAATAAAGCTGATATGCCTTTGTTATTAGTGGAGTAATAGACCGTCTCTGAGACGCAAAAGTCACATCACCACACACGTAACAAAACTGATCTGGATTGTTTACACACTTTCGAGATATCTTGCATGAACGCTGTAAGCCAACTGAGGAAAAAATGGCTAATATAAAACAATATAATGTACACGTATGTATAACGTAACACAATCATGCCGATTACATCATCTTTCCTTGCCGAATATAAAAATGTAGCACGTGCATTCTTGTGAATTACTGTATATTAACACTGTCACAGCAGGAACACATATAATTACCGTATCTCTAAAACTTGAACTAATATTGAAAAATAAGTTTCATTCCGGTTTTAGCACATTAAAAATAGTAATATTTTGTTGACTTTATTTAGGATATTTTTTGGCTGTTGATCAGTGTAATCAGTAGTTTAAGTTGATTTTCTGTAAAGTGTCCTCATTCAAGTAAAGGGCTATCTTACATTCACTTAAGTGTTGGTATCAGTACAGTTGACCCCCGATAATTCGGCCCCTGTCTAATCCGGCGCCCCCTGTAATCCGACATGTCTTTGAATATGTATTTGACAATCTTCGCTAATGTAGATCGCTGCAGGTTTGAACAGGTTACAACTTGTACGCGCCACCGCTATCGTGCTCGACGCGTAAGCATTGTTTTACTTAGTTTGAATTTGACTACTGGTGGTAGCGGCACGGCCTAGCGTGCGTTCATTGTTTACTATTTATTCATTGTGTATTAAGTATAGTACCTAGTAATGTCATCACAAACTCAGAAGCGAAAGCACAAAACATTGACAATTAAAGAAAAATGTGATATTTTAGAAAGCTTAAATCGCAATGAAACTTTCAGTAGGTTAGCAAGTGAATACGGCGTAGGCCGATCTACAATTTATGACATTAAAAGAAAGTTCGTATCAACTACTGACTGTGGGCCAGGCAAGAGACAGACACTCAAGAAAGCTGATCATCCAGAAGTGGAAGAAGCTTTGTACATGTGGTTTCTTCAGGAGAGAAATAGGTATGCACCAATTTCAGGACCCATGTTGGCCATGAAAGCTAAGTTTTTTTATAAGGAAATAACAAAAAAAGATGATTTTGTGGCCAGCAAAGGTTGGCTAGAACGTTTTAAAAGTCGTCAAGGCATACGTTTAATGACTATTACAGGAGAGAAACTTTCTAACGATGCCACCTGCATAGAGCCCTTTAAATTAAGATTTTTGCTAAAGGTGAACGATTTAAATCTTGACCCGTCACAGGTGTACAATGCAGACGAATCAGGGCTTTTTTGGCGTGTGATGCCTAACAAAACTTTCGTTTCTTGTAACGAAAAATCCGTACCTGGACGAAAAGTAAGTAAAGAGCGTGGAACCATACTACCATCTGCTAACGCTGCTTTTCATGAAATGTCTGACGAAGAGATTATAAAAGAGGTTTCTAATTATACAACAAACAATCAGGAAAATAACGCTTCACAAGTCACAGCACAAGACGCAATGAACGCCTTTGGGCTAGGTTTACAATGAGCTGAAGAGAATGGTACATCCTACAACGAACTTTTACTTTTGAGAAGACTGAGGGACAAAGCTCTGATCTCGCGTTATAACAACCTCGACCAAAAAAAATTGATGAATATTTCCAAGCTTCATAATTTGATATATTCATTAATGATTTTGATTAATAATTCTTTATTATTTTGGTACATATGTATGTGCATTTATGCTTAATTTTGAAATAAAACGTAAGCTTTCTATTGTTATTTAATTTACTAAATTTGGATATGTAATTTGTCGGATTACCAGGTACTCTTTTGTAAAAAAGTCCGGACTCTAGGGGGTCGTAGGCAGTGATCTATAATCCGACAAATTCGATAGTCCGACACTGCCCTGCATAATGTTTGTCGGATTACCGGAGGTCCACTGTAATGTTATACTTCTTAGAAATGTGTATATCAACCAACGGATTTGTTAACATTTGATAATAAACTTCTGTGTAATCATGTGTCATTAATTCTCGCGTTGACACCCTGTACACGAAATTATGCTAAATATGCAAATTTTGAGGTCCAACCGGATTCCCAGGGGGGCCTCGACCCCCTTGCCACCTCCCTTATTTATAAATAGTTTTCATAGGCGGAAATAGTACATTCAATCCAATTTCAAATACATTTTATTGGTTAATGTTCAACAAAAGTACATAGTACTGATATTTATACAAATATGGACTAGATTATATGTTGATTTTTACATAAAAAATATCATTTAAAAACTTAACACCTATATTAGCACCTCGTCTTAACACAAAAAGTATTGCACCCTGTTCATTTCAATGTTCATACTTGTCTTTGGTTATCTTTTACAGTAATAGGCTAGTTGACACTTTTTTATACATATAGTGAATATTTGATCTATCAGACCAAAATAATCAATGCTGTTTTTTCAGATCTGAAAGACCGTAAAACCTTAAATTACGAATATATTTTTCTTGGAGAGGCGAAAAGGCTATCCGCCATGTTTGGCCCATATCTGACATCATACTGTTCGTAAACAGCATCTGACATAACCTATCAAACATTTTTAACATATAAGCTTGACGTCATTTTGCGCTTTTAAAAATTGAAGTCGACGTATTTCGTTCTTTTAAGGCAAATACTGTAAGAAATAGTTATTTATTATACAAAGGAAAAAGTACTAGCTAAAATCTAGTATTTTTCCCGTATACAGGGTGTTTCAGTTTATTGTTGCATAACTTTAAGATTCGATAGAACTTTTAAAATTAATGCATCAGGTCTATATAAACGTGGGTCGAAAAATGCGCGGCTTCCGAAATAGGGTGTTTAAATTTACTTTCTAAAATAGTTTTTTTTAAATATTTCGAACAATATTTAATGCATAACAGTGAAAATTGGTATACACGGGTTTTTTGGTACGGCAAAACGAACCATGGGCATAGTTTTACTGTAGCCGCTAGAGGGCACTCTCTACTGTACCTGTAGTGTATTAAAATGTCCGAAAAATTTTTCTTAGTGATATTTTTGGCTTTTTAAATAAAAAAACTGATTCTTCGCACTTTTCAACACAAAAAAGCTCTCCTGTGAGTTTTCGTTATAGTTAGCCGTTTTTGAGATATTTCGATGTTTAAGGTTCGATGCATTTTTAATTATTTATGGGAAAATAATATTTTTTTTACATTTTCGATTTGGGCATTACAAGTAATTAAGATGATCGTTTAGATTGTGTTTTTAAACACGGCAATAATTCCTAACTCCTAATAAACACAAAAAAACAGAATATTAATTTGTTTAATTTTCCAATATTATTTTTAACAAATTAAATTAATTATTTACAACTAAAATGCTATTGGATAGTTAGGACAAACATACAAAATCTAAAGTAGTTGCTCGAAATGTAAACCCAATTGTTCAATACACAATTCACATCTACGAATGATCGAACGTGGTATAGCATTATTTAAATAAGGCCTTATTTCATCACATGCATTCCTGATTCTGTCTATTGGCATATCTCTTGTAGTTACGGGAGTCTGGTACACTTTTTCTTTTAGAAATCCCCACACAAAGAAATCTAATGGATTTAGGTCAGGGGATCGTGGATGCCAGGCGACTGGTCTCCACAACCTACTTCTAAAAATTATCGAGATACTGACTTTTTAACGTTATTTTATCATAAATAATTAAAAATGCATCGAAACTTAAAAATCGAAATATCTCAAAAACGGCTAACTATAACGAAAATTCACAAGAGAGCTTTTTTATGTTGAAAAGTGCGAAGAATCAGTTTTTTTATTCAAAAAGCAAAAAATTGCACTAAGCGAAATTTTTCGCTCATTTTAATATACTACAGGTACAGTAGAGAGCGCCCTCTAGCGGCTACAGTAAAACTATGCACATGGTTCGTTTTGCCGTACCAAAAAACCCTTGTATACCAATTTTCACTGTTATACATCAAATATTGATAGAAATATTAAAAAAAACTATTTTAGAAAGTAAATTTAAACATCATGTATTTCGGAAGCCACGCATTTTTCGACCCATGTTTATATAGACTTTATGCATTAATTTTAAAAGTTCTATCGAATCTTAAAGTGATGCAACAATAAACTGAAACACCCTGTATAATACACAATTTTTGTAACGGGAAAAACGACGATTTATTATTGAAAAATTATATTCTTACAATATTTTAGACAGAAAATTATCGATGTGAAATTTGAATTTTGAAATTAGTAGGCTATGTTGTACTTATTAGACCTGCGTTGCTAAGGAAACTTTTAAAGTAATCAAATAGCTGTAAATTAATTTTGTGATTCGTTTTAAAAATTGTGAACTTAGTGGTTGTTTAGAACTTATTTTTAATATGTCTAAAATTGTCTGATTCCGAGTTTTCTTTGACCTCACCGGAATTAGTAGAAGTAGCCAAAGTATCGTGACAAAAATTATTGCCAGCTAAATCATTTGTACAATATCCGGGAAAAAAGTAATCTCATAAAAAGTGACATTTTGTTACCTGTCAACAACGATAAAATGTCCCGTCACAAAAAAATACTCATTTATTTAGGTATCAGTCAAACAGCCTATTATTACATACTCGTACAACACGCATACTCTACAAAAAAAAAGCAATAACTTTTTTCAATTGTTGTCACTTATTCCTTTTACCAAAGTGAGATAAAATTACGAAAAGTATTACAAAAATCATCAGATGCCATCACACATTTTCAGAAAACATACAGGGTGTCCGCAAAGTTGGGGTTTTCCTTTACACGACGTGTAGATCTTGAAAACATAAGCAATTTTTCTTAGTACCATATACACCAATGTCTTAAGGGAACCGAGATAAAGGGCTCTGCAACATCAAAAATATCTGAATACCGTCCTGTCAGCCGCGACCCGCCGGGATATCCCAGACTGGTACAAGGTCTCAACCCGACGGCAGAACTGGGTCGGGGTCAGTGTGTCAGGTTAGTATGCAACCTTCAACCGACGGTTACGGTCACGCGTGTAGAGGTAATCGCGTAGACGCGAATCCCTCAACAAGCACTAGAGACGTGGCTAGAGAAGTGCAAGTATCAAAAACTAAAGTGTGGCAAACGCTGCGTGAAGAAGGGCTGTATCCGTTTCACGTCCTACGTGTACAAGCCCTTCAACCTGACGATTTTCCAGCAAGAGTGCGGTTTTGTGAGTGGTTGTTGCATCAACATGACAATAATCCGGACTTTTTGAAGTGCATATTGGTGACAGACGAATCTACGTTCACGCGTAATGGGGTGAATAACTTTCGCAACACTCATGTTTGGTCATTTTCAACAAACGTTCTCGGTGAATGTTTGGGCTGGCATGGTGAACGGTATGCTTATTGGACCATTTATTCTCCCAAATCGATTGGACGGGATGCAATACCTAGACTTTTCACGCAACATTTTGCCTTCCTTGTTAGAAGATGTGCCATTAAGTGTAAGACAATCAATGTGGTTTCCGCGTCTGCTCGGTAGCGCTTCAGCTGATTTCATTTTCTGTTGGAGCGGTATGATTTCGGGCAGAGACGTACTTTGCCCTTCTTGTCAACTGGAGAGTGACTACTTTTTCCTTTATTTTTTTTTACTTGGTCGCCCTCGTTTCACTACACATTACCTTTGTTATTTCAAGGGTGGTTGTTTCTGAAAAGGAAAACCCCAACTTTGCGGACACCCTGTATAAGCTTATTATATGTTAATTTTGTTGTATTTTGTATAGAATACTGAGTCACAAACTAAAAAATAGAAAAGACTAGCTGTCACTCGATTTCATTCAGATGAATTGAAAAATTAGTTTTAAATTACACATACCTAGACCAAGCAGTCTCCTCGCACGTGATGGGGAAAGGGTAATACATGAATTATTGAATATCTCCCTCATGTATAGAAAATGCCTTAAGAGGTGTGGAATTATCGCAAAATTACAGCGTTTTTTTTTACGCGGACAACGGTAAATTCTCAGTGAAAATTGCCCAGTGGGTACTATAAAAGATTTGCAATATGACTTAACAAACCCCCCAATACATTTTTAAACATTGTATCTTGTGTAGTATTCGAGATTCACGTTCACTTAAAATTTGTCATTATATAGTAGTATATTTCGTTCATGTAAACATCCGTATTTTTTTAAAGTTCTAATGTACCCAAAAAATCATAAAAGCATAAAAAGACAGACCATAACGAACAAAACAACGTTTTGAACTTGTTTTGTTTTTTTGAATATAATGAGAATGAATAAGACTGCAAAAAATCGGAATCAGATGCGAAAATACTGCCCGGTGTAACGCATATAAACATTAAAACAACAATCGTTCATTCTCAATTTTTTACCTAATTCTCCACAGACAAGTATTTAAATACATATTTCAGCCTACAAGATTCATAAGAACCTTTAACATAATTAGATTCTCAGTTCCATGGGCCACACCGTTTTTTATCTGACAGAAATTTGAGCATAGAAATGCAAGAATATTAAGTCTTCAACATCATGCTTCTTAACGTATTTGAAGACTGGAAGTAAATAATGTGCAAGTGCCAAAAAATCGGTTTTTTATTTTATACTTGTAACATGTTCTAGGTGCCTTAAACAACAACACAGATTAGCGCTAAGTGCCATGGCTATTATATTATACTGAAAAAAAACCCAACAGAGTGCACGCTTGTCAATCGCCATAAAGCCGCCGATAAAAAATGTGCCAACGAATAGAGCCTTGGAAAACATCGAAGATTTTGAAGAAAAATGTTGCTATTGAAACTATCGCAGAAATTACTCTTTCAAACCTGACCTTCCAAAGAAGAATAAAGAAAAGAAGAAGAAAGCTAATTTTTTTCTGTTTTTTTTTTATGATTATTTCATTATTATTTACCACAATACTTACATTTTTGTGACGGCACTTAGCACATTCTATGATTTAGTAACTATTAATTTTTTTTCTGCTAGTATTTACAAAAAGTTCCAGAAAATATTAAGTACACAGGAAAGTACTTACTTGAATAAACCTATGTTTAAATTGTCAGGGCAGATTTTTTTAATACACTGATTGTAGAACAAAAAATATTGCTTATCTCAAAACAATAATTTTGGCACTAAGCACATTATTTATTTACTTATTTCATGTCTTCATTTTACCTGAAGACAGTCAATCATACACTGTATTTTGACGTTTCCGATACTAGCGCCGTCTATGAGACTGTAGATGAACAAGACACACCGACGCTTTCTAAATTCATTTAAACTTCCTACGTCACTGGGCGAGCAAGTATTGTAATCGATGCAAAATTCGAAAATCAATTTTTTTTTTGATATTGTATGACATGTAGATCATGTGACTCAGTTCGGTCGGTCCGTTTGTCTGTTTTCTTGTGTATCTATCCAGTGGCCGCACAGAAAAAGGTCAAAGATGAAAATTATTAAAATCGCTCAAACCTTGTTTTTTAGGGGAGGAGGATCCTGGTAATAATAATAATGAAAATAATACTGTCCATGAGCTTAATGCAGACGGTTTCGATAGGAGGTTGCAGTTTTGCGAATTAATATCCCAACGTTTAATCAACAATGCAAATCTGTTATTAAATATTTGCTTCTCGGATGAGTGTGCATTCTATTTACATCATGCTCAGTGGCGTTGCGTGACTAAACGGCTAACGAGTGAGAAGTGACTAACCAAATCTAAAAATGGTAACAAGCCCACATAATAGTCGCAGCGCCCCACGCACTCGGGCGACCGCGATCGGACACGAGCCGGTACCGACGGTCCCCGAGTGTATCCGTAAATGAAAATGGTAACAACCGACAACCAAGTCAGCTTCATCGCGTAAATAAACATAATTGGCGATATTGGGGTGACTCGAATCCACATTTGTATCGAGAGGTACACTCGCAATATCCTGAAAAAATAAATGTGTGGACCGGCATTTTCGAGAACAATAGAAAATTATAATGCATATTACATTCATTTCCAACAAGGTGGTGCATAATTTCTAGAATTCTATTATATACTCAAATAGCTTCTCACCGATTGAAGATAGGCAAAACCATATAAAAGTTACTAAAAACTTCATGGAAAATCTAAAAAATCTAACGGCTATAGATGGAAAGAAGTCTCCCTAGAAATTGAAATTGAGGTCTCCGAGGGTTTTCCCCAAGATATACCAAGAGAGTCACAAATGGGGTGCGACTTTTTCGTTGGGCCACCCTGTATAATTTCAAACTTGCTGTTTTTTAAAATTTAAGATTTGATTGTCCTCTTACCTATCATACAGGGTTTGTCCGGAAAGTAATAGGACTCATTTTCTTGGTCAGTTGTCTCCGAGCTCTTGGAGAGTCAGGACAGGCATTTTCGCGCGACATGTTTCTGTGAGTGGTGCAAGCGGAAAATGCAGCGTTCTTTAGAGCAGAGGTACGCGATTAAATTCTGTGTGAAACTCGGTAAATCTGCGACAGAGACGTTTGATATGCTCAAGCAAGCTTACCCAGAATTGCAACGATTGGCTCAATAAATTTTTTTTAAATCGACTCAGTCCTATTACTTTCCGGACAAACCCTGTATATTCACACGATTTTTCGTGATGTACATGTCATACAACATCCACAAAAAACGTGATTTCATATTTCTCAATTTTTTTTATTTTGTTATTTCTCTATTACGATACTTCCTCGCCAGTTTTGGCCTGGGAAGTAAAAGGGGCATGAGATCCTAACTCATAACTCAGCACGCATTCGCGTCACTAGAATGCGCCGATGAGTTATCAACCTCATCCCTGCTGAACTCGTTGATCGTCAGTTCATTGTCGCCCTTGGAACTCCTGGCTTGTTCGCCTTCGGCGATATTCCCTGGAAGGTAGTCCTTCCACGATCTGAACAAATACCTGGTGAACTTCCTGAGTTGTCTGAACTTGCAGTAAGTCGCTCCTTCGGCGCTTTCAGTTTGCTGCGTTTGAATGAGAAAGCCCTTTTCCTTGAACGTTTGCTCTAGCTTTTCGCGTTGCAGGCTTTTTCTTGATTTTCTTTTCTTCAGCTTTTGGGCGGCCAGTTCCTGAAACCAGAAATAATCTACATATCGTTACGCCCTCGTAACTAGAACTTTGTGAGCCACCCCCGTACATGAGCGCTTAAGCGACGAGAACTCGACGCCCATCGAGAAGAATCGACCGTTATCTAAACAAATCTAAGGGTTGTCTCAAAAATAAGGTTCCCACATTTGAAAAAACGTTGATCTTCAAGGCTTGTCCCTGCTTTCGCTTTTTTTCAACTACCTGTTTGCAACAGTATTCTGAATCATTTTCATCTGATTACTTCATGATGTATGGAGATGACCAGCAAACATCGTTTTTAATTTCGTTTTGTCATAAAATGCATTTTTGTGCATTTTAGTGTGGTTTTTTTCTTCGATCGTAACTTGCTAACAAATATTAGTACAGCTCTGAAATTGTATGTTGATATTCCACTTTCATCGATGAATGAAACAAGTAATTACTTTTACCCTTATCACTTTTTCTCCTTAAAAATTTTTTGCTTTGCTTGAAAACTCAACTTGCTGCGAGTCGAGGCTTCAAGAAAATCAAAGATTTTTCGAAAAGCAAAAGTGATAAGAAAAAAAGTAATCACTTGTTTCATTCTTCCATAAAAGAGGAATATTCACAAACAATTTGAGAGCTGTAATTATATTTGTTAACAAGCTCCGATTGAAGAAAAAATGCACAAAAATGCATTTTTGAGAAAAAAAATCGAAATATTGTTTTTTAGTCATTTCTATACACACCATGAAATTATCAGATGAAGAGGATTTAGAATAGTGGTGCAAACAGGTAGTTGAAAAGATATAAAAAAACGGAGGTGCCACCTTGAGCTATTTGTCTACATAGTCTCCATTTTTCTACACATTTTTTCACCACCACCAGCCCGATTGGAAACTTGGTAACTGCTCCTCGCGCTTCTTGTTTCGATCCTTATTTTTAAAACAACCCACGTATGAAGACTCTTATTCTGTCTGGAAGGCTCTGGACTGGTCGATTTGGAAATAAATGTCAAGCTACTTAACTTGAAATCAAGTCGAGTATTTACCAATGTAAACCAAGTCAAGTAGTTTTTACTTCAAGTACTTGAAAATTCAAGTAGTTATAACTTTTTGAATATATACTAAGTGACATATAAATCCGAACACCCAGTTTAAATGGTTTTATTTTAATAAAATTTTGTATAAGTACTTAATGAAGCATAATAAGTAAATGATAAAAATTTCAAAATGATTGCACTGCTTTAAAGCCCTTTGACCTTTAATAATGTGTGGATGCACCCTGATGTGCTACGCATTCTCCAACGCGCCTAGGCATGCTTCTGATCAGGTGGTCAATGTCCTCCTGTGGTATCTCATTCCAGGCAACCACCAACTCCTCTCGAAGTGCTTCTAGAGTCTGAGGAGGACGTTGCAAATTGAGCAATCTCCTACCCATCATATCCCACACGTGCTCAATTGGGGATAAGTCGGGAGATCTTGGTGGCCATAGTAACAATGTGACATCATTATGTTGAAAGAAGTCTATTGTGACTCTTGCAACATGTGGTCGGGCATTATCTTGTTGGAAAGTTGGATCTGCCAGGGTGTCAAGATAGGGTAAAAGATGGGGTTCTAGAACTTCGTGGATATAACGCTGCGCGTTCATGTTACCTCTGATGAAGATTAAAGGTGACCTGGAACAATAAGCTATAGCACCCCAAACCATAACTCCAACGGTGTGATGAACATGTCTTTCAACAAAAAACTGTGGATTCCTCCTTTCACCACGTCGCCTTCTAACCCTGGCACGACCATCGTGCATGCCTAAACAAAATCGAGACTCGTCACTAAAGACAATGCTGTTCCATTCCTGATCCCAGAGTGACCGTTGTCTGCACCACTCAAGGCGATTACGTCGGTGTTCTCGAGTTAAAGGGAGGACCCAGTGTGGCCGGTATGAAAACAAGCCAAAACTTCTCATTCGTCGGTAAACACTTCGCATGCCAATAGGTCTTCCGTGTTCTGCAAACCATTCATTTGCAATGGACCTGGTAGTGGGGAAACGGTCCCTTAAGGCCAATAATCTTAGGCGGCGATCTTCACGGTCTGTTGTTCTACGGCGGCGTCCAATGCCCCTTGCTCTTTGCGTACGGCCTTCTCGAAGCCATGCCTGACAACACCTAACCACAGTGTCTACACTTCTTTGCACTCTAACTGCAATTGCCCGAAAAGAAAGTCCAGCTTCCCGAAGTCCCACTATACGGCCCCTATCAAACTCACTAAGTTGACGAAATCGTACAGGTCTCTGTACTCTAGGCATCGTAACCGATCGTAAAGGATGTCAAGAACCAAAATCCGCCAACGTTGATTCTTTACTGCGGCTGAAATATTCATTTTTAGAGCGGTAGTGAATTAAAAAAAAGCAGTATAAAAACCGGAATGTCTAACTGATGAGGCTGAAAATTTTTTCACTTGTTATTTACAGTGAGATAAATACATTCGCCAACTTTTATTAAAATAAAACCATTTAAACTGGGTGTTCGGATTTATATGTCACTTAGTATAAATACGAATAGATTATGAATTCACAATGACACACAATGGACCTGACCATGACGTTCAAAGTCAATCGTTGTTGGAATCGTTGTACCAAAGCAAGAAGGTGCTGAATACGACCCTGTCCAATTCCTCAGCTCCTCATAGTGCATGACTGTGTTTACATGTATGTACAGGGTGTCCAACTAAGATCGCGTGGTGCTGAATCTAGACGCCTATCCAGGCTTGCGGCAAGAATAGTTATTACTGAAACCTGAAAAATATTTTCAAGTTTCTGAAATGACCGCTAGGGGGCGCATCTGCAATATCGAATCTGTTTCTGTGAATTCCGCTGTATTTACCCAACAAAAAATACCTGATCTTTAAATTCGAGGATAATCTAAACGTTTTTTGTTTGACTTCTTTGCTATATCTCTAAAAACATAGTGGTGGGGGGTACTCAAAGGTTTCCGCAAAAAACACCCTGTATCTTCGAAACGGCTGGGCCGATCTTAACAAGCTTGGGCTAGTTGAAAAGAGCTATTCTTGGACTACTAATGCTATATTATTTGAAGTTTTGTTAGTTTCGCATGTGACCGCTAGAGGGCTTTCTCGACATTCCGGCAGGAATGCTTAATTTTACCTCAAAAAAATTAAATGCGTTGGTATGACTTTTTTTATCAAAAAGTAGCTAAATGATGTCTAAGCCGGCTCGCGAGAACCTGATCTTGGTATCTTGCTCCTAATCTAAAATTTAGGCCAAAGAAAATTTTATACCGAAAGCCCTTAAATTTTTATTTTTTAACTAATTTTTCTTGAATTTCTTTTTATTATTAAATTGTGGTCCTTCAAAATATATACAATATATAACAGCTTTATCGTGTATGAAACGCAAACACAAAAATTGCTCAAAGTAACGTACCCTCAGAGTGAGTGGTCTACACTTGCGATCCGCCAACGTTGATTCTTTACTGCGGCTGAAATATTAATTTTTAGAGCGTTAGTGAATTAAAAAAAAAAGCAGTATAAAAACCGGAATGTCCAACTGATAAGGCTGAAAATTTTTTCACTTGTTATTTACAGTAAGAAGCGTTATATCCACGAAGTTCTAGAACCCCATCTTTTACCCTATCTTGACACCCTGGCAGATCCAACTTTCCAACAAGATAATGCCCGACCACATGTTGCAAGAGTCACAATAGACTTCTTTCAACATAATGATGTCACATTGCTACCATGGCCACCAAGATCTCCCGACTTATCCCCAATTGAGCACGTGTGGGATATGATGGGTAGGAGATTGCTCAATTTGCAACGTCCTCCTCAGACACTAGAAGCACTTCGAGAGGAGTTGGTGGTTGCCTGGAATGAGATACCACAGGAAGACATTGACCACCTGATCAGAAACATGCCTAGGCGCGTTGGAGAATGCGTAGCACATCAGGGTGCATCCACACATTATTAAAGGTCAAAGGACTTTAAAGCAGTGCAATCATTTTGAAATTTTTATCATTTACTTATTATGCTTCATTAAGTACTTATACAAAATTTTATTAAAATAAAACCATTTAAACTGGGTATTCGGATTTATATGTCACTTAGTATATTTTCAATAAGGGTGATTTTATACTGTCGAATAAAAAAGAATTCCAAAGAAATGAGTTTAAGAACATAAAAATGTACGCGATTTTTGAATAAAGTCTTCTTTGGCCTAAAATTTAGGTTAGGAAGAAGATAAAAAAAAGTCATACCAACGCTTTTGATTTTTTTGAGAAAATGAACCATTCCTGTCGGAATGTCGATGAAGCCCTCTAGCGGCCACATGTCAAACCAACAAAACTTCAAATATTATAACATTTGTAGCCCAAGAGTAGCTCTAGTTTGAATTGGATCAGTCGTATCTTTACGGAAACATTTGAATACCCCCGCCACTTTATTTTTAGAGATACAGCGAAAATTATCAAGCAAAAAAAAGTTCACACTATCCTCGACTTTAATGATCAGGTTGTTTTTCAACATAGCGGAATTCACAGAAACACGACTTTTTTAGATTCAAGGTTGCTGTTCGCCCCCTGTCGGCCAATTCAGAAACTTCAAAATACTTTCCAGGTTTTTCTCTTCAGAACTTTTTTGCCGCAAGCTGGATACGTCATTGGGCATTCTGGAATTTCAAATAAATTTCGACGTCTTTTCAATTTGGCATATCTCTACCTGCGCCTGATGGCCCTTGGGGAAATTCGGAACGGGCAGGTCCGGACTGAGCAGGAAATCCGAACCGGATTTCGTGCCTGCGAAGTCTACCGGGGGCGTAGGGTAAATTTTCTCACCGCTGGCTTGAAGGAACGCTCCCGTCGACGAGCCTTGGCTGTTGTGCACTTGCTGCTGAAGGGTTTCCCTAGGGAAGAACTCGTAGCCGCGCATGGATTTGTCGCCGGTGCCACTGTAGTACCTAGAACAAAATGGCGTCAAGCAGGTTGACTCTGCACTTAGCACGCGACGGCGTCGTCAGTTCATAAAGGACTAGGTTCATCACAAATTAGACCCTATAGAGGAAAAAGCTAGTTACGAACACGTATAACAGAATAAGTGAATGGATCAAGTCAGTCAAACAGGTTCATTCAAGTAGTGCAGGGGAACTCGACGATAAAAAATGTGAAACACATGTTGTATTTCGCTTGTTTTTCAAAATGAAAGTTTGTGATGCATATTAAACTAAGTAATTTGCGTATCTAAACAAAAAAATGGCGTCAAGCAATTTTTTGCGACTATAATTTTTCCTTACCATTTGGCGTTGAAAGGAAAAACATATCTCGATTTGGAAATATTTCTCCACCCACCCTAGTTAAATACAAGATCGTTACCTAAAATTTCCTCCGGAATCTACAGACAGCATCTTCTTCTCCTGCAGACTAGGCTTCGCTCCTCCGGTAAACTTAAATTTGCAGATGCTGACTTCAGTCGCAGGATTAGTGTTATTTTCTGTTGGTATGGGGGGAATGAAAATGGCGGACCTCTTTCTTTTCGTAGGCGCTTTTCCATTTTCTGAAGACGAAGGGGCGTTTCGCTTTTTCAGTTCTTGGGTACTACTGCAGCCCGGGGATCCTGTCGAGTGATCAGTCTCCTCGGCAGTGCTATCTGAAAAGAATCAAAATTGTTAAATGGTGGCAACACACTTTATCTCTCTGAACTCTTCTCCATGACCTGCGAGGCTTCTGCCTCTCATTCTAATTTTTTAAGGCAGCAGCCTAAATGCCAGGACACCGCGGCTGCTATGAGGATCTCAAATTCTGAAAACCGAAAATTTTTAAAACGTTGGGAATTTTTTTATTAAATGTTGAAAATTTTGTAAATTTTGAAAACTTTGAAAATGTTGAAAATATGAGATTTTAAAAATATTGAAAATTTTTTGAAAATTTTGCAAATTTTTAAAAGCTGAAAATTTTTTTGAAAATTTTGGAAATTTTTAAAAGCTGAAAATTTCAGTATTTTAAAAATCATCAAAATTTTGAAATATTTGAGAACTGAAAATGTTGAACAGTCTGAAAGTCTCAAATTTTACAAACCTTGAATATTTTGAAAATATCGGATTTTGAAAATTTTTAAAAATTTTAAAATCTTGAAAAGTTTGAACACTTTAATAGTTGCTCTCCTGGGAATTTTGGAAACTATGAAAATTTTGAGAATTTCGAAAATCTGGAAAATTTTAAAACCCTGAAAACTATTGAGATTTCAGATTTTTAATACAGGGTGTCCGCAAAGTTGGGGTTTTCCTTTACACGACGTGTAAATCTTGAAAACATAAGCAATTTTTCTTAATACTATATACACCAATGTCTTAAGGGAACCGAGATAAAGGGCTCTGCAACATCAAACATATCTGAATACCGTCCTGTAGCCGCGACATCCCCGACTGGTACTAGGACACTAGCTCAACCCGACGACAGAACTGGGTCGGAGTCAGTGTGTCAGGTCAGTATGCAACCTTCAACCGACGGTTACGGTCACGCGTGTAGAGGTAATCGCGTAGACGAGAATCCCTCAACAAGCACTAGAGAAGTGCAAGTATCAAAAACTAAAGTGTGGCAAACGCTGCGTGAAGAGGGGCTGTATCCGTTTCACGTCCAACGTGTACAAGCCCTTCAACCTGACGATTTTCCAGCAAGAGTGCGGTTTTGTGAGTGGTTGTTGCATCAACATGACAATAATCCGGACTTTTTGAAGTGCATATTGGTGACAGACGAATCTACGTTCACGCCTAATGGGGTGAATAACTTTCGCAACACTCATGTTTGGTCAGTAGAAAATCCGCACGCTGTCCGTCGGGCACATTTTCAACAAACATTTTCGGTGAATGTTTGGGCTGGCATGGTGAATGGTATGCTCATTGGACCATTTATTCTCCCAAATCGATTGGACGAGATGCAATACCTAGACTTTTTACGCAACATTTTGCCTTCCTTGTTTGCCTGCATCTGCTCGGTAGCGCATCAGCTGATTTCATTTTCTGTTGGAGCGGTATGATTTCGGGCAGAGACGTACTTAGCCCTTCTCGTCAACTGGAGACTGAGTACTTTTTCCTTTATTTTTTTTTACTTGGTCGCCCTCGTTTCACTACACATCACCTTTGTTATTTCAAGGGTAGTTGTTTCTGAAAAGGAAAACCCCAACTTTGCGGACACCCTGTATATTGGAATATTTAAAAATTATGGAATTTTTGAAGTGTTCTTATGAAAATTTTGGAAATTTTGAGAGCTACAAATTCTTAATCTGAAAATTATGAAAATTTTGTTGATCAAGTGCATGGTATGCTTTATAGCAATTTTAAAAACGTTTAAATAATTAATTATCAGTTAAAAGCTGCGGGGCCATGTTAAACAAACTTTCTGCGCCTTTTCTGAGCTTTTTAAGTGTTGTATGAACGTTATTAAAACGTATAAGCGGCATTGTTGTTTTATAAAAATTGCTTTGATGATCTTGAAAATTCAGTAAATTTTCTCCTGATAATTTTGAAAATTGCGAAAATCTGAAAAATTTTTGAGACTTAGAAAACGTTGAAAATATGAGATTTGGAAAATTTTGAAAAATCCAAAAATCTTGAAATTTTTTAAAACTATGGAGATTCTGGAAACTGAAAATTTTTAATATTTAAAAAACAAGGATAATTTATGATTCGTGTATTTTTCGGTTTGTAACAAATTACGCCAGTTTGTTTATTTATCCATTTATCCATCTGTACAAATGTGTCCACACATTCACACACAGGTAAACTAAGCCAAAACCTGCCGATTTCATTCATATGTATTTGCTTAAGTTACGTATGCAAAGCTACATTAGTGGGCATAATACGAACAGCTGTATTGAATGACATGACCTTCGCAATGCAAACAAAACAACTAATTTTAGATTCACATGAATAATTCTTTCAGGTATATGCTCGTAAGGCTATTTTGAAATATTGGAACCATTTCAAGGAAGTCGTTGCGAATTATATTTTTGCAATGAAACTTTACCAGAGTTCGCTGTTTATTTATAGTGGTTTATGGGTACTTATTCCATTTTAACTTTTCGAAAACGTTTTACAGGTTCGTCCCATTTCCCACCGTGAAAACTGATACCGTTGTCAATCGGTATCATAGTTTAGGTTACGGAAATTAAGGGTAAATTCAATATCTAACAATTTAAAAATTCATCATACACGAGTAGATTTTTTAAAACATTTTAGTTGTTGCAACAAAATATTATAAGTAACAATTAGCACTGTCTTACCTGGAGACTTGCCAGGATTATTGAAAGTTAGCTGGGTAATTTTGTTGATAATTAAAACAAATTCCGAAACTTTCAAATTTTTCTGAATTTCTAAAATATTGGAAATTTCCGAAAGTTTTAAATTTTTCAGATATTCAAAATTTTCGAGAATTTTAGAATTTTAAGAATTAAAAAAATTTGCTATTTCCAATATTTTCAAATTTTCGGAAATTCCAAAATTTTCGAAATTTCAAGGTTCTCAAAATTTTCCAAAATTATAAAAAATTTCAGAATTTGCAACTTCCAATATTTTCAGAATTTTTAAAATCTCCAATATTTCCAAAATTCCTTCAAAATTTTAAAAATCATGTAGGTTTTCAGCATTTTCGAAATTTTCAGAAACTTTAGTTTTTACAACTTTTAAAAATTTTTAAATTTTTCAAAAATGATCAAATCTCCAAGATTTTTCAAAATGTTCAATGTTTACTATTTATCATTTCTAAAAATAATAATATCCACCGATTAATCCTTCGAGGTTAAATATTGTCTGGGTATCCTAATGAAAATGGAAAGTTTCATTTATTTTCCTACCTTTGGAAGAGGAAGCTTTCGACTTGACGGTCTTTGGTACAATCTTCCTGAGTTCTACTTCAAAATTTCTAAAATATTGAAATCTTCCGAAATTTTTCAGATTTTCGAAATTTTTGAGAATATCTGACTTAAAAATTTGCAATTTCCAATATTTTCAAAATTTTCGGACTTTCCAAAATTTTCGAAATTTCAATATCGTTCAAGATTCTCAAAATTTTCAAAATCTTGAAAATTTTCAAAATTTCCGGAATTGTGAGAATTTTCTGGTTTTCAAAATTTTCAAGATTTCCAAAATTCTAAAATTTTTCCGAATTTGCAATTTCCAATATTTTCATAATTTTCGAAATCTTCAATATTATCAAAATTCCTTCGAAATTTCAAAAATCATGTGGATTTTCATTATTTATAAAAATTTTCTAATTTTTCAAAAATGATCAAGATATTAAAAATTCTCTGAATTTCCAAAATCTCGCAAGTTTTTTCAAAATGTTCAATGTTTACTATTTATCATTTCTAAAAATAATATTAATAACCCCCGATTAATCTTTCAAGGTTAAATATTGTCTGTGTATACCAACGAAAATGGTAAGAGTTTTATTTATTTTCCTACCTTTGGAAGAGGAAGCTTTCGACTTGACAGTCTTTGGTACAATCTTCCTGAGTTCTACTTGCGTTTCTTTCGGTGAAGAAGACGTTGCTGTCGAACTAGTACCCTGATGAGGTGGCTGCCTTGGACTGTGGCCACCCGGAAGGATATAACTGTCACTACCGCCTGTCATACGCTGAAAGTTAAGCAAGTCATTATTTACGATAACCGAAATGAAAAAATGGTTCGTCCCCTCTCGGAGGATTAGGTGAAAAGTTCGTCAGTATCAGACCCATGTGTCTCGCACCGTGTAAGTTGTCTATAAGTCGGATTTAAAAAATCAAATTGGCGTATTCTTATGGCAGTCTCAAACTTGATATACTGTTTGTTCACCGTGAGTGTGAGACACTATTTGAATGAAGTAAACGAATCTGAGTTTAATCAAGCAACAACAAGCTTGAAAAATAAAAGTGACACTACCATCTATCAGTTCTATCGACCCCTACGTAATGTACCAAGAAATTTTCAAGATTCTATAAATTTTCAATTTTTTGAAATTATCAAAATTTTCAGTTTTAAAATATTTCAAAATTCGCAATTTTAAAATCTCAAAATTTTCTGAATTTTAAAATATCCAAATTTTGCAATTTACAGTTATTCAAAATTTCCAAAATCCTCAAAAATTACAAAATTTTCAATATATATTTCCAAGATTTTTAATATCCTCAGATTCTCAAAATTTTCAAGTTTTCCAGAATTTTAAGAATTTTAAAAATTTGCAAATTCTAATATTTCCAAAATTTTCGAAATTTTAATATTCCTCGAAATTTTCAGGTTTTCTATAATTTTCAAAATTTCCGGAATTGTCAAAATGTACGAATTTTCAAAATTTTCATGATTTTCCGATTTTTTAAGCTTTCCAAAATTTGCAATTTCCAATACGTATTTTCAAAATTTTCAATATTTTCAATATTTATTTCCAAAATTCCTTCAAAGTTTTAAAAATGATGTGGATTTTCAAAAATGATCAAGATATTTAAAATTTTGTCGTCCTATGTAAAAGTCCCATAAACTAAACCCAGATTCTGTAGGATCTGTTTGCTTTCCGTCTAGATTTGGAGACAGATGACTGAAAGCAAACATGCTTATTATATGAAAACTCCGAATTTGAACAGTATTTATAAGCAACACATGACGGCGCTACTACAAATTTTTTATCAACTTAGCAATGGCTACTTTTCGACGTTTTTCTTTACGTTTTCGGCGATGTTTTATCAAAACTTTCAGAACACCTTGTATAACTCTAGATACTTACAGTGTACAATAAAAGTTGTTGCTGCAACGCCAAGGGATGAATGAACACTCCCGCGTTAGGCCAATACACGTACCCCCCGGGGGCGGTGCGTTCAGCAGGTTTGGGCGTAGTTGAGCCGGCCCCCACTCCTGAAGAGTCAGGACTGCTCCGCGCGGAGGAGGGGTCTATCAGATTGGGGCGGGGATGCAACTCGTTTGGATAAATGATCTGAAAGAAGATAGAAAATAGATTGTTGGCCAAAAATTGTCAGCAACCTGTAAGGTTGCTTCAACCAATTAAGGCGTTCGTATAGGAAAGATTTGATACTTTGGTTTTACTTCTATTTTAAAGTGTTACTTCATGCGGTCATGTCAAAAGTATTACATAAAAATTAAAATAAAATAATATCTAAAGATGATTGATTGATGTACCGTTTTATGCAAGAAGTTTGTTAGGAATGATAATATCGATATGATGATCGATGATTGTGCTTGTCTTGGCACTTGGGCATTTGAAAAACGCGTTAAGCCAACATTTATGGATTTATGGATTGATGGATATATGGATTGATGGATATATGGATTTATGGATTTGTGGATTTGTGGATTTATGGATTTATAGATTTATGGATTTATGGATTTATGGATTTATGGATTTATGGATTTATGGATTTATGGATTTATGGATTTATGGATTTATGGATTATGGATTTATGGATTATGGATTTATGGATTTATGGATTTATGGATTTATGGATTTAGGATTTATGGATTTATGGATTTATGGATTTATGGATTTATGGATTTATGGATTTATGGATTTATGGATTTATGGATTTATGGATTTATGGATTATGGATTATGGATTTATGGATTTATGGATTTATGGATTTATGGATTTATGGATTTATGGATTTATGGATTTATGGATTTATGGATTTATGGATTTATGGATTATGGATTTATGGATTTATGGATTTATGGATTTATGGATTTATGGATTTATGGATTTATGGATTTATGGATTTATGGATTTATGGATTTATGGATTTATGGATTTATGGATTTATGGATTTATGGATTTATGGATTTATGGATTTATGGATTTATGGATTTATGGATTTATGGATTTATGGATTTATGGATTTATGGATTTATGGATTTATGGATTTATGTGTTAATGAGTTTATGGATTGATGGATCGATGGATTGATGGAATGATGGATTGATGGATTGATGGATTGATGGATTGACGGAATGATTGGCGGATCGACGGATGGGTGGATCGGTGAGTTATTGGATGGATTGATCGATGGGCTGATTCTGATTCATCGTTTGATTGATTGGTCTGTACTCACGCTTGGACTAGGAGTGTCTTGGAATAAATCTACATCTTCGTCCGATTGTGGTTCCGACTTGATTTCCGCTGAGCTGTAGGTATTGTCGTTATTTTTCAGTAGTCTTATCTTCAAGTGATTTAAATCACGAATACATAGGTTGAGCGGTTCATTTTGGTCCACCTTTTCCTAAAAAAAAATTCCACATTCTATATATCATCACACTAAAAGGTCCTAAGCATGCCAAGCTTGTATCAAACGTGAACTAAAATGGATTGCGGAATATCATGGGGGTATGTCACCCCTGAGCGAGTTAAGATCGACCACTAATATTTTTATGATTACCTTTGGAGAATGCCTTTTGCCCTCCCTGGTCCTCTTATATTCTTGAGTCAGTCTTTTTTCAAGTAAACTAGATATAATCTTATTCTGTACATCAGTCCTATTAGCACTATCTACAGCTTCTTTGCTGTCTAAAACAGCTACTCTTTTCAAAATGCTATTGTCTTTCTCTAAGTAACTATCCGGATTTGGAGTGCCCGGAAGGATCGTCCCGTAGTTTTTGTAAATGAGATGGCAGATGTCAGCTTTTTTGGGTTTTCTGCCTCTCCGGGATTTTGAGCTGTCCAAGGTGATCTCGCCCATGTAGGGCAGGTCTTGGTACTTCATTATTCTGGATGGTGCGTTATTGGTAGCGGTGCTACTATTATTTATGCTAGAGTTGCCCGTCACCTGTAAAAATGTCATTTGCTACTGATATATGCAGAGTGCTTTAGAAAAACGAGACAGCTACCTTAACTTTAACCTTGCGACATCAATATGACGCCACCAGAAATACAAAAGCTTTGTGACATTGATATGACGTACCGTAGGGATACTAGATTGGATAGCGAGATGTTTCTTCTGAATCTCATGTTGAGCGTCCGTTATCCTTTGCAGCCAGCTCTTAATAGATTCGGTCGGGTTCTGGGTAGGAATGCCGCTGAATAACGGCGATGCAAATTGTGATTTGGGTGACTCATAGTCAACCAAACAGTCCGTTTCAGGTTCTTCCGAAGATTCGTCATGGCTGGTCACTTCGACTTTCTCTATGTCATCTTCCAAGTTTATACCTTTGAATTTGGTCTGCACTTCTGGTGACTCACTGCAAGAAAATGTAAGCGTGTACGACCCGTCGTGGCGAAATGCGGCAAATTTTATCAATAATACATTTGCTGCAATCGCACTGGCATGAACAATTTGTGTTAAGGAAAAAAGCAATAATAACATGCATGAATATTAGAATAAATGTATATAAGTTAAATCATCAAACAACCGCAATTAGAAGTCGTAAATAATAATTAGAGTAATATTCTACGTGGATTTAAATGTGTCGTGTTACGCAGTTCCATTTTGCGTTGAGGCTTCAAGGTTTAAAAGTTAAAAATCGATGATCGAACTTACCAACATTCATCTATAACTGCCTCACATTTCACTTCTATACTATCGGTTCCGTTATTTTTGTAAGTCATTATACTTGTATCTTTCCGCAGCACATCTATTGATTCTGCTTGCATTGTTGTCTTCGCTGTAACAAGAAAAGATGCGTCAAGTAGGTTGACTCCGGTGTCATTCTGATACAGTAAAGGTGGATTCTCAAAAAACGACAATCAAAATTTTATTTGTGTTTAGAATTATACAGGTCAAACCTGTCTTAAAGTCGAGGATACTGTAAACTTTTCTTTTGTTGAATCTCTAATAATAAAGTGGTGGGGGGTATTCAAAGGTTTCCGTAAAAAAGCCCTATATATTCGAAACGGCTAAGCAAATTTCAACAAACTTGGGCTAGTTGAAAAGAGCTTGTCTTGGGCTACAAATATACTAAGTGACATATAAATCCGAACACCCAGTTTAAATGGTTTTATTTTAATAAAAGTTGGTGAATGTATTTATCTTACTGGACATTCCGGTTTTTATACTGCTTTTTTTTAATTCACTAACGCTCTAAAAATGAATATTTCAGCCGCAGTAAAGAATCAACGCTGGCGGATTTTGGTTCTTGACATCCTTTACGATCGGTTACGATGCCTAGAGTAAGGAGACCTATACGATTTCGTCAACTTAGTGAGTTTGATAGGGGCCGTATAATGGGACTTCGGGAAGCTGGACTTTCTTTTCGGGCAATTGCAGTTAGAGTGTAAAGAAGTGTAGACACTGTGGTTAGGTGTTGTCAGGCATGGCTTCGAGAAGGCCGTACGCAAAGAGCAAGGGGCACTGGACGCCGCCGTAGAACAACAGACCGTGAAGATCGCCGCCTAAGATTATTGGCCTTAAGGGACCGTTTCTCCACTAGTGTTTACCGACGAATGAGAAGTTTTGGCTTGTTTTCATACCGGCCACACCGGGTCCTCCCTTTAACTCGAGAACACCGGCGTAATCGCCTTGAGTGGTGCAGACAACGGTCACTCTGGGATCAGGAATGGAACAGTATTGTCTTTAGTGACGAGTCTCGATTTTGTTTAGGCATGCACGATGGTCGTGCCAGGGTTAGAAGGCGACGTGGTGAAAGGAGGAATCCACAGTTTTTTGTTGAAAGACATGTTCATCACACTGTTGGAGTTATGGTTTGGGGTGCTATAGCTTATGGTTCCAGGTCACCTTTAATCTTCATCAGAGGTAACATGAACGCGCAGCGTTATATCCACGAAGTTCTAGAACCCCATCTTTTACCCTATCTTGACACCCTGGCAGATCCAACTTTCCAACAAGATAATGCCCGACCACATGTTGCAAGAGTCACAATAGACCTCTTTCAACATAATGATGTCACATTGTTACCATGGCCACCAAGATCTCCCGACTTATCCCCAATTGAGCACGTGTGCACGGGATATGATGGGTAGGAGATTGCTCAATTTGCAACGTCCTCCTCAGACTCTAGAAGCACTTCGAGAGGAGTTGGTGGTTGCCTGGAATGAGATACCACAGGAGGACATTGACCAGCTGATCAGAAGCATGCCTAGGCGCGTTGGAGAATGCGTAGCACATCAGGGTGCATCCAGGTCAAAGGGCTTTAAAGCAGTGCAATCATTTTGAAATTTTTATCATTTACTTATTATGCTTCATTAAGTACTTATACAAGATTTTATCAAAATAAAACCATTTAAACTGGGTGTTCGGATTTATATGTCACGTCACTTAGTATAGTTATAATATTTGGGGTTTGACTAGTTCCACATGTGGCCGCGAGAGGGCGTTCTTCGATATTCCGACAGAAATGGTTAATTTTCTATAAAAGAAAAATTCACTGCTACGATTTTTTTATGAAAAAGTAGCTAAATGATGTCTCAGCAAGCTCGATATTTTGTTCCTAACCTCAAATTTAGACCAAAGAAAATTTTATACAGAAATCCCTTAAATTTGTATTTTCTTACACTCATTTTTCTTAATTAATAGCAATACCTCGAAAACTATTCGAAAAAAGTGGTATGATCCTCATTAAAAAATGCGTAATGGACGGTATTCAATGATGTAGAAATATACAGGGTGTTCCTCAAAGTTGGACATTCTTTCAGACATTCCACCAAATATCTTAACAATTGACAATCAAAACCATATATTATATGATCAAACTTCTGGTTTTTAGAAGATCTATCCAAATATAGGGTATTCTATTTATAAAAAACAGCATATAGCTATGACACGAAGTAATGAATCACCCTGTATATATGAAAATAATTTTAAACTATACACTACTGATAAATCAAGATTGCCACGAAAACAGATCTCCGAAAGAAAACAGATTTTGAGTATATTCTACCATATGCCTAGCAGTAATAGAAAAATCGTCTATTTTGTGAATAAGTTTCGTTTATCTTTTCACATAAGTCTTCAAGAAGAATCTGTTACGTAAGATAAACTTAAAAAAATATATATCTTACAATTTAACTATTAATGGCAGACTATATTGAACGGTGTTTTCCGCAACATATTAACAGTTAAAACAGAACGTTTCGAAATGAATCTAAGGATGTTTAAAGTTACACAGATTAAACCTCCAGAAATAGTATAGCCTAGATAGAACATGGCTATTTTTAGGACTAAAGCTGGCAAAATTCGGCACGCTCCAGGGAATATACAGGTTATGTACTATCAGTCTCATTACATGGTGTTGCTTAATATTTCAATTGTCGATAACTCATCCTAGATCGATTATCTGAGAATAAGTTCAATCAAGAAATGGAGACAAAAATAACATTTTACCTACGACTCTTTAGTGGAAGACTAAATACCAGCGCTTTTGAGTCTCTTAAAAAAAAGTTGCATAAAAACAAACCAAAACGTTGTTTCATTGTATTGTTTTTAGGAAAATCGAAAGCTTTCAAACATGTTCGTATTTTCTGGGTTTTTTATTCATGGATCTGGACAAACTCCTAGTGTATTCTTCGTAAATACTTTTTTTTAAATAAACTTTGTTCGTTCTGATAATGAGAGTGTTACATAAAAAAAAACTTTCAAATCTCAAAACGTAATCTCCGTTTATGATATTCCTCAGGTTTCTGCTCTTGGATTGTAATAAAAAAGCTTTCAACTTACGTTCAAGTACATTCTGTAGCATCATTTCCTTGCGACAAGTCCTTAACACAAAGACAGAAAAGTAGATAATGCCGTATTTGAAAAAAAAATTGTTTAGTTCTGAGCAAGAGCAGAAAATATTGAAACACCCTGAAGCTTCGTGTTGTACGTTTCTTATCACGTTTGGGCTCATAAAGAATAGAGCTTCGAGAATTTTACAAGGAACCCAATTTTGTTAAAATGTCTAAATATTAACAAATATCTTTTCAATAATTTCTAAATATTTTGAAATTCAATATGCTTATTATTCTAGTATCTTTTTGCATACTATGGTTCTCGTAACAAATAATGCTACTATATTTTTAAAAATCCAACAGAAGAGCCTAATGCCTTTTTTGAAGAAAAAACAGAAAGAGTTGAAATATCCTGAAGCTTGGTGTTGTACGTTTTTATAACTTTTGGGGTCATACAAAATACAGCTTCGAAAATTCCGAAAGGAACCCAATTTTGTCAAAGTTTCTGGATATTAACAAAGATCTTTTTTAATATTTTTGGGATACTTAACGAACGTGAACAATTTCTCAGAACTAAATATTTTTAAATTCAGTATGCTTTTTCTTCTAATGCCTTTTTGGGATATCGAGAAACTAAAATCGTACCGTTTATTTTACTCAGCATGTTATGGTTCCCGTAACAAATAATGCTGCTATCTTTTTAAAAATCCGACAGAAAAACGTAATGCCTTTTTTGAAAATAAAACAGAAAGGGTTGAAATATCCTGAAGCTTCATGTTGTACGTTTTTATAACTTTTGGGGTCATAAAAAATACAGCTTCGAAAATTCCAAAAGGAACCCAATTTTGTCAAAATTTCTGGATATTAACAAAGATCTTTTTTAATTTTTTTGGGATACTTAACGAACGTGAGCAATTTCTCAGAACTAAATATTTTTAAATTCAGTATGCTTTTTCTTCTAATGCCTTTTTGGGATATCGAGAAACTAAAATCGTACCGTTTATTTTACTCAGCATGTTATGGTTCCCGTAACAAATAATGCTGCTATATTTTTAAAAATCCGACAGAAAAAGGTAATGCCTTTTTTGAAAATAAAACAGAAAAGATTGAAATATCCTGAACCTTGGTGTTGTACGTTTTCGTCACTTTTAGGGTCATAAAAATACAGCTTCTATTCCAAAAGGAATCCAATTTTGTCAAAATTTCTGGTTATTAACCAAGATCTTTTTCAATTTTTTTGGGATACTTTTTGAACGAGACTAATTTCTCAGAACCAAATATTTTTGAATTCAATATGCTTTTTCATCTAACGCCTTTTCGGGATAACGAGAAACTAAAATTGTACTGTTTATTTTTAAAAATCAATGTGCCAGCAATTATTTTGTTTGTGAATATTTTTCGACTGTCATTTTTAGATAAACTTGAAGAAAGTCATAGTCATAGTCAGATTACGGGACTATCTACCAAAAGCAGTATTCCCTTGGCATTTTTAGGCGGAATTCAATGACGTTTTAGGAAAATCGAAAAGTTTCAAATGTGTTCTTATTTTCTGGATTTGTTTAATCATGGATCTTTACAAACTGCTAGTACATTATTCGTAAGCCCTCAAGGTTATTTACGTGAACTTTGTACCTCGAACTTCTGACAATCATACAGTTAAATATATATTCTTCAGGTTCACTGTTCTTAGATTGTAATTGAGAAGGCTTCAACTTACGTTCAAGTGCATCATCGAACATGACCATATTCCCTTGCAACGAGTCCTTAACACAAAACTGCCATTAAGTCACTATAAGGCTTAAGCACGGCGATAAGTCCGACATGTTAGACGCGCGCTGGTCAAAACTTGCCGAAGCGACGCCTCGTGAGCGTCATCCGTAGATGGAGACCGGCGCTATTTCGGGCGTCCCGACGCCCCCCCCCTCCTCCCGACGGGTATATTCTGAAAATGGCGCTGCTGTAACCCGAGATAGTTCCATATTCGGTACTTCCCGCATGCTTCCCGAGGTTATTAATAACCTGTTCTTATATTCCGAGTCGGTGCCGTGCGGTTAGACCAGGGGCGTACGTAACGGGGGCTCAAGCAGCCTGCCCGCTTTATGCATCTTGAACAGTAGTAGTAGACATTTATTTACTCCATTATACTGGCAGCGCAGTCTTTTTTAGGAAAAACGCTCAGACCCGTCGATTTTGTTTGTCGAGGGGGACACAAGTTTGGCTAAAAACCACGTTAATACGTGCAGCCCCCTGGGCGGGGGTGACACCAACCCTAAAATCTTAAATGGAAAGGGGGGTCGAGTGATACCTTATTTTAAAGGTCTTTCAATTCCCTTTATAATGATGTAAAGTACATGAGCTTCAGTTCAGTAGTTTCGAAGATTTATTGATTTAAAGCTTAAAGTAGACTTTAATAGGTACATCAGATTAGTTTGTACTACTTTCAGAAGAAATTTGAGTTGAAGAATTTACTTAATAAGTAAATGCTTTTCTTCATTACGCCCATGGTTTGTTTATCATTTTGTTGTCGAAAACAAAATCGACGGCTCTGAGCGTTTTAAAAAAAACTGACCTGCCAGTAAATGCGCCTGTTTCGATTTCGACGCGCCACCCTGTATAACAACCATATAATGGGTGAATAAATGTCTCAATCTATAGAAGAACAATTCCTGTACATGGATCGGTCGTATGTTGGAATGTGTAGCATTAACATAGATTTTCATTAAATGTTTGAGCTGTCATGGTAAATGACATGCTTATTAGACCATACCTTTTTTTATACCTCGACTGACCTGTGTAGTATATTTAGATTTTCTTAGGTAAAACCTACCACAAATATTAGATGTTCCTCTAAATGTCAGACAGAATATATGGTTCCTACATGATGAAGCTCCTCCACGTTTTAGACGAGAAGCTCATGAACATCCGAAAAATAGATAGAGTGCAATGGACCTGTTCCTTGGCCTGCTCGCTCCCCCGATTTAACGCCTTGCGATTTTTTTCTGTGGGGATATTTGGAAGCGATATTTGGAATCGAACAAACGGGTACAATTTTGAACAGTTTCTACAAGCTGTTGAAATGAACGACTCAACTTTGAAAACATCCTGTATAGTACGCCTACAATTTTCTGTCAATATGCCTGTGGGGAATTTAATTTTGTATGTAACAAATCTAATTTCCTTCAAAATGTAGGCTGAATGAATGTTCCACATCAAATGTTGGTCTAAAAAAAAATCCTAAATATTTAATATTGTGTCAATTTTTAATTTAGTATTGTTTATTTTGATGGGAAGATGTGAATAATCGGGAAGATGTCTTGTGTAGGATGTGCAGGGTAGAACGTGCGTTCTTCCAAGGTTCACGGTGAATTTTCTAGTGTTGAAAAATGAATGATTTAATAAAATCATTCTCAATTAGTCTCTTTACATCATACCAGTCCTGCCGTTTATATGTACAGGGTGTTCCTTAATGATATGCGAATATTTAGGGGTGTGGATCTACATATTTAAATAGATATTAAATAAAAGAGTGCCTAGCGCTGTACCCTGAGCTACACCACATCTGAAAAACATTACCTTACTGTATGATTTCGATTCGGCCTTTTTGATATTTATACAGGGTGGTTCAGTTTATTGTTGCATAACTTTAAGGTTCGATAGAACTTTTAAAATTAATGCATGAAGTTTAAATAAACATGGTTCGAAAAATGCGTGGCTTCCGAACTACAGGGTGTTTAAATTTACTTTCTAAAATAGTTTTTTCTAAATATTTCGAGCAGTATTTGATGTATAACAGTGAAAATTGGTATAAAAGGGTTTTTTGGTACGACAAAACGAACCATGGGCATAGTTTTACTGTAGCCGCTAGAGGGCGCTCTCTACTGTACGTGTAGTGTATTAAAATGACCGAAAAAATTTTCTTAGTGCAATTTTTTGCTTTCTGAATAAAAAAACTGATTCTTCGCACTTTACAACATAAAAAAGCTCTCTTGTGAATTTTCGTTATAGTTAGCCGTTTTTGAGATATTTCGATTTTTAAGGTTCGATGCATTTTTAATTATTCATGATAAAATAACGTTAAAAAGTCAGTATCTCGATAATTTTTAGAAGTAGGCTGTGCGTGCAGATATTTTTGAAATTGAAAGCAGAATAAGGTTAAACGTCAATTAGTTGACAGTTAGTTTTGTTGTCTCTTGAAACCTGAAACGTTTTTTTGCAATTGTGAATGCACGAAATTTAGTTTCTTTTACCTGTTTTTTTTTTGTAGGTTTTGTAAAAATGCCATTATGGCTTTGTAAATGGAAACGCAGCAGAAGCAGCCAGAGAATACGCACGAAGATTTCCAAACAGACGACATCCAACTCGCTCAGTATTTGTAAGAGTGCATCGCCAAATAATTGAAAATGGTTTTGGAAATCTCCAAAGGGATCAAAACATAAATGTTCGTCAGCGCAGATTTACCCGTATGATTCTGCGTGAGTTTGATAGAGATCCGACCACAAGTGTTAGGAGAGTTTCTGGTGCCTTGGGAATTTCAGCAAGCCATGTTCACCGTGTTCTTAGAAATGACCATAGTCGTCCTTACCATTTGCAACCTGTGCCAGGGGACGGAGAACGAAGAATCACATTTTGTCAGTGGATTCTTGATAGAACTGATAATAATAGGGAGTTTTTAAGTAACGTTTTATGGACCGATGAGTCATGCTTCACTAGACGTGGAGTGGTAAATTTTCATAATCAACATATTTGGTCGCATGAAAATCCGCATGCAGTTCGGGAAAGAAATGTTCAGCATGAATTTAGTGTGAACGTGTGGATTGGTATCTACCGTAATCGACTATTTGGATCCTACCTTTTGCCTGCAAGGTTAAATGCTGCGACCTTCTTGGAATTTTTAAAGGCTGAACATGCAAATATGTGGGATGATGTTATGTTAGATTTAAGAAGATTGACCTGGTTTCAGCTTGATGATCGTCCAGCTCATTATTCGAGAATAGTTAGAAACTGGCTGGACGAAAATTATCCAGAAAGATGGATCGGCCGTGGAGGACCAGTCGCCTGGCCTCCACGATCCCCTGACCTAAATCCATTAGATTTCTTTGTGTGGGGATTTCTAAAAGAAAAAGTGTACCAGACTCCCGTAACCACAAGATATACGCTAATAGACAGAATCAGGAATGCATGTGATGAAATAAGGCCTTATTTGAATAATGCTATACCACGTTCGATCATTCGTAGATGTGAATTGTGTATTGAACAATTGGGTTTCATTTCGAGCAACTACTTTAGATTTTGTATGTTTGTCCTAACTATCCAATAGCATTTTAGTTGTAAATAATTAATTTAATTTGTTAAAAATAATATTGGAAAATTAAACAAATTAATATTCTGCTTTTTTGTGTTTATTTGGAGTTAGGAATTATTGCAATCTAAACGATCATCTTAATTACTTGTAATGCCCAAATCGAAAATTTAAAAAAAATATTATTTTCCCATAAATAATTAAAAATGCATCGAACCTTACAAATCGAAATATCTCAAAATTGGCTAACTATAACAAAAACTCACAAGAGAGGTTTTTTATGCAGAAAAGTGCGAAGAATCTGTTTTTTTTATTCAAAAAGCAAACAATTGCACTAAGAAAAATGTTTCGATCATTTTAATACACTACAGGTACAGTAGAGACCGCCCTCTAGCGGATACAGTAAAACTATGCCCATGGTTCGTTTTGTCGTACCAAAAAACCCTTGTACACCAATTTTCACTGTTATACATCAAATATTGTTCGAAATATTTAAAAAAAACTATTTTAGAAAGTAAACTGAAACACCCTGTATATAAAATTGAAATCATATTTGAAAAAATAAATTAAATCTGTTATTTACAGACCTCGTATATCTACAACGATTGAAACGCTGCCACTGACTTGTGTCCCGATGCCTCGCGACGCGTCTCGCGGCTCCAAGATTCCGATTTGTGCATTTTCGTGCTTGCTCGTATTTTCGGTGTATTCGGGTTATTTCGGTCGGGCCCCAGCAAAAGGCACCGTCTGCGTTAGCGCGTACAGGATGTAAACGAGTCGCCGGGATTCGTGAAACAACCTACAGCTCGTTTCCCGTTGAAGACGGCTATGTATAGGCAGTTGACATATTAGCACTTCCTGGTTGAAAAATCAGTTTTGAACATTTGTAGAACGTAAGGAGGATTTTTATAAATACAAGATGATGAACTTGTTAATGCAATAATAATAATAATATTTATTTACTCAATGTACAAAGATAACAAACAATATGAGTAAATAAATATAAAATCAAAACAGGCCCAATAGAAGGCATCGCCTGTACATGGACCAATAATTTAAGTTGAAACTGTAGAATGCAAATGACAAAAAAGGACAAAAATTACCTGCAGTAGATTATGTATTTAGTTGATGTTCGTATTTATGAGTTTATGAATTTCAGTCCTAGATATAGAATGTAGCCACTTTTTTAAATTTCTTTTGAAACAATTTCCGAAACGTAAATCTTTTAAGTCTTTAGGTATAATTTCATAAAATTTAGGCGCTAAATAGAGATATGATCGCTGCATTATAGATTTATGCGGTTGAGGAACTACTGTGCCACGAATTTTGTACCTGGTATAATGATTATGTTTAATTTTTTGGTCGGTGTTTACAAATTTATGGTAGTGAGTGATACTGTGTAAGAAATAAAGCTGTCTTATATCATACATTCGAACATCTGCATATAATTTTTCAGTGGGATAAAGTTTCGGTTTTTTAAATATCATTTTTAGAATACTTTTTTGAAAAACATCTAAATTATAGATATGTGAGGAACATGCAGCTCCCCATGCTAATATACCATATGTGAGATGAGGCTCAATCAGTGCATGGTATAATGTTTGTAGATATTTTTCTGTCAATATATTCCCAAGGTATTTAATTTTGTAGGATACAAATCTAACTTTCTTTAAAATATAATTGACATGGATGTCCCATTGTAAGTGAGGATCCAAGACCACTCCAAGGTATTTTATGTTGGGCACTCTATTAATTTGCATTTTTTGATCATTAATATTGAAGGAGAAATTTGTGTAATTTGGCAGATGTCTAGCATAAGATCCAAATGGTAAAAAATGTGTTTTAGAGTAGTTAATGCTTAATTTTCTACTGTTAAACCACCGAATAATTTTGATAAAATCATGTTCAATTACATTTTTCAGATCAGACCAGTCAGTGCCTTCATATAATATTGCAGTATCATCTGCAAAACTAGTTATTTTGCCAACACAATTAATTTGGAAAATATCATTTAAATATATATTGAATAACAGCGGACCTAAGACAGTTCCTTGTGGGACACCACACTTAATATACATTTCTTTACTAAATGATCCTGATATCTGCACAGATTGTGGGCGATTTGACAAATAACTTTCGATCAGTGAGTACGCGTTTCCTCTGAAACCAATTCTCTCCAGTGCTTCTAATAATAATTTGTGATTAACTGTGTCGAAAGCTTTCTTTAAATCAACAAAAATGCAGATTGAAGGGATTCTGTTATCAATATTTTGATATATTTGATTTACAATTTTAGTTATTGCGTCCGATGTAGCCTTCCCTTCTGTAAATCCATATTGATTTTCATTTAAAATTTTGAATTTTGTGAGGTATCGAATCATTCTAGTAGATAAAACTTTTTCAAAAACCTTTGCTACACTGGATATTATTGATATTGGTCTATAGTTGTTAACATCTGTTTTTGTTCCTGATTTATGTATCGGTATTATATTACCTTTTTTTAAAATTGAGGGATATATGCCAGATTCAAAGCATTTGTTGATTAGGTAAGTGAGTGGTTCTGTTATGACCTCGGCTATAATTTTCAAATGCTCGCTTTTAATACCATCGAACCCAGGACTTTTCCGATTTTTTAAGGACATAACAGTGGTGTATACTTCACATTGTTCGACTTTATCCAAAATAAATGAGTTCAAAGTTCTTTTTGGAGGCTGAGTATTTTGTACATTTGCTTGTATATTACTTGCTAAATTTTCGCCTATGTCAGTAAATAATTGTACAAATTCATCGCATATCTGTTGAGTATTTTTTAATACTGTTCCCGATGTTGTATTTAACTCAGTGACATACTCTTTAAATTTTGTTTTCCCAGTAATCTCATCAATAGTTGTCCAAAGCCGCTTAGGATCATTTAAGTTAGTATTCAATTTATTTAGGTAATGTTTTCGTTTGGTTTGCCTTGCAAGCTCTATAAATTTATTTTTATATTGGTTGTAACAGTCCGTATTCTCTGTAGTTGGCGTTAGTTTCATTACATTATATAGTCTTTCTTTTTCTATTGCCGATGTTATTAATGTTATTAATCCTGGTAATAATAATCCAATATCGCTGGTCAATGCGAAAACCTCACGTTCAATCATCGGCAAAGCAATTATCCGGTGGGAAAGTTCACTTTTTGATTTAAGAAACAAAATACAAACGTAATGAAAAGAAAATATTCATTACTATCAACATATCCGTAAATTCGGCGGGTTTTATCTCTTGAATATCAAACCGTTCAAATGTTTGCCATCGCTTCGGACCCGCTCTTTTAATCGCGCGCGCAAATTCTGAATCACTCAGGCGCGGATCCAGGGGGGTCATGATTCTCCTCTTTCTGACAATGGGAAAACCAGGATTTTCTCATTCCATCTCTCCCCATTTATTCTTAGCCTTCAGAATAAAGTTATCGTATGTGCTTTCGCTCTTCAAATCTTTTAATTTTCTTAATGCTGCTGAAATGCACCTTTGAGCCATCATCAAGTCTATTACTTTCTTTTGCATTTGAACCTGTACAGTATTCATTACGCTCAATACATAACAAGTTGAGGAAAAAGGTCCAGTCCATGGAGGAAAGCCGAGATCTTGCATTCATTATATGTTCGCCAGAAGCTCCCACTCTTGAAATTTCATCTTCTATGCAATTTATAATATATTAAAAAAAATTCTGCTACGATATTATCACGAAGGAAAAAGATATGTCATCAAATAAAAAAATGCTCAGTATTGTGAAAGTTTATGGTTATAAGCATTGAACACGTGAAAGGACTGTAATAGACGTATTAGAGTCTTTATTAGATAGATAGATAGATGCATTTATTGTCTTGTAGATCATAAGAAATGACATGAGACTCGTCCTAAGAGGGAGGTACATAGTACACATAATTAAAAATAAAAACGAAACAAACATAAGTATTTACAAAGTACAAACAGGGACAACTTAAGGCGTACAGACATTCACATATAAAAAAAGTTTAAAAAAATTAGACTGAAAGAGGCTGATTCATACCACGAAAATATTTATTTACTGAACATTATATGCCAGGTAATAATACAGGGTGGCGCATCGAAAACGAAACAGACGCGTTTACTGTCAGCTCAGTCTTTCTTTTGGAAAAACGCTCAGACCCGTCGATTTTGTTTTAGAGGGGGACACAAGTTTAACACGTGCAGCCCCCTGGGAGGGGGTGACACCAACCCTAAAATCTTAAATGGAAAGGAGGGTCGAGTGATACCTTATTTTAAAGGTCTTTCAATTCCCTTTATAATGATGAAAAATGCATGAGCTTCAGTTCAGAAGTTTTGAAGATTTATTTATTTAAAGCTTAAAATAGACTTTAATAGGTACATCATATTAGTTTGTACTACTTTCAGAAGAAATTTGACTAAAAGAATTTACTTAATAAGTAAATGCTTTTCTTTACTACGCCCATGGTTTGTTTATCATTTTGTTGTTGAAAATAGCTATTGGAGCGTTTTTTTGTGGCAAAAAAGTTATGTCATGAAGAAAGATAAGGAAATATCTCGTACTTATTTTAAATAGGAATTTAGTACATAGTTTGCGATTGATTTGACCGAACTTTGTTGCTAAAATAACTTGTAACGCTTTATTACATAAATTAACCATGGTATATTCCACAGCAGAAAGAGTGCGCTAATAGAACAGCAGAAATATTTAATGGGCGGCATGAGAACAGTAACGTGCATCGAAAATATGTTCTAGAACTTGTAGCTAAATTTCGGGAAAATGGGTCAGTCGCCAATAAAAAACGCAACATTGAAAATCCCATAAGGGACGAAGCAATAGAAGTGGGGGTTTTAGGGCAAGTTTATGTAGATCCTACGTTAAGTACCCGCAAATTGGAGACTGTATGTGGTGTCAGTCGACGTACTGTCCCACGGATTCTAAAGGCCCATAGTTTTCATCCGTATAAAATTCACCTGGTACCAGAACTTAATGAAAACGATTTTGATCGGCGATTACAATTTTGTGAAGATATACTGTATATATGAATTATAAACGATGAACATTTTCTATTCAACACTTGCTTTTCCGACGAATGTTCCTTATTCTTAAATAGCCTAGTAAATCGTCATAACTGCCGATATTGGTCCGATTCTAATCCCAGAATTTATCATGAAGTTCATACACAGCAGCCACAAAAATTAAATGTTTGGGCTGGTATTTTTGGCGATCATTTCAGTTCATTGATTCTCAAAGTGGTCTATATCGATCCCTAGGGGTCTATGACAACCTGCAGGGGGTCAAACAGATAGTATATCACACAAATTATAGTGAGTCAGTGTTATTTTGTTTGAGAGTGCTGGAGAAAAGTAAGTACATTGTTTTTTTAAATTTTAGTTTTGTACTCGTAGTTAGCAAAGATAGATAAATTACGCCAATCATGACTTTAGTTATTAGTAGTTAAATATTCAATCATGCAAAATTACACGAGTACTCCTCAATAGTTTCTTTTTGAAAGTTTTAGCAATCGGTAATATAATTACAGTGCAATCTCCGTAATTCGAGCTAATTGTTGCAAGAAGATGTTCGAATTATGGAATGTTTTCGGAAAAAACAAAAATATTTTTAATATACAGCTGCTGGATTTTCTGTCTTATTTAAATAATTTAATTTTGCCCACAGATGACTGATGCCATGTCCGAATCTAAAAAGAAATGTAGACAGTACAGTGTTGATTATTTGAAATTTGGCTTCATTCCATCATTGCCGGACAAGCAACCGCCTATGTGCCTTTTATGCAACAAAGTTTTGGGCAATGACGCTATGAAACCATCTAAACTGCAAGATCATCTGAGAAGATGCCGCTATGTTAAAACAGAGAAAGATTTGAAATACTTTCAAACACTCAAAGATAAATTTCAGAAGAGACCTACACTGGACAGAATGTTCGCTTCGACGTCACAAAGAAATGATGATGGTTTGCGGGCGTCTTACAATATCTCGTTACTTATAGCAAAATCCGGAAAACCGCATACTATCGGAGAGAAGTTAATTTTGCCAGCCGTTGAAGAGGTTTTAAAAACTGTTTTACACAAACCTGCATCTGATATCATTAAAAGAATTCCCTTAAGCAACAATACTGTTGAAAGACGTATTGATGAAATGAGTTCTGATATTGAAAGCTTCTTATGTAATTATTTCTCTATACAACTGGACGAGTCAACTTTACCTGATAATGCAGAATTATTATTGGCACATGTTCGTTTTATTATGAATCAAGAAATCTACGAAGAACTGCTCTTCGCAAGAACTTTGATAACCGACACTACAGGTGAATCGATATTTCATGTTTTGAAGGATAACTTCATTGAAAAAGCAATTCCTTTATCAAATATAATATCAGTAGCTACAGATGGAGCACCTGCCATGGTTGGACGTTATCGTGGATTTATAAGCTATTTAAAACAAAATGTGTCAGGGGTGTTAGCAATACATTGCGTCATCCATCGACAACATTTAGTTGCTAAAAATTTGAGTGTTAGATTGCATGAATCACTTCATTTAGTCATTGATGCAGTAAACCGAATCCGAAGCAACGCCTTGAATACGCGGTTATTTGCGCAGTTGTGTAAAGAAAATGACGAACACTTCCATCAATTACTCCTTCACACTGAAGTACGCTGGCTGTCGAAAGGCCTATGTTTGACAAGATTTTTTGCACTTTTTGAGACTATTTTAGAATTTCTGGATACTAAAGATAAAATTTTAAAAGAAAATTTAATGAAGAGGAAAACAGACATCGCCTATTTAACAGATTTGTTTACAAGACGACAGTTTAAATTTGATTAAAACAAAGTTCATCTTATCAACGTTTCTTGCCAGAGTTAAATTAATGAAGCAAAATATTGGACGAGGCGAATTTTCTCAGTTCCCCAATTTGTCACAGACAAGCTGCCAGGAAGACGACCTTTCAACTTACGTTCAACATTTAAATGCCCTCTATTCAGATTTTGAATCTAGGTTTGAGGATATTTTGACTATGGTAATACCACCGTGGATAATTAATCCATATGGTGACATAGAAGAAACGAATGTCATAATACAGGAGGAACTGACCGAACTAAGTACAAACGAAGAACTTAAGGTTCAGTTTAAAAACGGATATCAGCAATTCTGGCTGCAAAACAACATACCCATTACTTATCCCGTATTATGGAATATAACGAGGAAATTTTTAATTTCCTTTCCATCGTCATACCTAGTGGAAAGGGGGTTCAGCGCTGTTACCAATCTCCTAACGAAAAAAATAAACAGACTGGACATCATTAGCCGAGGAGATTTAAGATTAACCCTTACAAAATTGACGCCAAATGTTGATAATTTATTATTAAAGCATCAGGTTCATCCTTCTCACTAAAAATATTGACTTATTGCTTATGTTATTTTATTTATAGTTTATTTTATGTTTATTGGTGTCTGACCAATAAATGCCCGCATTGGGAATAAGTGCCCGCATTGATTTTTTTAAAGAACCCCCCCTTTATAGAAAATATTTTTTTTTAATTATTCTGAAAATTCAAGGATAGGTACACACTAAAATTCATTAATTTTTTGCCTATTTTTAGATAACTTAAACGTATAAGAAGCGGAATTTAATCAAACTAACAGTGAAATTATTGTAGAACATACGTTTATGTTATAATTAATAAACGAACTCGCTTATTGTACTATTTTAAGTAAAAAACTTTTTTTTTTTATTATTTTTCACTTTTTTTTATTTTATCCCTCTTATTTTTTTTCCAATGCGGGCACTTATTGGTCAGACACCTGTTTATTTAATGTTACGTATATTTTACATAACAGATACAAAATTTTATTTTGAGTAGTTTTAATTTAAATTCAATTAATAAATGTATAAATTAACATGTGTTTTTACTTTAAGTTTTTAACACTAAACTTCACTACAGTTAGAAATTTACAGGAAATCAATATCAGGTAAGAAGGGGGTCTACCCAATACGGAAAAACATACCAAGGGGTCTACGACACAAAAAAGTTTGGGGAACTCTGATTTAGTTGGTCCTTTTTCCTTACCTGGAAATTTGACCGGTAAAATGTATTTGGACTTACTGGAAGATGCCATAGATCCTGCATTAACAGCCATAATTGAAAATCAGAAAATCGGCTGTACATTGCGAATAGGTTGATGTTCCGACAGGATGGTGCCCCACCACATTTCGCATTACGTGCTCGACAGTATTTAGATCAGACGTTTCCAGATCGATGGATTGGTAGAAGAGGTGCCATTGAATGGCCCCCAAGATCGCCAGATTTATCACATTTGGATTTCCATTTAAGATTTTAGGGTTGGTGTCACCCCCGCCCAGGGAGCTGCACGTGCTAACGTGATTTTTTGCCAAACTTGTGTCCCCCTCGAAAACAAAATCGACGGGTCTGAGCGTTTTTCCAAAAAAAAAACTGACTCGCCAGTAAATGCGCCTGTTTCGTTTTCGAAGCGCCATCTTGTATATCACTGTAAGCACAAAATGAAAAAATAACCCCTCCGCTCTTTGAGAAATAAAAGGGTTATTCGGTCATTTTTTTAGAAATGAAATAGTCATTTTTCAAAAAATTTCTTAAGAAATGAAAGGGAAATTCACTTATTCAAACTGAATGCTAACGCGCTGTTTCATAAACATTACGCAGATGGTCATTAAAAAAATGTAACAAAACTCTGATTTCTTGTTATCAATTTTACATTCAGACGCGGTGAATAATATAGACGAGAAGTGCATCTTCCAAGTTTTTTGACCAGTGTGTCTACTTTTTGTTTCTTCGCAAACATTTACTATTTTATTTCTTAATTTTTCTACTGTTTCTATGAGAGTAGCCTAAGCCACCGTCTTAAGGTGTCCAAATAAATAAAAATGTATTGGATTCAAGTGAATTGGTCCTCCTCTTACAACCCAATTTTCACCAAACGTGTTATTAAAAGCTATTCGGTTGCGTACATTTACAGACACTTCTTCTAGCAGTACGGGCAATTCTTGCCGAAGAAACTCCAAGTACGATTCGTCGTTTTATCGTGAGGGTACAAAGAAAAATTGTCACCAGCAATACCCATCTACTATACACATTCAAAGAACATTGTTCCTGGTGGCGACATTGTACGTGAGCATCGTCTTCTGCTCGTTGGGTTCACCTGCAGGCGTGCCGGACTCGATAAGTGTCCTACCGTTACTGCCGCGCTGTCACATAGTGTGTTCAGGTATGAGGAAGTTGCGACGTTGCCAGGTGGACCGGTAGGCCAACGAAAGAATGTCTTTCTCAGAGGGTAGAACTTGTGTTGAATGCGAAATTTAGAGTCAATCTGCTTGATGCGATTTTTTCATTACCTAACGCGCTGTCTGCTTTTCAATCATCCTGACAACGCTCTGCAGCAGCTTTATTCCTAGCAATGCCTACGTCGGGACCCGTTTTCAAAAAATAGCTTTATGTAATACATTTAGATGTGAAATGGCGAATAGCAGGCAGCCTTGTTACGGTACAAACAGCAGATTTATTTTTATTTGCCAGTTTTATACAACGCCGTTGCCTGGGTAGGCAGCAATTGGGTAGGTAGAGAGGTAGATTTCATTTCTCCTTTTCAAATGTTATTAGAGTAATGACCCCTTTAAAATGCTAATTTTGACCAGGAGGAACCGTCGAAAAGGTGTGAAGATTCTTATTGGAATTTGATAGTTTTTTCAGACGAATATCACCAGGAAACAACACTAAGAATCCACGACCTGTGTTGGGGGTTACAAAGGGTGTTCGAGAAATAGACGGAGGGTGATTATTTGTTAAAAAAAAATATGAGAAAAAGTTTCTATAAGCATGGTTTCAAGGTACAGGTTGATGAATTAAAAAAAAAGATATTAATATGTACCTTGAAAATATTTACTCGATTTTGTTGAAATTTGGCAATATTATTGGTTGTATTAAGAGGTTAATTTAGCCTTAAATAGATTAAAACTATTAGGTCCAGTGGCGTCCCGGGACCACGTTAGCGAATGTTATTGGCAAAAAAATGTACGTAACTGCCTTTTTTGTAACTTTAATATTTGCTGGTTGATTAAGCATCTTTGCCTCTTGTATTTTTTCGGTATCTTACTTCGTATTCGAGAAAAAAATTAAAATCTTTTTATTGCATGTCACTGAACAAAATTAGTTTATTTTAGTTTTTGCTAAAAGTGCCTTGTTAAAAATTAACACCCTGTACATGTATAAAAAACTGTTGTAATAAATGCATTACTACTACTATACTAAGTGACATATAAATCCGAACACCCAGTTTAAATGGTTTTATTTTAATAAAATTTTGTATAAGTACTTAATGAAGCATAATAAGTAAATGATAAAAATTTCAAAATGATTGCACTGCTTTGAAGCCCTTTGACCTTTAATAATGTGTGGATGCACCCTGATGTGCTACGCATTCTCCAACGCGCCTAGGCATGCTTCTGATCAGGTGGTCAATGTCCTCCTGTGGTATCTCATTCCAGGCAACCACCAACTCCTCTCGAAGTGCTTCTAGAGTCTGAGGAGGACGTTGCAAATTGAGCAATCTCCTACCCATCATATCCCACACGTGCTCAATTGGGGATAAGTCGGGAGATCTTGGTGGCCATGGTAACAATGTGACATCATTATGTTGAAAGAAGTCTATTGTGACTCTTGCAACATGTGGTCGGGCATTATCTTGTTGGAAAGTTGGATTTGCCAGGGTGTCAAGATAGGGTGAAAGATGGGGTTCTAGAACTTCGTGGATATAACACTGCGCGTTCATGTTACCTCTGATGAAGATTAAAGGTGACCTGGAACCATAAGCTATAGCACCCCAAACCATAACTCCAACAGTGTGATGAACATGTCTTTCAACAAAAAACTGTGGATTCCTCCTTTCACCACGTCGCCTTCTAACCCTGGCACGACCATCGTGCATGCCTAAACAAAATCGAGACTCGTCACTAAAGACAATACTGTTCCATTCCTGATCCCAGAGTGACCGTTGTCTGCACCACTCAAGGCGATTACGTCGGTGTTCTCGAGTTATAGGGAGGACCCAGTGTGGCCGGTATGAAAACAAGCCAAAACTTCTCATTCATCGGTAAACACTTCGCATGCCAATGGGTCTTCCGAGTTCTGCAAACCATTCATTTGCAATGGACCTGATAGTGGAGAAACGGTCCCTTAAGGCCAATAATCTTAGGCGGCGATCTTCAAAGTCTGTTGTTCTACGGCGGCGTCCAGTGCCCCTTGCTCTTTGCGTACGGCCTTCTCGAAGCCATGCCTGACAACACTTAACCACAGTGTCTACACTTCTTTGCACTCTAACTGCAATTGCCCGAAAAGAAAGTCCAGCTTCCCGAAGTCCTACTGTACGGCCCCTATCAAACTCACTAAGTTGACGAAATCGTACTGTAGGCATCGTAACCGATCGTAAAGGATGTCAAGAACCAAAATCCGCCAACGTTGATTCTTTACTGCGGCTGAAATATTCATTTTTAGAGCGTTAGTGAATTAAAAAAAAGCAGTATAAAAACCGGAATGTCCAACTGATAAGGCTGTAAATTTTTTCACTTGTTATTTACAGTAAGATAAATACATTCACCAACTTTTATTAAAATAAAACCATTTAAACTGGGTGTTCGGATTTATATGTCACTTAGTATAGATGCATTACTACTACTATATGAGAGTGTGGACTGTCATGCATTTTTTTATCTTTTTTTAAGTTACAAGCCTTTATCTCGTCTAGAGGTGATCTTTAAGGCAATTGGAAAATTTGTGCAGAACGGACCGAACACACAACCAACTTGCCGCAATTTTCAGAGATAATAAAAACACTGCAAAGAAGTGCAATCTAAAAGCCGTCTCGTATATTTTTCTTGTTGTTTGTGATGCTTGCAAATAAATTAAATAGCTAGAATAAAAAAATTTTGTCGTATTTTTTGGTAGAACAGAACAGAAGCGGCCACGAGGGCAGAGCCTAGACCGGGGTTCCCAATTTGAATGCTTATCGAGGAATATCTAAATGTTCCAACCTGCAAAGCTTACCCCGTCACTGTAATCCATTTTAAGTCATGACAGGGCTGCGAGCACTCAAACTCATCGTTTCACATCACAGATCACAGACCTCTCAAAACCGGCGCACTTTTCGTCCAAAACTTGCGTCGCTGCTGAAGCTCATCGCTCGCGATGCTTTAACACGGAAGACGTTCTTTTTTTTTGTCGGAAAGCTGATCTAGTGATCCGCGGATGTTGCCTAGCAGAAACCGCGTCTTTCTTCTGCCTGGCATGCCACAATTTGTTGCATTAATCACGTAAATACTTCAGGAATGTGTAGGTTTTCATTCAGGGCGAACCGCGGACGCGGGTTAATTCCGCTTGTGAGATTTTCTCGTTTGCTAGCCTCTTCATAGACGCGGCAAGTTTGAATGTTAGGATAAAAATTGCGACTTGTCGATTTACTCTGTACTTCTTATGTCTTTTTTGGAGGTTGCAATGAAAATTCGTTTCAAAAGGCGGACTATGTGGGCTCACTCAGGTACCATGAATCTTTGTCACTGAGTATACAGTATACTTTGAAGTTGAGTCATTAATTTTCAGATAATGATTGTATAAGGAAGATAAACCAAAATATGTGTGTAAAAATAAAAAAAAATAAAATAAAATGTTACCTTGTTTTATAAAGTATCCTCCCGACAAGTATTTCAGTGCGGACCTGTATTTGATCATGAGGTCTTGGAGCACCGGCATGCCCTCCTCTGTGAGGTCTTACAAACACCACTATTCACTCACGCGTTACCGACTGACACATTGACTGAATAAAAACATCGTGATCAGCGTTTCAAATTCTTTCGCTTTTTTGTTTCCGATGCGATGAACCGATTATATCCGTTGCTGCCAAACACGAGCACATAATATTATTATTGAGACAGGGCGGTACTCCAACTTGTAAAGGGCTATAACTTTGTTACTTTAATTTTACCAGAAAAATGTTAAAGGAAAAAACATTTCTTTTGATCAGATCTACTCACTGTTAAAATAAATGACTCAACTTCGAAGTCTAACGGGTGCATAGTATCACTGATATCAGCAGTTTCATCTCCTCCATACGATGAGCAGAAAAATTGGTTAAGGCTTTCGCGGCCAGTTGATAAACTGCTGTCTTGATTCGGGTCTAATTTCTTCCTAAACTTTCGCTAGCACGAGCGCGAAGCTTCTTCAGAGGTCCTTCCATTTCCGATGCTGGATGTAGACTGTCTTGCCACTCGTGCTAGCGAAAAGTTAGGAAGAAATTCCAACGGACGACGACCTTTAGACCCGAGTCAAGACAGCAGTTTAATGAGCAGAAACGTTGAAACACTATGTCCCAGCAATTTTATTTCCACCGCCTCTGAATCAGCTTGCAAAATCTTCAGCTACCTGAGCGTTGAAAGTATTAAGCTCGCGATAATGTTCGGTTCACAAGTTTTCTGTTTCTTGAAGATATCTGCAACGCGCAAGTTCGTGTTTCTCATCTATCTCCGTTAGTCTGTTGTATATCAATGCGTCATAAGTACTGAGTCAATCTACTTGACGAAATATTCACAGTACCGTCATAGACAGAGTAACACTTATTAAAGGTTAGTCGAAATGGCTGGTACATCTAAGGATCATAAAATTCACAAGAATATATGGGTAGATATACTAAGCGACATATAAATCCGAACACCCAGTTTAAATGGTTTTATTTTGTATAAGTACTTAATGAAGCATAATAAGTAAATGATAAAAATTTCAAAATGATTGCACTGCTTTAAAGCCCTTTGACCTTTAATAATGTGTGGATGCACCCTGATGTGCTACGCATTCTCCAACGCGCCTAGGCATGCTTCTGATCAGGTGGTCAATGTCCTCCTGTGGTATCTCATTCCAGCCAACCACCAACTCCTCTTGAAGTGCTTCTAGAGTCTGAGGAGGACCTTGGAAATTGAGCAATCTCCTACCCATCGTATCCCACGCGTGCTCAATTGGTGATAAGTCGGGAGATCTTGGTGGCCATGGTAACAATGTGACATCATTATGCTGAAAGAAGTCTATTGTGACTCTTGCAACATGTGGTCGGGCATTATCTTGTTGGAAAGTTGGATCTGCCAGGGTGTCAAGATAGGGTAAAAGATGGGGTTCTAGAACTTCGTGGATATAACGCTGCGCGTTCATGTTACCTCTGATGAAGATTAAAGGTGACCTGGAACCATAAGCTATAGCACCCCAAACCATAACTCCAACAGTGTGATGAACATGTCTTTCAACAAAAAACTGTGGATTCCTCCTTTCACCACGTCGCCTTCTAACCCTGGCACGACCATCGTGCATGCCTAAACAAAATCGAGACTCGTCACTAAAGACAATACTGTTTCATTGCTGATCCCAGAGTGACCGTTGTCTGCACCACTCAAGGCGATTACGTCGGTGTTCTCGAGTTAAAGGGAGGACCCAGTGTGGCCGGTATGAAAACGTCGGTAAACACTTCGCATGCCAATAGGTCTTCCGTGTTCCGCAAACCATTCATGTGCATTGGACCTGGTAGTGGAGAAACGGTCCCTTAAGGCCAATAATCTTAGGCGGCGATCTTCACGGTCTGTTGTTCTACGGCGGCGTCCACTGCCCCTTGCTCTTTGCGTACGGCCTTCTCGAAGCCATGCCTGACAACACCTAACCACAGTGTCTACACTTCTTTGCACTCTAACTGCAATTGTCCGAAAAGAAAGTCCAGCTTCCCGAAGTCCCACTATACGGCCCCCATCAAACTCACTAAGTTGACGAAATCGTACAGGTCTCCGTACTCTAGGCATCGTAACCGATCGTAAAGGATGTCAAGAACCAAAATCCGACAACGTTGATTCTTTACTGCGGCTGAAATATTCATTTTTAGAGCGTTAGTGAATTAAAAAAAAAAGCAGTATAAAAACCGGAATGTCCAACTGATAAGGCTGAAAATTTTTTCACTTGTTATTTACAGTAAGATAAATACATTCACCAACTTTTATTAAAATAAAACCATTTAAACTGGGTGTTCGGATTGATATGTCACTTAGTATATAAAAACGATCAAGTTATCATCGCCTCTTTACGTCTAAACTAGATTTCTGAATTCATTTTTGTGTTCTGCTATTTTCTCATACATGGAGCAGGTATCTTTCAAATTCCTTTTTGGTCTCAGAATCAGAAGGCTTGACTTCACTAAGGTGGGCGCAGAAAAGCGCCTGGGTCACATATTCATCCAATGAGAAAGCGTCTTTGAAGTAATGAATGATTGTTGTGCCAAGAACCCTGTTACTTAAGCCAGCCCTGTTAACAGGGACCTTTCGCGCCCTCTACTGGGCAGTAGTACAACTACTTCTAGCCTTTCCAGTAGAGGGTGCGGCATCTCCCTGTTAACATTAACATTTTTGTCACGGTAGGCAAGTAAATTGATTATTTACTCGATGTCTGTTGAAAAACAAGCATCCTGTAATTTCATTAGAATTTATTTAGCAGAATTGTGTACAGCAACAGTGAGATACTGAATAATAAATTGTTAGCGGAGTTGATCGCTGTCCTTCCTGAAGACCGAGTCGCATTTGCAGAACGACTCGCGCCGCGGCACTGTCGAGTGAGCTGGCGCACGTGGGTGGACCAGTGTTTCTTCCCCTACCACCGACGGTATGCGGTAGTACCTCGCGGTTCGCGACGCTCGCGGGCCGCACGTACTGCCTTCACAGACGCCGAGTCTCTCGCGCCTAGCGTAATCGTCACATCTTCTTAGCATTGCGATAGGTGATAATCGTATGTCTGCCGGTGAACGAAGCTTTCAACGAATGCTATCTGATTGCTCATTCATGAACAAGACTGTAGTACCTGGTACGATATCGCTAGATGCGCCTGGACGACATCTTGGAACATTTTTTCAAATAGAATAGTTACTCAACCGTGGCAAAATAGTAGAACGGATCTGGATGCAATTTGGTACAGATACATATATTCTGGAATAGCACATGCACTGCGAAGAAATAACTTCTGAAATATATTTTAACGCACCACTTTCATCATTCCGAATTCGGTTGACATATGCTCGAATTCTCGACAAAGTTGTGAAAAACTCAGCGGACACGTTTCTGCTTATGAAATAACGGTGAGATTGGGTTGCTAAAAATGTTCTGTTAACTCATCCTACTAGAAACTGCGCAACGCACCTAAAGCGTTATAAAGATATGACTATTGTAATGCTAATGTTACTCCTTATAAGGTGAATAAACACATAACCAGCAAAGTTGTTCTTTGTTATTTGCTCATTATGGACAAAGAACAGTGAATCACGCGGGGTATGTAGATAATAAAAGGTAGAATCACTCTTGTAAAATTTAGGTTCGAAAGTCTCTCATTCATAGGATACATTTTTTTTCAAATTGTCAGGTTCGTTGGATGCCCCTTAAGGCTACCTAGTGTATCTAACGACCTTAAAAAAATTTTACGGAGATGTGCGTTTCCTAGTCAATCAAGGGGCGTGTCTTCACTTTCCTTTCTTCTGCTTGTTTCAGTAAACAATAGAGGGGAAGTGTGTAGTCCCTCTGGTGCTCAGCCCATACAAAATCCAAGATTGGAAATAACTGCCCCAATATAAGTATCCTTGAGGTGATTCTTCAACTTCGGGAAGAGAAAAAAGTCACAGTGACAGTGAGTTCAAACTTGTACTAAAGGCAGATCACATGTTCCCTGTCTCCTCCCCAAGCCCGGCGATTCCAGTGTTGCCAGATCGGACGCCACGTTGCCAGTCTCGTTATTTAATTTACACACGTCGTACAAACTTCAATTGCATTTGCAATTTGAAGATACAACAGACCATCAAGGTGTTCACACTTTTCAAATATTCTTGCTGTTTGTGTTCTCACTTTATATTGAAAATCAGCAAATGTAAAAGATTCTTTTCAAAGTTCCTATGCACACTCCACCTCGGGACGTGATCGTCGTTAGACTTGGCAACCCTGCGAGTGACCGATAGATTAAAGCTTTAAATCAATAAATCTTCAAAACTACCGAACTGAAGCTCATGTATTTTACATCATTATAAAGTGAATTGAAAGACCTTTAAAATAAGGTATCACTCGACCCCCCTTTGCATTTAAGATTTTAGGGTTAGTGTCACCCCCGCTCAGGGGGCTGCACGTGTTAACGTGATTTTTCGCCAAACTTGTGTCCCCCTCGAAAACAAAATCGACGGGTCTGAGCGTTTCTCCAAAAAAAACCTGAGCTGCCAGTAAATTTGTCTGATCAAATTAATACTACTCATCAGTTGCAAGAAAAAATCGATAGTGCCTTCCATCAAATTCAAGCCACATCAAATTTTGTGGAATTACGTTTTTCTTTATCAAAAAGATGCCGCACTGGTGTCCATCAGAATGGTGGTATTTTTGAATATTTATTGAAATAAAGCTTAGATTATCTAATCTGTTTTTTATTATTACGAAAACAATGCACTCTAGGAAAAAACACAAGCTATTTGTAGTAAATTGATGGTAAAATTCCAAAAATTGGGCGTTTCTAACTTAATTAATTTTTTAATATGGATAATAATATTTATGTGAATCCACATACCAAATTTCAGTTGACGAGATTGAAGATAAAAAAAATGTTTTTTATGTTTAAACTTCAACACCCCATATCTTTTCAATGAAGCCCTTAAAACGCGGTCCCTTGTATGATGTTACATTTTTGGTCACGACTTGTGAACCACCCTGTATAAAAATAGCTAATTTCAAAAGAAATGTAAAAATCTTTCTTCAAGAAACTGACTTTGTTACTTGTGTTAGTTTATTCTCCTACCCATCATATCCCACACGTGCTCAATTGGGGATAAGTCGGGAGATCTTGGTGGCCATGCTAACAATGTGACATCATTATGTTGAAAGAAGTCTATTGTGACTCTTGCAACATGTGGTCGGTGTTGAAAAGTTGGATAGGCCAGGGTGTCAAGAGGGTAAAAGATGGGGTTCTAGAACTTCGTGGATATAACGCTGCGCGTTCATGTTACCTCTGATGAAGATTAAAGGTGACCTGGAACCATAAGCTATAGCACCCCAAACCTGTGATGAACATGTCTTTCAACAAAAATATGTGGATTCCTCCTTTCACCACGTCGCCTTCTAACCCTGGCACGACCATCGTGCATGCCTAAACAAAATCGAGACTCGTCATTAAAGACAATACTGTTCCATTCCTGATCCCAGAATGACCGTTGTCTGCACCACTCAAGGCGATTACGTCGGTGTTCTCGAGTTAAAGGGAGGACCCAGTGTGGCCGGTATGAAAACAAGCCAAAACTTCTCATTCGTCGGTAAACACCAATAGGTCTTCCGTGTTCTGCAAACCATTCATTTGCAATGGACCTGGTAGTGGAGAAACGGTCCCTTAAGGCCAATAATCTTAGGCGGCGATCTTCACGGTCTGTTGTTCTACGGCGTCGTCCAGTGCCCCTTGCTCTTTGCGTACGGCCTTCTCGAAGCCATGCCTGACAACACCTAACCACAGTGTCTACACTTCTTTGCACTTTAACTGCAATTGCGCGAAAAGAAAGTCCAGCTTTCCGAAGTCCCACTATACGGCCCCTATCAAACTCGCTAAGTTGACGAAATCGTACAGGTCTCCGTACTCTAGGCATCGTAACCGATCGTAAAGGATGTCAAGAACCAAAATCCGCCAACGTTGATTCTTTACTGCGGCTGAAATATTCATTTTTAGAGCGTTAGTGAATTAAAAAAAAGCAGTATAAAAACCGGAATGTCCAACTGATAAGGCTGAAAATTTTTTCACTTGTTATTTACAGTAAGATAAATACATTCACCAACTTTTATTAAAATAAAACCATTTAAACTGGGTGTTCGGATTTATATGTCAGTATACATATAAATGTTATTATCCTACGATCTTGATCATGGAAAATTTATTCCGCGAGTGTAAAGTTTGTCTAAAGCCGCTTCGACCACGTAGTGACCTGACTATTCGTGATACGCATACTGTGGAGCCAGATTAGAAACGTGGATGACGTTTTTTATTTATTATTTAATTAGTCTCCGACACACCTAACCTAAAAAATGTTATTTTTGACGTGGGCGTTGCGTAGCGAGGCCAACTTGATGTTCTAAAACCAGGTGCATTATCTCTCCACTTGTCGCATTTATATGCATGTATTCATTCAAAACACATCTTACGCCTTATATGGAAACCGACAGATTTCAAATAACATTCATAATTAGGTAGACGTAATTCCAGTATAATCGCTTCGTGGATATTATTACTTTTATCTCTTCGGGGTATGCGAGCTTTGGATTTTATTGACTGAAAGGAAGGACAAAACTCGGTTGTAGTGCTAGGCCTTTGAAATTGGACACAAAAATTTCATATAGGGTGGCGCAAAATAAACGATTAGTGATGAATCCGATTTTTCTATCAAATACCTGATACCAATAAATTAATGTAACACTCTGTTAGACGTTTTAAACGATTGGTTTGATCAACTATTTGCACCACTGCCAGTAGAGGATAATGTGAGGTTTTTGGGGATTTATCCGTATATGCGAGGTCTGTAAATTAAGTGATGACACTGGCAACGTAGCGTCCGATCCGGCAACACTGGAGGCGCAGGTCTTGGAGGGGAGACAGAGGAACATGGTGACTTTCAGTGGGTAGTGCGCTGCGCAGGATGTGAGGTTATGTTTGCTGAATCTGACCATCAGAAAAGTTTCTGAAACCAAAGATTTATTTTCAGTTGTGACGGGTAGACTAAAATTTCAGTGATCAGTGATGGAATATTTGTCAAAAGCAACTGTTATCCAAAACAAGCCGTGTGCGGAGTGAGGAATATTTTTATAAGCATGCAACAGTTAATTTTGAATCCCACTATCAAGACGAATTTGTCGTCAAATAAATCCATAAAAAAAATAAAAAAAGAAGAAAATATTGAAAAAAAAAAAGCAGATCAGTATAAAGTAATATATATATATATATATATATATATATATATATATATATATATATATATATTGATATGATATAGTTTATTCAACTGCCTTTGGTCGGTTGAACAAATTCTTACATAAAATTCTGAAAATCACATCATCTGAAGTGATTTGGCAACGTTTGGCACACGCCCACAATTCGTTCCATCTTTCAACACAGACATTGACATCCTTCGGCCTTCTGTCAAAAGGGTGTCATCTCACTCATTATTCCATGACCACTAATTTGTGCAATCATCAAGTGGCTTCACGATGTAATGCTCTAATGTTTTTTAAATAATTTTTAATCTGTTTTTAACTTGTTCTTGTCATATTTTATATAATTTTGACCATTGTACAATCTATCCAGCTCTCACCATGTTACTGGACGTTTCCCTCATCCTATACGTAAACAACAATTAGCAACATCCTCACATACTACTGTAAGTTGAGTCAATTTAAATTCATTTTACACTTTTGTTGCTACTGTTATCATTGTAATTGCAGCTCCTGATGATGATGGCAAAGTCCATTGAAAGCTAGAGAGAATTAAAAAAAGTATAAAGAGTCCTCTTTGCTTAAATTTTGTCGAAGTACCCAACAAAAGGCGGAAGCTTTAATTTTTCACCTATATATATGTAGATATGCATAAATAAAAAAAATAATCTTATAAACAAAATAGAGAAAAGGAAAAAATAAGTAAAAAGTATTGGTTAAAAAAAACAAACTGAAAAAAAAGAGAAATATGTGTTCGCATACTCTATGTAACTATACTAAGTGACATATAAATCCGAACACCCAGTTTAAATGGTTTTATTTTAATAAAAGTTTGTGAATGTATTTATCTTACTGTAAATAACAAGTGAAAAAATGTTCAGTCTTATCAGTTGGACATTCCGGTTTTTATACTGCTTTGTTTTAATTCACTATCGCTCTAAAAATGAATATTTCAGCCGCAGTAAAGAATCAACGTTGGCGGATTTTGGTTGTTGACATCCTTTACGATCGGTTACGATGCCTAGAGTACGGAGACCTGTACGATTTCAGTGAGTTTGATAGGGGCCGTATAGCGGGACTTCGGGAAGCTGGACTTTCTTTTCGGGCAATTGCAGTTAGAGTGCAAAGAAGTGTAGACACTGTGGTTAGGTGTTGTCAGGCATGGCTTCGAGAAGGCCGTACGCAAAGAGCAAGGGGCACTGGACGCCGCCGTAGAACAACAGACCGTGAAGATCGCCGCCTAAGATTATTGGCCTTAAGGGACCGTTTCTCCACTACCAGGTCCATTGCAAATGAATGGTTTGCAGAACACGGAAGACCTATTGGCATGCGAAGTGTTTACCGACGAATGAGAAGTTTTGGCTTGTTTTCATAGCGGCCACACTGGGTCCTCCCTTTAACTCGAGAACACCGACGTAATCGCCTTGAGTGGTGCAGACAACGGTCACTCTGGGATCAGGAATGGAACAGTATTGTCTTTAGTGACGAGTCTCGATTTTGTTTAGGCATGCACGATGGTCGTGTCAGGGTTAGAAGGCGACGTGGTGAAAGGAGGAATCCACAGTTTTTTGTTGAGAGACATGTTCATCACACTGTTGTAGTTATGGTTTGGGGTGCTATAGCTTATGGTTCCAGGTCACCTTTAATCTTCATCAGAGGTAACATGAACGCGCAGCGTTATATCCACGAAGTTCTAGAACCCCATCTTTGACCCTATCTTGACACCAAAATCCGCCAACGTTGATTCTTTACTGCGGCTGAAATATTCATTTTTAGAGCGTTAGTGAATAAAAAAAAAGCAGTATAAAAACCGGAATGTCACCAACTGTTATTAAAATAAAACCATTTAAACTGGGTGTTCGGATTCATATGTCACTTAGTATAAATAAAACCGCATGTGATGGATAAACAACTTTATTGACCTTTCAGTATCTGCAACAACCGTTATGAAATACAAAGTGAACAAAACGTTTTTGAGCAAAGTCAGGGAAAGCCGGGGCAATTTTCCGGAAAATACTTAGATATCTTGTTCATTCGAAAAGCAATTTCCATAGCATCAACTTCATGTTTGAGTTGATCTATAACCTCCCTTTGCTGCCTCTCCTTCCTGGCATTACCTTCGCAAACATCCCTGTATAAACTTGCCAGCGCCCTCCTTCGAGAATTGGCGTCCTTCAACTGGCTTTTTAACTTGTTTATCGTATCCCGAAGATTCTCGTTCCTTTCTGTCTGGACAGTCTCACGAATCGTTGAACTAAAATCGTTCAACACTTTGTTTGTTTCAAACTCAAAATTTCTGGCGATCTCGTAGTTGTACTGTTTCAGCTCTGTTTTCAAACGGTCCAGACGCGTCTCAATTTCGTTTGTCGTCTTCGAAACAGTCTGATTTGAAAGCAGTTTCAATTTTCGTACAGCTTCGCTCAGAGACGCCTGGATACTTCCGGGCGAGCTTGATTTTGGAGAAGCTGTCGGCGGTTTTGTGCATTCTGCATCAGTAGTTGGTAGACTTTCTGCAGAATTGTGTAGACTCATCCCACTATCGATACTGCTAACAAGATCTTTCGAGCTGTGCTCTTCGTGCGGGGTTCTGTTGAAGTCTTCATTCTGGCTGACTGAAGTGCTGGTCGATTTTGACCTTCTAGTGGATATCCCTGATGAACCGTCGCCTTTACCTGGGTTGTTATAAATTGACGATACTTCTATCACCAGAGTTCTGGATGCTCTGTTGCTTGAACTAGTCTCATTCAGGGCACTACTTTTATTTGATGTCGCTCTTCTAATGGCACAGCGCTTACTGTTAAAGCATAGACTTGGGTCTTCTTGTTTTGGTGTAATTGATTGAGACCTTGAACTAGCGTTGTTCTTCGGTGAGCTGATATTTAATCTAGCCGATGTTCTTCTGATGATACAACGGTCAGACTGATAGATAATATCTCCATCTTCTGTTTCGTTTGTTGGTGATTTTGTTGGGCAGGGTCTTCCTGAACCTCTCTGTAACAACAAGTAGAACATTTTTCAGACAAAGCTTGACAACGTTCACTTTTTTATTTAGAGTGATTCGAGAAACCTGGAGAAGCAAAGTAGCAATTTTTCTATTTTGTTTAAGAAATTTTAAAACAAACTTCCACCAGATTAGCACCCAGTAACCTCACGCTAAGGGACATCAAAAACCGTGCTTTAAAAAATGTAGTTGGAACTTTTTTCTCGAATGCGGAGTCTTATCTAAAAAATGGCGTCTAGTAGATTAAGGGCCAATTTCACCAACAACAGTCCGTTATTCTCCACCTATAGGGTAACAGACCGTCAGATACAGCGAATGAGCTTCAAGTTCCAATCAACAAATTTTAGCAACCAATAGCTATGAAATGTTGAAAACAAAATACATATACATATAATTCAGCCAAAATTTTAAGAAATGTTTGATTTTTGAATTAAATTCATGTTTTAATTACTATTGTTGATTTTTTATTCATGTTTATATTATTTTCTTCAATTGATATGTGATACTGGGTGTTTTTTCCTATAAACCTCTTGCAGATAGCCATTAAGCACCTACTTGATGACAGGCTCTACCAAAAGATATTGCTCGTTTCCAAACATTCATTCATTTACTTGCCGTTCATCAGAACCATTATGGCAGCTTAGATTGATATTCCCACAGAACCATTCAGGTTTTTGATATCCATACATCCATAAAGCTGAATATTTTTCGCTGTTCAGGAACTGAACAAACATCCACACTATATTCACAGCGATTAAGAAATTCCCAAATATATGCCTTAAAGCTACCAGCAAACCTAAAACCTGCAAAAACAATTACAAATTTGTCATATTTTTCTTTTTTCACGAGTACACATTCTAGGTTATATTTATATTAGACAGTATTTGAATACAGCTGATTATTGCATTTCAAGAAGTGACACATGTGTGGGATCTGTCAACTGTTGGTACCAGTCACAAAACATATACTCTGAAGGTTTAATTCCATGCTATTCAATGACAACACGGTGACTTGTGTGGTTGTCAGCGGCCATTTTGTGAGGGTGCGACAGGGTTGCCAGATTATGCTTTAATATCCCGTTTCACCTTCCTGGTCCCAGTGGAGTAAGTTCTGCCAGCTGTTGAAATATTCTCTACTATGCTTTATAAGAGTATTCGTGAAATTTTTCCCAAAATCATTGCACAACACTTGAAAAAATGCAAATGAAAATTTAAAATTACGTATGTCCATGACGCCGCAAAATAGCTCCGTCGGTACCTTGGGTTATACATCTTGACAGTAGGTATGTTCGATACGATCCTATATTTTTTGTCCATGTCCATAGTAATTGCATTATGCATCGGGGAGGTGTAGGGATTAACACGTCTTACTCATATTATCTGTGTTTTAGGATGGAGAGGGCATCATGTTTTTATTGTTTTGAAGAAATTCATTAACCCATAAATTAATAAATGATTACTATTATAACGTAAAGGAAGATGAGGAATTGGATGGAATGTATTTTATATTCTATTTTCTTGCAAAATACAGACAAATCCACACTATTCAACAGGTATGTAATGATAACTTTCAGTATATTGAAGTTGGTAAATTCGAGAGTGCCATGCATTAACAAACGTCCAAATCTGCTGCCAAATTTAACAGCTAGAAAGTCGACCTATTATTTGCCGCATTCCCATTCGCTGAAGGTGATAACGGATTGCTAAATGAAAACCTATAACATATATCAAAATACAAGAAAGCTGTCCTGTTTTTTCTGTACAAAAGCATCATGTTGGAATCAAAAAGTGGTCTTGTTTATAATACAGTCGAATTTTCACGATTTTATTCAATAGAAATCACTAATATTCAGATACCTTTGACAGCTTCTGTCAAATCGCATTTCGATAAGGTATTTTCCCATTGGCCCATAATATTAATGTTGGTGAAATGGGCCCTAAAGGTTTCAAAGAAAAAGGATGAGTCAAATGAATTCAAAAAGCCTGATGCATTTAATTTATTTGAGAAAATGTAGTCCAAGAATAGCTCTTTCTAACTAGCCCAAGTTTGTTGAAATCGGCTCAGCTGTTTTAAAGATACAGGATCTTTTTTACGGAAACCTTTGAATGCCTCCCACCACTTTATTTTTAGAGATACAGCAAAACCTGTCAAACAAGAAAAGATCACAGTATCCTCGACTTTAATGATCAGGTTTTTTTTGTTGGGTTAATATAGCGAAATTTACAGAAAGATCACTTTTATACAATATAATGATATTTCAACGAGAAGGAGGGCGGAAGAATACATACTAAGTGAAGTTGGTCATTATCAACAATTTTTGTAATCATTTCGTTGGTTTTAATGTTATGTTTATGTTGTCAGTTGTTGTTCTGCATTACCCCTAATGTGTTTAATTTTTCCAATTAGATTAATAATAATTTTGCAATAGAACGGTTTTTATTTTTTTACCCAAAGATGGCGCATCAAAGGAAAACAATTCAAGACACATCTTTTCTTTTAAATTAAACGGGGAAATCGAAAATAATTTTTATTTGACAAAAAACCATCGGCGAACCATTTTTTTCTTAAGAAATATCGAAGTCAATGCCCGTACGCACGCGAGTGTTAAAGCTAAAAATTATTTTTGCATTGAAAAATATGCAACTTCATTAACTTCCACTACGTACTAAATATCAGTGAAATACCTGAAGCGGTTCTGAAAATATTAATTAATTTCCACTTTCTTTTTTTTTCATGTAGATTTATACCCGTAAATATTTGCATATCATTAAGGAACACCCTGTATATTCAAAATTGCAGTTACGCCCCCTAGCGGCCATTTCAGAAACATGATAATGTTTTCCAGATTTTTTTCTTGATCGTTTCAGTAATGCTTAACGATGGACAGGCTCCCAGGTACAGTATCTTGCATTCTTAATTGGCTACCCTGTACATATCATAATATCTCAATTTCTAAATTCTTCGCGATTACATCCTCGCCAGTTTTGGCGTAAGAAGGACATAGATACCTTTAGTATTTTGTAACTTGTTTGGGGGTGCTACTTAAAACAGAATGAAACGAGATTTAGAGCGTAAGGTATGATTGATAACACTGATCAACAGCCAAAAAATATCCTAAATAAAATCAACAAAATATTACTGTTTTCAATGTGCTAAAACCGGAATGAAACCTATTTTTTCAATATTAGTTCAAGCTTTAGAGATACGGTAATTATATGTGTTCCTGCTGTGACAGTGTTAATATACTGTAATTTATAATAATAAATATAATAAAAAATAAATTCACAAGAATGCACGTGCTACATTTTTATATTCGGCAAGGAAAGATGATGTAATCGGCATGATTGTGTTATGTTATACATACGTGTACATTATATTGTTTTATATTAGCCATTTTTTCCTCAGTTGGCTGACAGCGTTCATGCAAGATGACTCGAACGTGTGTAAACAATCCAGATCAGTTTTGTTACGTGTGTGGTGATGTGACTTTTGCGTCTCAGAGACGGTCTATTACTCCACTAATAACAAAGGCATATCAGCTTTATTTCGGTTGTAAACTAGGTGATCAAGACAAACAGTGGGCACCCCAAATCTGCTGTAATACATGTGGTTCAAGTCTGAGGAGCTGGTTAAATCGCAAAAAACGGTCTATGCGCTTTGCTGTCCCAATAGTTTGGAGAGAGCCTACAAATCATATTAATGATTGTTACTTTTGCATGGTACCTTGTGTTGGACAAGCCACAGGTATGTCCAAGAAAAAAAAATCGGTTATTAACTACCCAAACATACCATCTGCGATGAGACCTGTGCCTCACAGTGACGAAAATCCTATTCCAAAACCCCCAGAATCCTACACTTGCGAATCAGAAAACGAATCAGATCATGGCGATCGAGTGATTCGTCAGGAAGAAGATATGCCATCAACGTCAAGAGATCCTGATTTTATACCGAGCACGTCATGCCACCAACCGCACAAAATAACACAGTCAGAATTAAATGATCTTGTAAGAGATTTAAAACTTCCAAAATGTAAGGCAGAGTTACTTGGATCAAGACTGCAGCAGTGGAACTTGTTAGAAGACGATGTTTCGGTATGTGTTTTTCGTAAACGCCACAAAGTCTTAGAACCATTTTTCAATATGGAGAATAACTTGGTTTTCTTCAGTAACATTAACGGCTTACTGGCGGCTTTAAATATAAACTATCACCCAGAAGAATGGAGATTGTTTATAGACAGTTCAACATTGAGTTTAAAGGCAGTGTTATTGCATATTGGAAATATTTTACCATCTCTTCCTGTAGGGTATGCAGTTCACATGAAAGAATCATATGACAATATGAAGTACCTATTGACATGCATAAAATACGATGAGCACCAATGGCATATTTGTGGCAATTTGAAAGTTGTTGCACTTTTACTTGGGCTGCAGCTAGGCTACACAAAGTTTTGCTGTTTTTTGTGTGAATGGGACAGTCGGGCAAAGGCACTTCATTACACCAGACAAAACTGTCCTGTTCGTCAATTCCTAGAGCCAGGTCAAAAAAATGTACAGCATATGCCATTAGTAGATTCGAAAAAAATTTTATTACCACCACTGCATATCAAGTTGGGCCTAATGAAAAACTTTGTCAAGGCATTAGATAGAGATGGGTCAGCTTTTCAATACCTGCGTCAGAAATTTCCAAGACTAAGTGAGGCAAAGGTTAAAGAAGGTATTTTTGTTGGGCCACAGATTCGAAATATTTTGAAAGATACACAGTTTGAAAACACTTTAACAGGTATTGAATGATTTCCGTCTGGTGGTCACTAATTTCTTGGGAAATAGAAAAGCTGACAACTATAAAACCCTTGTCAAAAATATGCTGTCATCGTATCAAAAGATGGGCTGTAATATGTCTCTTAAGATACATTTCCTACACTCACACCTGGACTTTTTTCCTGACAATTGCGGAGCCGTAAGTGATGAGCACGGCGAACGTTTTCATCGGGATATTTCAACAATGGAAAAAAGGTACCAGGGAAAGTGGAATCCTTCCATGCTTGCAGACTACTGTTGACTCTTGATAGAGATGCTCCAGAAACGATCCATAAAAGAACAGCAAAAAGACAGCGCATATAGTGATTCTTATAAGTATATGAATCTTGTTACTTTTTTTAATATATCCTTGAAAATAAAAAGTTTTTTTCTAAACCGCAACTCATTTTTTATTTCATTGTCATTTTTGGATTCAGCGCCCCAAAATTAACAAAGAAGTGCACTTTTCCCACAAGATACAATTAAAAAACTAAAATTTGTTGTCCAGTGTAATAAGAAAGATAAAGTTATTGCATTATCATATTTAGATCGAAAAATCGCTCCGTTAAATATTGACATTTGAATTAGGAAACACCTTGTGTAAAAGTTTCAGGCATCTTTATAAATCACTCGATTTAAAAAACGTACCTTAGCGATAACAAAAGTTCCCTCCCTCCTCAACTCGGCCCTTGGACTTTCCTTGCGTGTTTCACATTTTCCGCCGGTTCCACTTTTCTTCGCCGCCCTTTTCCTTGGAACCTCACTAGGAACATACTGGAACCGTTTCGATTTGCTGAACATCGTAACAACCTCGAGGCACTCTTTACCTGAAAAGACTGATTGAAGCAACAAAATTTGCATCTGTCCCGTCCATCAAAGCCCAAAATCTACCTGGTAATTTTATTTAAGTACATACCAGACAGATTACTTTACAATAAGGTGTCTATCCAGGTATGACTTCATCATTTCCAAGGCAGGTACCTACCCCAATGGGGAATTTTCAGAAATAATACAGGGTGTTTCAGAACTAAGGGATCAAACTTCTAGGGGTAACAGTAGAAAACATTTGAGTATAGGGGCCCATATGCGGAAAAGACGCGTTAAAATTTAGAAAGACCATGAACTGACTAAATAGGGTTTAATGCATTTAATGTTTGCCTTTTGTACATGATATCATCACAACAATTGTACAAAATGTCTTCCTCCAACCTGAATATACGGAGATAAACGTCGTACATGATTCCGGCGGACTTTTTATACTTATATACTAAGTGACATATAAATCCGAACACCCAGTTTAAATGGTTTTATTTTAATAAAATTTTGAGCAATCTCCTACCCATCATATCCCACACGTGCTCAATTGGGGATAAGTCGGGAGATCTTGTTGGCCATGGTAACAAAGTGTCATCATTATGTTGAAAGAAGTCTATTGTGACTCTTGCAACATGTGGTCGGGCATTATCTTGTTGGAAAGTTGGATCTGCCAGGGTGTCAAGATAGGGTAAAAGATGGGGTTCTAGAACTTCGTGGATATAACGCTGCGCGTTCATGTTACCTCTGATGAAGATTAAAGGTGACCTGGAACCATAAGCTATAGCACCCCAAACCATAACTCCAACAGTGTGATGAACATGTCCTTCAACAAAAAACTGTGGATTCCTCCTTTCACCACGTCACCTTCTGGCACGACCATCGTGCATGCCTAAACAAAATCGAGACTCGTCACTAAAGACAATACTGTTCCATTCCTGATCCCAGAGAGACCGTTGTCTGCACCACTCAAGGCGATTACGTCGGTGTTCTCGAGTTAAAGGGAGGACCTAGTGTGGTCAGTATGAAAACAAGCCAAAACTTCTAATTCGTCGGTAAACACTTCGCATGCCAATAGGTCTTCCGCGTTCTGCAAACCATTCATTTGCAATGGACCTGGTAGTGGAGAAACGGTCCCTTAGGCGGCGATCTTCACGGTCTGTTGTTCTACGGCGGCGTCCAATGCCCCTTGCTCTTTACGTATGGCCTTCTCAAAGCCATGCCTGACAACACCTAACCACAGTGTCTACACTTCTTTGCACTCTAACTGCAATTGCCCGAAAAGAAAGCCCAGCTTCACGAAGTCCCACTATACGGCCCCTATCAAACTCACTAAGTTGACGAAATCGTACAGGTCTCCGTACTCTAGGCATCGTATCCGATCGTAAAAGATGTCAAGAACCAAAATCCGCCAACGTTGATTCTTTACTGCGGCTGAAATATTCATTTTTAGAGCGTTAGTGAATTAAAAAAAAGCAGTATAAAAACCGGAATGTCCAACTGATAAGGCTGAAAATTTGTTCACTTGTTATTTACAGTAAGATAAATACATTCACCAACTTTTATTAAAATAAAACCATTTAAACTGGGTGTTCGGATTTATATGTCACTTAGTATACATATAATTTTATACGCGTTTTGAATGATATCAAATGCTGCTGTAATTTGTCCAATTAAGTCTTGCTCTGTTTCTACTGGAGTTTCCTAAACCAAAGACTTTACATGTCCCCACAGGAAAAAATCTAGCGACGTTAAATCGGGTGAGCTAGGAGGCCAAGACACTGCTCCACCTCTGGCAATCCAACGGTGCCTAAACCGCTGAGCCAAATACTCACGTACTTGTACAGCAAAGTGGACCGGCGCTCCATCACGCTGAAACCACATTTGCTGTTGAACGTTCAATGGAACATTTTCTGGAAGAACTTTGTCCAAGAAACTCCGGTAAAAAGGTCCTGTTAACCGCTTCGGTAGAACGTTTGGCCCAATCAAATATTTGTCAAAAATGCCTGCCCATACGTTGACAGACCAATGTTGCTGATGTTTGCTAGGAAAAATTGCATGGGGATTTTTTTTGTCCCCAAACGTGGCTATTCCTACTATACTAAGTGACATATAAATCCGAATACCCAGTTTAAATGGTTTTATTTTAATAAAATTTTGTATAAGTACTTAATGAAGCATAATAAGTAAATGATAAAAATTTCAAAATGATTGCACTGCTTTAAAGCCCTTTGACCTTTAATAATGTGTTGATGCACCCTGATGTGCTACGCATTCTCCAACGCGCCTAGGCATGCTTCTAATCAGGTGGTCAATGTCCTCCTGTGGTATCTCATTCCAGGCAACCACCAACTCCTCTCGAAGTGCTTCTAGAGTCTGAGGAGGACGTTGCAAATTGAGCAATCTCCTACCCATCATATCCCACACGTGCTCAATTGGGGATAAGTCGGGAGATCTTGGTGGCCATGGTAACAATGTGACATCATTATGTTGAAAGAAGTCTATTGTGACTCTTGCAACATGTGGTCGGGCATTATCTTGTTGGAAAGTTGGATCTGCCAGGGTGTCAGGATAGGGTAAAAGATGGGGTTCTAGAACATCGTGGATATAACGCTGCGCGTTCATGTTACCTCTGATGAAGATTAAAGGTGACCTGGAACCATAAGCTCTAGCACGCCAAACCATAACTCCAACAGTGTGATGAACATGTCTTTCAACAAAAAACTGTGGATTCCTCCTTTCACCACGTCGCCTTCTAACCCTGGCACGACCATCGTGCATGCCTAAACAAAATCGAGACTCGTCACTAAAGACAATACTGTTCCATTCCTGATCCCAGAGTGACCGTTGTCTGCACCACTCAAGGCGATTACGTCGGTGTTCTCGAGTTAAAGGAAGGACCCAGTGTGGTCGGTATGAAAACAAGCCAAAACTTCTCATTCGTCGGTAAACACTTCGCATGCCAATCCGCGTTGTGCAAACCATTCATTTGCAATGGACCTGGTAGTGGAGAAACGGTCCCTTAAGGCCAATAATCTTAGGCGGCGATCTTCACGGTCTGTTGTTCTACGGCGGCGTCCAGTGCCCCTTGCTCTTTGCGTACGGCCTTCTCGAAGCCATGCCTGACAACACCTAACCACAGTGTCTACACTTCTTTGCACTCTAACTGCAATTGCCCGAGAAGAAAGTCCCGAAGCTTCCCGAAGTCCCACTATACGGCCCCTGTCAAACTCACTAAGTTGACGAAATCGTACAGGTCTCCGTACTCTAGGCATCGTAATCGATCGTAAAGGATGTCGAGAACCAAAATCCGCCAACGTCGATTCTTTACTGTGGCTGAAATATTCATTTTTAGAGCGTTAGTGAATTAAAAAAAATCAGTATAAAAACCGGAATGTCCAACTGATAAGGCTGAAAATTTTTTCACTTGTTATTTACAGTAAGATAAATACATTCACCAACTTTCATTAAAATAAAACCATTTAAACTGGGTATTCGGATTTATATGTCACTTAGTATATTTAAAATACCGTCTCTTGTGAAAAAAGCTTCATCGGTCCATAAAAAATTTGGTTGTGCAGCGATTTGATGAAGAAGCCGTTGACAAAATTGCACTCTAGGATGATAATCGGCCGCAGTCGATCCTTGAAATTTCTGGAAGTGGTAAGGGTAAAGTTGTTGCTCGTGTAGCACCCGCCAGACGGAAGCGTTACTCGTATTCATATCCTCAGCAATGTGACGTGTGCTACTTGACGGTTCGTCGGCAACTAGCTGAAGGACCTCTTCTTCAGATTCGACCGTTCTTACGGTTCGGGCAATACCAGTATCATGCATGTTGGTGTTAAACATGCCATGAACAGCAATAAACTTTTTGTATCCCGGATGCTGCTGTTCGGGATAACGTCCTTGATACAACCGCGCTGCTGCTCGTGCATTGCAGCTTGTTGCTCCGTATGCCGAATACGTATCCGCCAATTCTTGATTGGTAACGTTTCCCATTAGCAACAATTAATTTTTGTTAAATTCTTGCAAACACAAGCCCAGGATATGGGTCCCTATACTCAAATGTCTTCTACTCTTACACTGAATAACCCCTACAGGTTTGACCCATAGTTCTGAAACACCCTGTATAATGAGATACGTGGCTGGTCGTCTGAAACGAAGATAATTTCTCAATTAGTTGTAAGCAATCTTAATAACCTGGCGGCAGCATTTTGATGATTGTATCGAAAATGAGACTACATTTTGTATCATAGTATTTGAAGTGGCAATGTGAATGTGAAATAGTATCTCGTATAAGAACATGGAGAACTTGGAAATTTTGTCTTATTCCGTTTATCACGAATTTTATTTCAAATAAATATGGCGGGTGAAAAAGAAACACTCTTAGTCATTGGTAAGGCACCCATACTATTTAAAAACATTAACATAAATGACCTGTCTCTAACTTGAAAATGTAATGAGGAGCTAGGATAACAAGACAAATTATGTGGTCGAAAGACCTAGATTCAGGGGCGGCTGGCCCTTAAGTTCTGCAGAGCTGCAGAACTGCCAAAACTTTTGTCTTAACAGAAAAAAGCAGTAGTAATTTGATCATTATTTATTTTCCATGTTATAACACAAATAGAAACAATACCGGCAACGCTGCCGCCGCAAGACACAGCGTCCAGTCTGTTTTGTATTGAGAAAGCATTATAATCGACCAATTGTGTACTTGTCATTTTCGTCGCGACCGCAGCGTAACATTATTCATGGGCCGCTTGAAAGGGGTCTGTGCACTACTTCGACACAAGCCGCAAGCGCTTGCTTTTGTCTCTCTATACAATATCAAATGCGCCATTTAAGCATAAGCATGTTATACAGATCCGTACAGGTCTAATGCGAAGTACGATATCTGATTTCGTCAACTTAGTGAGTTTGATAGGGGCCGTATAGTGGGACTTCGGGAAGCTGGACTTTCTTTTCGGGCAATTGCAGTTAGTGTGCAAAGAAGTGTAGACACTGTGGTTAGGTGTTGTCAGGCATGGCTTCGAGAAGGCCGTACGCAAAGAACAAGGGGCACTGGACGCCGCCGCAGAACAACAGACCGTGAAGATCGCCGCCTAAGATTATTGGCCTTAAGGGACCGTTTCTCCACTACCAGGTCCATTGCAAATGAATGGTTTGCAGAACACGGAAGACCTATTGGCACGCGAAGTGTTTACCGACGAATGAGAAGTTTTGGCTTGTTTTCATAACGGCCACACTGGGTCCTCCCTTTAACTCGAGAACACCGACGTAATCGCCTTGAGTGGTGCAGACAACGGTCACTCTGGGATCAGGAATGGAACAGTATTGTCTTTAGTGACGAGTCTCGATTTTGTTTAGGCATGCACGATGGTCGTGCCAGGGTTAGAAGGCGACGTGGTGAAAGGAGGAATCCACAGTTTTTTGTTGAAAGACATGTTCATCACACTGTTGGAGTTATGGTTTGGGGTGCTATAGCTTATGGTTCAAGGTCACCTTTAATCTTCATCAGAGGTAACATGAACGCGCAGCATTATATCCACGAAGTTCTAGAACCCCATCTTTTACCCTATCTTGACACCCTGGCAGATCCAACTTTCCAACAAGATAATGCCCGACCACATGTTGCAAGAGTCACAATAGACTTCTTTCAACATAATGATGTCACATTGTTACCATGGCCACCAAGATCTCCCGACTTATCCCCAATTGAGCACGTGTGGGATATGACGGGTAGGAGATTGCTCAATTTGCAACGTCCTCCTCAGACTCTAGAAGCACTTCGAGAGGAGTTGGTGGTTGCCTGGAATGAGATACCACAGGAGGACATTGACCAACTGATCAGAAGCATGCCTAGGCGCGTTGGAGAATGCGTAGCACATCAGGGTGCATCCACACATTACAAATTTTATTAAAATAAAACCATTTAAACTGGGTGTTCGGATTTATATGTCACTTAGTATAGTTTGGTTTACAACTCCTATGTCAACATCAGAGACTGAGCGAAATTTCTCAACATTGAAAACAATGAAGACTTTTCTTCGTAATACTATGACCCAGGATCGTCTTACAGCGTTGTCGATGCTGTCCATTGAAAAGGAATTTATTTCGATCGTGGAAAATTTCAACGGGAATGTGATCGACAAATTTGCTGCCATGAAGGAGCGCAGGCTCGAACTGACATATAAAAAATAGGTAAGTTCGGATTTGCAGAACGCCTGTTTTATTTTGCCACGAGCCGCCACTGCCTAGATTGGAAAATGGATAGATTAAAAAAAACATTTGTTATTTTTAGGCACCCATTTAAATAATGACTGGGGGGGCCGAGGATGAAAGGGGTTGAAGTAGTTTTTGGTTAAAAAGTTGTCCTCCTTGACAAATCCTTTGACGTGTCTTTCGATCAGTGCTTTTCGATAAATCCGTGGTGGGCAGTTTTCAAATGAACACCCTGTATGTGGTTCGATTCGGATACGCAAACATGGGCAATTAATCGATGAACAAATTCATTATTGAATGCGTCTAGACTTTCAAAATCCTCAAACAAACACGTTCAATAACGTCAAGCTAGTACGAAGTTATCCTTAATCTCGAGAAATATCCAAGAACGCTTGAACACCTTCGCGAAAGCGTGAATCTCTAATTAAACACCATAAATGCAAAATCAATTCCAGTAAACGCGAACGAAAAATCGCCATGGCTATCCCACGTTACCTACAAATATGGCCTATCTTTATATATACGTACAAGTAGAGGAGCTCGAACACGTTTCGTTTTTGATTAATCCTTGACTGGTTCACAATGCGAGATGTATCGCAAGGGCTCAGGCGAAAATGTTCGCTACATTTAATTCGTTATAGAGCTTCAGACCGGACCTCCCTCGTTTGCTGTGCATTCCCTAGTTCTTCATTATTTCCAAGTGTAAATAATAGCTTACTAGTACAAGTAGTAGGGCTTCCCAAAATCAAGAAAGTTCTTTTTTTCAAACGAATACCCTCTAATTTTGATTGAAGAATGTCAAAACAGTTGTTAATGAACTTTTATGTACGCAGAACTAGGGCAACACTTGCCGAGTTGCGTTGGAACATGTCAAAACTTACACACACGCAAAATTTGTTTGCCCTTATAGGCTGGGTAGCTTAATATACATATTGAGTATACAGGGTGTCCCAGAAGTCGATGTCAAGCCGAAACCGGGTGATAGGCAAAGTCATAACAGCTATTAGAAAAATATTTAAAAAAAAAATATGTATGTGTTCTGAAAATTATAGGTCTTTGAAAAAGATATAGAAATTTCACACCCTACGGCAGTCTGTCAACTCCTGTTACTACAGATATTAACTTTTTTTGGATTTTATTTTTACGATGTAATGATGAATAATGCATCTTCAAACTGGTGTCTCAACCTTACTGCCAACTTTTCTCGTTCAGGAAAAATTGCCACTTATTTCCCAACCAAGTATTCCAAAGTAAAACTTTGCTCAACTTTAACTGGCTGTACTGGAAAAAAATGTACTACGAGAGTTTGGCAAGTAACCTTAAAAGTTGGCGCATTTAATAACGATTCCAAAATGGTATAACACTTAGAAGATTACTCGTTAACTTATGCACAATTCTTATTTGAAAAAAAACTGATGAAAATTTTTCAAAATTTCCTAATTAAACAGCGATTATGAAAACGCACAAGGACCCTTAAGGATAACTGTTTGCACAACAGTGGGCGTCAGAATGCTGCTGATGATGATTTACCTTTACAGCAAGTGCTCAAACTGTTTTCCTTCAGCCGCAATACACGCTCGACAAAAAAGATCCGGTTATTAAACGAGCGAATCCACGGTTATTAACAAACTCAGCTGCTTCCAATAGTCTTTGCCGTAGCTCAGCTACATTTTGAATCGGCTTGAAATACACTTTTTCTTTTACACTTCCCCAGTAAAAAAATCTAAAGGATTCAAATCAGGTGATCGGGCTGGCCACGGTATTGTACCAGACCACCTTATCCATCTGCCTGGAAAGTTTTGATCGAGATACTCTCTCACTGAGAGTGCATAGTGCGCTGGGCAGCCATCATGCTGAAACCACATGTCCCTGTAAATACTCAGTGGCACGTCCACCAATAAATTTTGTACATGATTTTTCAAAAAATCCAAATAAACTTCAGCAGTCAAAGTCTCTGGGAACTCAAACGGACCGATTATTTTACCATTTGAAATTCCTGTCCAATGGTTTATCTTGAAGCGATATTGAGATTTATCTTCTCTCATCAAATGTGGGTTTGCTACGTGCCACTCGTGTAAGTTATGCAGGTTCATGTACCCATCTTTCTTAAATGTGGTCTCATCCGACCATAAAGTTTTTTCAAAGAACTGTGGATCTTTCCTGTGTATCTTTCTAACATTGTGCGACAAAAAGGAACTCGGGGCTCATAATCCCGGGGCAGGAGAGGTTGAACACGCTGTATGTGGTATGGATGAAGCACATCACTTACTTGCTATTGCACACTTTGATACCGATCAGTACTCCTTCGTTTACTGCGCATCTTTACATGTTCGTGCTTGTTGATTTCGTTCTGTTACTAATTTTGGATTCGTGAACTGGACTGTTGATCGCTTGTGATTTGGATTTGGACTGTTTAATTGCTCTTCAAAACAACATTTGCTTTCCTTAGACTATCTTTAATAGTGTAATTGTGCAGTGCCGCTTTGTCCGTGTACACCGTACAAGAATATGCTAACATGCACCTCATTTATGGGGAATGCAGATGCAACGCTAGTGCTGCAGCGAGTCTTTACTGTGAGAGGTACCCGAATGCAGCTCGTCATCCAGATCATCGAGGGTTCACAAATGTGCACCGCTTACTGTTCTCAGAGGGCCAACTACCAAACCAATCACACGGTGAGGGAAGATCTTTCCTTCCTTACGAAGACGTGGTGCTAGGAGCTGTCGAAGAAGACCCGAGTATTTCAGTGCGTGCAATAGAACTAAAAACAGGTGTGCCCAAAAGTACTACAGCCCATAGAATCTTGCAAAAAAAAGGGGTTCATCCATACCACGTACAGCGTGTTCAAGCTCTTCTGCCCCGGGATTATGAGCCCCGAGTTGCTTTTTGTCGCACAATGTTACAAAGACACAGGGAAGATCCACGGTTCTTCTTCATGAGAGTATCTCGATCAAAACTTTCCAGGCAGATGGATAAGGTGGTCTGGTACAATACCGTGGCCAGCCCGATCACCTGATTTGAATCCTTTAGATTTTTTTACTGGGGAAGTGTAAAAGAAAAAGTGTATTTCAAACCGATTCAAAATGTAGCTGAGCTACGGCAAAGACTATTGGAAGCAGCTGAGTTTGTTAATAACCGTGGATTCGCTCGTTTAATAACCCGATCTTTTTTAAGAAGATGTCGAGCGTGTATTGCGGCTGAAGGAAAACAGTTTGAGCATTTGCTGTAAAGGAAATCATCATCAGCAGCATTTTGACGCCCACTGTTGTGCAAACAGTTATCCTTAAGGGTCTTTGTGTGTTTTCATAATCGCTGTTTAATTAGGAAATTTTGAAAAATTTTCATCAGTTTTTTTTCAAATAAAAATTGTGCATAAGTTAACGAGTAATCCTCTAAGTGTTATACCATTTTGGAATCGTTATTAAATGCGCCAACTTTTAAGGTTACTTGCCAAACTCTCGTAGTACATTTTTTTCCAGTACAGCCAGTTAAAGTTGAGCAAAGTTTTACTTTGGAATACTTGGTTGGGAAATAAGTGGCAATTTTTCCTGAACGGGAAAAGTTGGCAGTAAGGTTGAGACACCAGTTTGCAGATGCATTATTCATCATTACATTGTAAAAATAAAATCCAAAAAAAGTTAATATTTGTAGTAACAGGAGTTGACAGACTGCCGTAGGATGTGAAATTTCTATATTTTTTTCAAAGACCTATAATTTTCAAAACACATACATAAAATTTTTTTAAATATGTTTCTGATAGCTGTTATGACTTTGCCTATCACCCGGTTTCGGCTTGACGTCGAGTTCTGGGACACCCTGTATGTCACTTATTATATTTAACACTAACTGAATCAACCAAGAATTATTGCGGACTCAACGTGTATCCGGTTTGAAAATATACATACAGGTATAAAATATTGCGATTTCCAGACCGGTTTCAGAGCGACTGCCCACTCTGTAATTGTATGGTTTTTATGGAAAAGTCGTTCATAAAAATCCCCTTTGGAACATTTTATTGGATAAGGGACGTGGGTTGAGGACTTCATTTGGAATTGTATTTCTGTTAACAGTTACTGTTCTCTGAGTACTGCTCTGGAATATCAGTGGAGTAACCACAAAAAAGCACGTTACATATTTTAAAAAATGGCGTCGTGTAAGATGACTCTGCATTTCCAACGCAACGTTGTCATGAGTTTATAAAAGATTATGTTCAGTACAAATCAGAAAAGATCTCCTGAAAGTCGGGACCTCCCTCTTCAGAGTCAAGACCAACGCTAATTTGTGGCAGAACAACGCCCAAAACGTAAAAAAAGAAATACTAACTATTCACTTGAAGTTGTCGCTGTTCGATTCAAAAACACTAGTTCACCTCTTCCTAAATTTGCGACATTTCGGGCTATCTAAGGCTTCAGCTGTGTTCAACCAGACGGCGTTTGTACGATATAAGCAAACATATGCAGCTCTGATGGAAAGAAACATCGAGGACTGCGGCGAAGTTCTGAGTACACTCGCGGAGTATAAGTAGGATATAGACTAGAATACGCTCATATCAAACCGATAACTACGTTATTTCTGTAGGAATGCGCCAATTTCCGGCTTTGTTTTGAGTATATCAACCCATGCATCTGGTCAGTTTCCAGTTCCAGTTTCCTGCTCGCACTCCGCTATTGTTCGATAACACTTGTAAACAAAAGTAAAATAATTTTTTGTTACATGGACAAAACAAGGTACCCAAAAAGCCGGAAACAGCATCCGATTGTTTCTATTACCTACGATTTTCTTTCAATAAGGCATTTAAAGGGTTGTCCAATAGGGACGCAGGAAAGTAAACGTCAATTTGACATAGACGCCATCTTTGTTTTCTGTCACCGACATGTCATTTTGTTAGTTGAATGTTTACCATTGATCGCTATGGAGTCGTATTCGATTGAAGACCGCATTAAAGTTATTCAAGAGCACTACAAAAATGGTGCAAAAATAAAAAACACGTTTCGCGCGCTTCGTGAACATTTCGGTCGCAACAACCGCCCAAACGAAACAACCATCGGTCGTCTGGTGCGTAAATTCGAGGCGACGGGTTCTGTGGCAAATCTGCCAGGCTCTGGCCGGCCAAGGAGCGTTCGCACACCGGAAAATATTGCTGTTGTGAAGGAGAGTGTGAGAGACGATCCGAAACAATCAACAACGCGTCGATCCCAAGAATTGAGCATTTCGAGAACCAGTTTGCTACGCATTCTCCACAAGGATTTGAATGTACACGCCTACAAGATCCAATTGACGCAAGAGCTGCGTCGGGCCGACCATTCTCAGATTGGCTCCTTGAACACCGCCAAATTGATGCCAATTTTTCATCAAAAATCATGTTCAGCGACGAAGCGCATTTCACTTAGAATGGGACGGTAAACAAGCAAAACTGCCGCATCTGGGCGAACGAAAATCCCCGTGAGCAGCCGATGCATCCTCAAAAAGTGACTGTGTGGTGTGCATTGTGGTCAAAAGGCATCATCGGACCTTACTTTTTCGAAAATGCGGCCGGGGACGCCGTTACCGTCAATTCGATATCACGTGATGATAGAGGACTATTTTTTGCCGCAACTTGAAGGAATGGATATGGACGATGTTTATTTCCAACAAGACGGTGCAACATGCCACACAACCAACGTCTATATCCATCGATTGCAGTCCTTCTTCGGTGATCGCGTGATTTCGCGCAGAGGCAATGTGTTATAGCCACCAAGATCGTGCGATCTGACTCCCTTGGACTTCTTTTTATGGGGATATTTGAAAAGCAAAGTCTACGTCAACAAACCAGCCACCCTCCAGGAACTCAAAAACAACATCAATGCCGAGATAAATGCCATAGAACCGACCATGTTGCAAAATGTCATTGAAAATTTCGACCATCGCGTGGACGTCTGTAAATCCAGTCGTGGTGAACATTTGAGCGATATTATTTTTCATTCATAAATAGTATAAATGAACCTTCAAAATAAAATACCCAACTTGATTTGAATATCAATCTTTCTTGTTTTAATATGCGTTAACTCCCTTTCTTGATGGAAACAGTGTGCAAGGTCTTGTTGCCGTTTTCGTTAAAAAGTAATGTTCACCGTGGAGAAGATTCCATCCTTTTAATCTTGACGCTAAAAGTTCCGACTGGGATTTTGACAGATTCAATTCTCGAACTAAGTCATTAAGTTCGCCCTGTGTGATCAAATGCGACGCTGTTGAACATCCTGGCAGGTCAAACGAATGATCGGAAATGTTTCGCTTTCTGTACCATCACTTTCAGAATCGGTGGATTCGACTTTTTCATCCAAAGACGAAGATTCTGGTGAAACTGGGACAGAAAGTTCATCACTATGCTAAAATAGCAGTCAGTAGTATGGTCTCTCGGTTCTCTCCAAGCCATTGGTACCGCAAAGGGCATTTTACGATCGTCGACTCTTAACCAACCTGTTAACAACGTTACACAAGACTTACGTCATATAGGAGGGGCCCATACTTTATCTTGGTCAATACCAAAATCAAGTTCGTATGCTTCTAACACAAAGTAAAAGTACGTTTTTGGGATTTAAAAGATATCTCTACGCACACATAACAAAAACTGTTCGCACTTTTCACACAATTTCCAGTCATTGTCCATGAAGCTAGTCTCGTTCACAATAAATTAAAAACAACACACCGTTTTAACAAACATTATCAGTACTCAGAACATCTCGGTAGTCTTCAACGTAACTGACTCGGCTGCTACTAGTCTACTAATAAATGCAATATGCTCTCTAAACATAGATCTCGCACATAATAAACAGGAATAGACAGGTCTTAACATTATATATGTGCGTCATCGCATAAGCGCCGAGATATGCAGCAATATGAGATATTAAGTATTGTAATTCATAAAAGTAGATCAGTGTAAGTAGTTCTTTGTAAAATGTTTTCATTCTGGAATATTCGACATATTATTGCAGTTTTGGGTACCCGCCCAACCAGTTTGTAGATACTTTTGTTTCCAAAGACAACTTGGTAATTTCAACATCGGCTACCGTTCGTGGCCGAGAAGGATTATCTCCAATTTGACAATGATGCTATCTAGAAATGTCTCTCCTATCCCATCTGACAACGTTGCTACGACTAACCTCGTCACTCGTCCAGCTACCAATCAGATATTGACCAGAGGTTGAAGCAGCGTTATCAACGTTCGTTGACTGTTTCGGACGCGTATGTTGAAAATATTTGTCTATCATTCACACTTATAAGGGTAAATGCTCGCAGAAATCTATCTTCCAAGGTATAGGCGGACAGACAGACCTAAAGAGAAAGGTCGACGGAAATAAGTAACATTAGAAAAACCTTACGATACCTATACATGCAAGGGAAAAACTAAGGTTCCCACATTTTTTTCGGGCACAAGAAAGGTATTATTTGAAAAAACGAATCTCGATTGGAAACGTTCTTCTACATTGGTAACTGCTCCTCGCAAGTCGTGCTCCTTCAATTTCAGGCCGATACTGAGCGTCGCCAATAGGCGCTTGTTGTTGGGATCGTTGGCGGGGGAGCCGACAAACACGACGGTGTTGCCAAATTTCGCCCAGCATCACGCGCGACAGGGCTACAGCGTTAACAACCCTATTTCTAAAACAACTCTCGTATATACTCTTAAATGCGTAGGGAAAATAACCATTTTACTTTATTTCATTTTATCAATCAGATATTGACCAGAGGTTGAAGCAGCGTTATGAACGTTCGTTGACTGTTTCGGACGCGTATATTGATAATATTTGTCTATCATTAACACTTATAAGGGTAAATGCTCGCAGAAATCTATCTTCCAAGGTATAGGCGGACAGACAGACCTAAAGAGACGGGTCGACGGAAATAAGTAACATTAGAAAAACGCCAATAGGCGCTTGTTGTTGGGATCGGTGGTGGGGGAGCCGACAAACACGTCGGTGTTGCCAAATTTCGCCCAGCATCACGCGCGACAGGGCTACAGCGTTAACAACCCTATTTCTAAAACAACTCTCGTATATTAAATGCACAAGGAAGATAACCATCGGTTCCATTTTATTTTATTTCATTTTATCTAGCTTTTATCGATTTTAACTTTGTTATCCGGTCTGTTATTTATATTCTATTCTTGTTCACATTGTAACCCTAGCCTTTTGGTTCGTTGTATTTTGTTATTTTTACAATTATGTGTTTTTTCAAAATATGTTTTCCTTTTATGGTGTTTTTTTGTGAAGAATGAAAAATTCTGAGATCTCAAAAATTGAATTAAAATAGAGGAAGTTAAGCAGAACATAAAAACATTTTCCAATCCCAGATTCTGCATACGCCTGTGTCAGGTAGGCTTGCACAGAGAGGCGTAAGCATTTGTTTTTTCTGCTTCCACGGCCTCCACGTTTTCTAAGCAACTGGAATGGTCTCCTTCTGTGTAGAACCTACTTGTGAAAAAAACAGTTTCTGAATGGTGTTCGTAGGCACTTTAGAAATGGACCTACCATATGCGAATATATCTGATGGTACATGGAATTCCTTATAACTATTGTTACCACACTGGTTTCAGCTAATTTAATGCAAGGGATCCATTTTTTTTTGTTTTACATGCTTAAAATTAAAGACAGTTTCATCAAAGTTAGCCTCAATGGTTTTCATTCTCAATCGCTTGGAGATTTGCTGTAGTTAATGCAAAATCGTGATCAAAGGATATACTGTGACATTGGAAGTGTTACACCCAGAAAAAAATATTTCTTCCACTTGGTTTTTTGACAACATAATGACTACAGTTAAAGCATGCTTGGCAACAATGTCAACGTTTCACCTTTGTTTTTGTTTACCTTTGTTAAACAGGATCATACTTATACCATGAAAGGTTGTCCTCTAAAGAGTTAGGGATTTAGGGGTAATTGCTGACCCAAAATTATCTTTTATTACCCATATAAATACGATTATTTCTAAATCTCTTCAACTGTTGGAATTTATAAAACGATGTGTTAAGGATTTTCGTAATATTCAGTCATTTAAAACGTTGTTTTGTTCTTTGGTGAGGCCCCATCTGGATTATTGTTCTTGTGTGTTGGTCACCCAACTATAATGTTCATATTCATGCAATTGAGAGAGTGCAACATAAATAATTAAGATTCATTTCATTCAAACAAAACAGTATGGTTGAAGATATTATCTATTCCGTCATTGAAAGCTCTCTCAATATCTCAACCCTTCAGGTAAGACGGAATAAGAGGGACCTGTCACTGTTTTATAATATTTTGCACTCTCTTAGTTTTGCTCCAGAACTTTTGAAAAATATTAGGTAATCTCCATGTGCCTTTTCGTCAAACAAGACTAAACCAACCATTCCATGCGAGGTCATTTCGTACTAATTATGCTAGTATGTAATTCCTTCCTGTCTAGATCTTCAAGGTTAGCAAATCAGTATTCTAATAAGTTGGATTTCTTTAGAAGTCACAAAACATTCAAAATTCAATTAGATTCCTGTCTGTAATATTTAATATTTGATTTCCCGATATATTTATATTTCAATTAAATTCGTTTCAATTTAGAAACGATCTGAATTGTAAAGTGTTTGTGATTGTTTTGAGTGTTAAATATCTAAGTCAAAGTAGGGTTAGGTTTACATTAGATTTTCTATGTTGTACTTTAATTGGACAGTCGCTCGTTGATAAATAAATAAATAAATAAAATGTTATTTCTGTTTTTGTGAAGAAAGCAGTCTCTGAGAGCCGAGTAGACGAAGAAGTCCGAATTATCACCATGTTAGTGACTTTGACAGAAGTAGAATTATTGCCGATCGAGATGTTGGTTTGTCCCATCGCGAAATTGGCCGTCGTGTTAATTGTATTGCAATGACGGTAATGCGTGTGTGTCGTGTGTGGATAGGAGAAGGTAGAGGAACACGAAGACGGACTCTTCCACAGCGAATCCACGAAGTTTGACGTATACAGGAGTGTATTCAGCTGCGAGGTCGCCCAACACATTATTAATTGTTTTCTTATTACTTGTGTGAATGTTATCGTTTCATTCTTGATGTAAGACTACCTCATCGCCAAAAAATCAAGTTGAAACTATTTTTTCTGGGTGTAACACTTCTATTGTCAATGAGTATATCTTTGTTTTTTAAATGATGCTGTTACAATAATTTTAACAATTTTCAACGTAACGTGGGATAGCGCATATTTGAACGGCAGCATTTCCTATATCCAAAAGCGATCTTTTTTTTTCGTAGGCAGCCAACATTTCAGAATATTTAAATATAGTTTCTTTGTTGCTATACGCCGATATGTAGGCAATCATTAGCTCCTTGATAAATAAATACATACATATATTCAATTCATAAATATTGAAATATACACCTGTTAGGTGTTGCCCAACGGACCAGGATATACATATACGTTTCTATTGTAATCAAAACAGAAGATGATGGATCACAAGTGACTTAATGCAATCGTTATAGTTAAATAGCATATCTTTTTCACGTAGTTCAGAGGGTTGAATCTTGGGAACGAGAGGGTTGAATAAGATGATGCGAAGACATCCCTTTCGTGGGACTAATTTTTAACTGACGACTAAGTAAGGATATCGCGAAAAAAATCGAAATTGCGCTAGCTTTTTGGATGTTATACAGGGTGTTTCAGTTTATTGTTGCATAACTTTAAGATTCGATAGAACTTTTAAAATTAATGCATAAAGTCTATATAAACATGAGTCGAAAAATGCGTGGCTTCCGAACGACAGGGTGTTTAAATTTACTTTCTAAAATAGTTTTTTTTTAAATATTTCAAAAAATATTTGATGTATAACAGTGAAAATTGGTATACAAGGGTTTTTTGTTACGACAAAACGAACCATGGGCATAGTTTTACTGTAGCCGCTAGAGAGCGCTCTCTACTGTACCTGTAGTGTATTAAAATGACCAAAAACTTTTTCTTAGTGCAATTTTTTGCTTTTTGAATAAAGCAACTGATTCTTGGCACTTTTCTGCATAAAAAAGCTCTCCTGTGAGTTTTCGTTATAGTTAGCCATTTTTGAGATATTTCGATTTTTAAGGTTCGATGCATTTTTAATTATATATGGGAAAATAATATTTTTTTTACATTTTCGATTTGGGCATTACAAGTAATTAAGATGATCGTTTAGATTGTGTTTTTAAACAAAGCAATAATTCATAACTCCAAATAAACACAAAAAACAATATTAATCTGTTTAATTTTCCAATATTATTTTTAACAAATTAAATGAATATTGGATGCTATTGGATAGTTAGGACAAACATACAAAATCTAAAGTAGTTGCTCGAAATGTAAACCCAATTGTTCAATACACAATTCACAACTACGAATGATAAGGCCTTATTTCATCACATGCATTCCTGACTCTGTCTATTAGCATATCTCTTGTGGTTACGGGAGTCTGGTACACTTTTTCTTTTAGAAATCCCCACTTAAAGAAATCTAATGGATTTAGGTCAGGGGATCGTGGAGGCCAGCCGACTGGTCCACCACGGCCGATCCATCTTTCTGTATAGGTAATTTTCGTCCAGCCAGTTTCTAACTATTCTCGAATAATGAGCTGGACAACCATCAAGCTGGAACCAGGCCAATCTTCTTAAATCTAACATAACACCATCCCACATATTTGCATGTTCAGCCTTTAAAAATTCCAAGAAGATCGCAGCATTTAACATTGCAGGCAAAAAGTAGGGTCCAAATAGTCGATTACGGTAGATACCAATCCACACGATCACACTAAATTCATGCTGAAAATTTCTAAGAACACGATGAACAAGGCTTGCTGAAATTCCTAAGGCACCAGAAACTCTCCTAACACTTGTGGTCGGATCTCTATCAAACTCACGCAGAATCATACGGGTAAATCTGCGCTGACGAACGTTTATGTTTTGATCCCTTTGGAGATTTCCAAAACCATTTTCAATTATTTGGCGATGCACTCTTACAAATACTGAGCGAGTTGGATGTCCTCTGCTTGGAAATCTTCGTGCGTATTCTCTGGCTGCTTCTGTTGCATTTCCATTTACAAAGCCATACACAAAATGAATATCTGTTAACTCTTGATTGGAGAATAAAAATGGCATTTTTGTAAAACTTACAAAAAAAAACAGGTAAAAGAAACTAAATTTCGTGCATTCACAATTGCAAACAAACGTTTCAGGTTTCAACAGACAACAAAACTAACTGTCAACTAATTGACGTTTAACCTCATTCCGCTTTCAATTTCAAAAATATTTGCAGGCACAGCCTACTTCTAAAAATTATCGAGAAAACTGACTTTTTAATGTTATTTTTTCATAAATAATTAAAAATGCATCGAACCTTAAAAATCGAAATATCTCAAAAACGGCTAACTGTAACGAAAATTCACAAGAGAGCTTTTTTATGTTGAAAAGTGCGAAGAATCAGATATTTTATTCAAAAAGCAAAAAATTGCACTAAGAAAAAATTTTCGGTCATTTTAATACACTACAGGTACAGTAGAGAGCGCCCTCTAGCGGCTACAGTAAAACTATGAACATGGTTCGTTCTGTCGTACCAAAAAACCCTTGTATACCAATTTTCACTATTATACATCAAATATTGTTCGAAATATTTAAAAAAACTATTTTAGAAAGTAAATTTAAACACCCTGTATTTCGGAAGCCACGCATTTTTCGATCCATGTTTATATAGACTTTATGCATTCATTTTAAAAGTTCTATCGAATCTTAAAGTTATGCAACAATAAACTGAAACACCCTGTACACCAAAAAAATGTCGAGTTGTCTTTCGGTCTGTTGGTCTATCCGCTAATTTTATAGCCGCCTTCAACTTGAAAAGTACTGATTTTGATGAAATTTTGAAAGGTTGCCACTATACCGAGGATGGAAAAGCCTTATAGTTTTTGAAAATCGGTCCAGCGGTGGCGGAAATACGAAAAAAATAAAAATCGCTTAAGCTTCGTCGAATCACCGACCGATGTTGCTCATTTTCCATTTTTCTAAAACGAACCGCCCTCGTAGACAGACCAAGGATTAGCGGACAAATAGACCGACAGACTGACGAACATAAGTAACATGATTCAAGTCATATAATATACAAAAACAATATATCATTTTCAAAATTTTTCGCAATTACAATACTTCGTCATTAGGCGCGGGAAGAAAAATCGTCTAGTTGATCTGATTCTCATAAAATTGGGAAGTATCTCTGGGAATAAAGACGCAACACATTTTGCAGGTGTGTGTTCACCACATAAAATTTTCGTGTGGGCTAAATATACATATGCGAACTCCAAGCTAACAAATAACACTTTCAAAATGAAGAAATCGCCTATTAGCTATTCCATTCCACGATATTATAACCGTATACCATTTTAGGCAGTGTCAGTTTATAGCCATTAATAAACCGGAATGATCGATCTCGTTTGGTTGCTCGGCTCATAGTCCAAGATCTCGTATAATCACAATTAAGGCGCCTCTTACTTATTTACAAGTGTTTAGCTGCTTCGAAACTGACACTCCATTTTTTAATTTTTTTGAATGAAATATTCATACAATATATCCAGAGTGCTATGGGAGCACTTTTTTACTAATCGGATTTTGCACGAATTTTGTCTACTGTCTCGTACTGCCACTGCTAGCCCAAGCGACGCGGCGGTAATTTGGTGGCCCTATTTCATATAATATAGTGTATATGTCATTTTGCAAATAGGTGTTCACAATCGCGAGTACTACTATATATATATATATATAGCTCCCGCCTTTTGTTGGGTACTTCGACAAAATTTATGCAAGGAGGACTCTATACTTTTTTAATCTCTCTAGCTTTCAATGGTCTTTGCCATCATCATCAGGAGCTGCAATTACATTGATAAAAGTAGCAACAATTGTATAAAATGAATTTAAATGAACTTACAGTAGTATGAGAGGATGTTGCTAAATGTTATTTACGTTAAGGATGAGGGAAACACAAGGGAAACACAATTGTTGCTACTTTTATCACAATGTAATTGCAGCTCCTGATGATGATGGCAAAGACCATTGAAAGCTAGAGAGATTAAAAAAGTATAAAGAGTCCTCCTTGCTTAAATTATTATTATTATTATTATTATTATGATAATTGAGATGAGCAGAGTACACAGTACTATAAGCTCATGCAGTAAATATAGTGTACGGACACGTAACACAAATACATCAAATAGAAAAAAATAAAAAAGACAGTTCATAGCTATAAAGTTTGTACACTCCTCCAGCTATCATACTGCACTTTGAAGCTATTAACTGAAGTAGCACCAACCACACTTTCGGACTGTTGTTTTAAATGGCTCCTTATGCAATTTGAAGCTGTGTCCGCGTAGATTGCTGCGCGACAGACGGTATAGATGCATGAGGTTGGTGCCCATCAAACCATGAAGTATCCTGAACATAACTATAAGATCGCCACGAAGTCTTCGCTCAGAGAATGAGGTCAGGTTGAATAATGCAAGGCGATCTTCATAGCTTGGTCTTCGTGCTCCAAAAGGGATACGAGTAGCCCGACGCTGTACTGATCCGACGAGATTTCTATCGCGCAGAAGCACAGTGTCCCATACCGGGCCAGCGAATTCAAGAATTGGCCTCACGAATGCCTTGTAAATGTAGGCGCAAGTGTTGACATCGGATCCTTTGAAAGACCTCTCCAGCATGTATAGAAGTTTCTTGGCTTTTGATGTAACGTGGTGATATGCTCTGACCAGGAAAGACGATCGTTGACTACAACGCCCAGATCAGTGTGGCTGGAAACTGCTTCGATGTTGTGGTCAGAGATCTTGTATGTAAATCGCGGATTTGTCTTCCCGAGGTGAAGGACACAACACTGAGTTAGATTTAAGGGTAAAAGCCAACTGACTGACCATTGACAAACAATATCAAGATCTCGTTGAAGCATAGCAGAATTTACGACAGTATTGTAAATCTTGGTGTCGTCGGCATAAGCTGAACATGTGGAGGAAATCAATGCGGGCAGGTCACTTGTATACAGAAGGAACAGCACTGGCCCCAAGACAGAGCCTTGAGGAACTCCACTTGCTACATGATGAAGGTGAGACTGGCTATCACTGACGTGCACAGAGAAAGTCCTCCCGGTAAGAAAAGCCTTAATCCACAGTCACAACTCGCCTCTTATTCCCATACATTCCAACTTAAACAGAAGCCTTCTATGTGGTACGCGATCAAAAGCCCTAGAAAAATCTAAGTAGATTATATCAACAGAGTCTTTGTGTCCAGATACTGAGTCCAATCGTTGAGAGAGTGGAGAAGGTTGGTCATTATTGATCGACCAGGGAGAAATCCATGCTGATTCTTAGGGATAAGGTCATTTTCGAAAGCAAATGACAGGAGCTTATCTAATATGATTCTTTCAGCTATTTTGGCGGCGATAGGAATAAGACTTATTGGTCGATAATTTTTAGCGGAGGATTTGTCGCCCTTTTTGAATACAGGGGTAACAGAAGCACTAAGCCAGCATGAGGGTAGGGTATGAGATCTAAAAGACGATGTCGAAGTACCCAACAAAAGGTGGAAGCTTTAATTTTTCACCTATATATATACATATATATATATATATATATATAACTTGAGACGTAGTCATTGTCGTCTAGACCAGTTAGGTGAAAAATTAAAGCTTCCGCCTTTTATTGGATACTTCGACAAAATTTAAGCAAGGAGGACTCTTTATACTTATTTAATCTCTCTAGCTTTCAATGGTCTTTGCCATCATCATCAGGAGCTTCAATTACATCGATAGAAGTAGCAACAATTGTGTAAAATGAATTTAAATGAACTTATAGTAGTATGTGAGGATGTTGCTAAATGTTATTTACGTTAAGGATGAGGGAAACACAATTGTTGCTACTTTTATCAATGTAATTGCAGCTCCTGATGATGATGCCAAAGACCATTGAAAGCTAGAGAGATTAAAAAAGTATAAAGAGTCCTCCTTGCTTAAATTTTGTCGAAGTACCCAACAAAAGGCGAAAGCTTTAATTTTAACTTTTTAACTGGTCTGGACGACAATGACCACGTCTCAAGTTATACATACATATATATATATATATATATAATATATAGGTGAAAAATTAAAGCTTGCGCCTTTTGTTGGGTACTTCGACAAAATTTAAGCAAGGAGGACTCTTTATACTTTTTTAATATCTCTAGCTTTCAATGGTCTTTGCCATCATCATCAGGAGAGTAGTATGTGAGGATGTTGCTAAATGTTATTTACGTTAAGGATGAGGGAAACACCCAGTAACATGGTGAAAGCTAGATACATGGTACAATAGTCAAAATTATACAAACTACACACAGCGATCGACCATAAATTTGAGTTATTTTCAGGCCCGAAAACTCCTGAACGTTCGTAAAGTGAAGAATGCAACTATATGCTAGATCTCGCACTACTGCGAGCGTGTGTGCGTGTGTGGATGTTTTCGCGAGGTAGTCAAGCAGAAGTGTACCTTCCGGGGGCGGCAAATGTTGAGGGGGCGGCCGTTCTTGCCATTTTCGGTCAAAGGCTTGCCATTCGCCTCAAGCCACGCGGATTGTCCACACAGTTCGCATCTCGTATTCTTGCGGCCTTTGTATTTGTCGTTAGAAGGACGACATTGGCGCGCACTGGACATTTTCTACATGATCCGCTATTTGCTCAGAAAGCACCTTATACTCACTTTACATTGACCATGAATCCATGAATTTCTGTATGGCCAAATTTCAAAGGTATAAAACGACAAAGTTCATGGATTTCTTCGCGCAATTAAAACTTGTTCTAATTTTTGACAAGTTGGACGTCACATTCCTTTTCCTTTCTATCTGTTTGTCATTTGTTTGTCTGTCCATTGTAGGACGCCTGTATGGCCTCCTTAATGTTCATAGTTCTCTACTGTTCCGTGTCAGCGCTCTATTTTGAGGTTATGTTATGAAATATAAATATCTATTTGCATCAACTTGTTCATGCTTTTGAGTTATATGATGTGTTATATCAGCCTGAAATTTCTTACAATTCAAAAAGAAAATATAGCCACACAATAGGAGAGCGCTGACGCTGACACTGAACACTAGAAATCAAGAAATACCCCAACCTTTCTGAAGGTGAGAAAAACTATGAAAATCGAGGAGGCTATAAAGGCGTCCTACAATTGAACGAACGACCGATAAAGCCCTAAGCCCCGTATCGTCAGTCGTCCCTACAATTGTAGGGCGCGTTTATGGCCTCCTAGATTGTCATACTCTTTCCTCTCCTTCAAAAATTTCTAGATTACACTCGTCCCGTGTCAGTGTCAGCGCTCTCCTATTGTGAAGATATGTTTTCCTTTTGAATTGTAGGAAATTTCAGGCTGATAAAACATGATATAACTCAAAAGCAAGCACAATTTGATGCAAATAGATGTTTGTGACATAACCTCAAAATAGAGCGTTGACACGGAGAAGTACAAAACTATGACAATCAAGGAGGCCATAAACGCGCCCTACAATTGTAGGGACGACTGACGATACGGGCCTTAGAGCTCCTAGGAGGCCTCACATCAGAATTTGCAGGGGGCCCTCCCAACTGCGGCGAATCCCAAATCGAAATTTGAAGTACAGATTTTTACAAAAAAATAAACGCTTGCATTAAATAATATGAATTGTCTCGTATCCATGGGCGCCCGTTGGAAGTTTTCTCGGTTAGAAACGGTGGATCATCGACAAGAGATAACTTTCTGTAAAAGAATAAGTATACCTGTTTCCATAACTTTTTGAAGAGCAAATTTTGCGTGGTTTGGGCTGAAAGTTCTGTGTATGGAAGCTTTTTAGAAATTCAGATAATTTTTCTGTTTTATGATGTCTACGAAACACGTAAATCGTTGAGAGGTCATAGTAGGTAGTGCGACTTAATTTTGAACATCGTTTTAATGGCAGCGGTGTTACGAGTAAAAATAAAAGATCAAAATAGCTTTCAGATCGTGTGAAAGTTTGTTTTGTATGTTTTACAACTTTTTGCGCATTTTTGAGTGTATGAGGTTACTATTTTTTAAAATTCCAAAAATATGCTTCCCTAGTTCATACCAGTGAAGATGGTGACGCCAAAACGACGTCATTATCCGGTCACTTTTGGTCGGAAACGTCATTGACTAAAAAATAACCTCTTTATTAGCACCATTTTTTTTTTCAAGACAACCTTAAAAGGCTGTCATTTTGACGTCTTTTTCAGGACAATCAGTACTGAAAAATCAACACTTACCGACAAAGAAAATATAGACTTTTAATAAACAGTAACTAGATATCCAAATACTAATTACTTTATTGTTATTTATAAAAAAAATATCGGGAATTCTTCGTCCAAAAATATCCTGTTAATACGACTTTTCTAATAACAATATTCCATGTTCAGATATTTAAATATTGCTGTTTTATTCTCGTAAATATACTAAGTGACATATAAATCCGAACACCCAGTTTAAATGGTTTTATTTTAATAAAATTTTGTATAAGTACTTAATGAAGCATAATAAGTAAATGATAAAAATTTCAAAATGATTGCACTGCTTGAAAGCCCTTTGACCTTTAATAATGTGTGGATGCACCCTGATGTGCTACGCATTCTCCAACGCGCCTAGGCATGCTTCTGATCAGGTGGTCAATGTCCTCCTGTAGTATCTCATTCCAGGCAACCACCAACTCCTCTCGAAGTGCTTCTAGAGTCTGAGGAGGACGTTGCAAATTGAGCAATCTCCTACCCATCATATCCCACACGTGCTCAATTGGGGATAATTCGGGAGATCTTGGTGGCCATGGTAACAATGTGACATCATTATGTTGAAAGAAGTCTATTGTGACTCTTGCAACATGTGGTCGGGCATTATCTTGTTGGAAAGTTGGATCTGCCAGGGTGTCAAGATAGGGTAAAAGATAGGGTTCTAGAACTTCGTGGATATAACGCTGCGCGTTCATGTTACCTCTGATGAAGATTAAAGGTGACCTGGAACCAGAAGCTATTCCTCCTTTCACCACGTCGCCTTCTAACCCTGGCACGACCATCGTGCATGCCTAAAAATCGAGGCTCGTCACTAAAGACAATACTGTTCCATTCCTGATCCCAGAGTGATCGTTGTCTGCACCACTCAAGGCGATTACGTCGGTGTTCTCGAGTTAAAGGGAGGACCCAGTGTGGCCGGTATGAAAACAAGCCAAAACTTCTCATTCGTCGGTAAACACTTCGCATGCCAATAGGTCTTCCGTGTTCTGCAAACCATTCATTTGCAATGGACCTGGTAGTGGAGAAACGGTCCCTTAAGGCCAATAATCTTAGGCGGCGATCTTCACGGTCTGTTGTTCTACGGCGGCATCCAGTGCCCCTTGCTCTTTGCGTACGGCCTTCTCGAAGCCATGCCTGACAACACCTAACCACAGTGTCTACACTTCTTTGCACTCTAACTGCAATTGCCCGAAAAGAAAGTCCAGCTTCCCGAAGTCCCACTATACGGCCCCTATCAAACTCACTAAGTTGACGAAATCGTACAGGTCTCCGTACTCTAGGCATCGTAACCGATCGTAAAGGATGTCAAGAACCAAAATCCGCCAACGTTGATTCTTTACTGCGGCTGAAATATTCATTTTTAGAGCGTTAATGAATTAAAAAAAAACAGTATAAAAACCGGAATGTCCAACTGATAAGGCTGAACATTTTTTCACTTGTTATTTACAGTAAGATAAATACATTCACCAACTTTTATTAAAATAAAACCATTTAAACTGGGTGTTCGGATTTATATGTCACTTAGTATATAAATGTATTAGAAACCTCTATATAACAATAAATAAGTTTTACTACAATATCAGCGTCACATAGACGCCATATCGACTTTGTATTTGGTATTTTATACGACATACTATGACGTCGATTGGATATGACATTAGACCGCCATAATGACGTCATTTTTGTTGGTCGGCGTACGTCAGTACTGCCCTGAAAATGACGAATTATGATGTCACCATGAGATGATGAGAAAAACTATAACTAACTATAAAAATAAATCGTTTATTTTGAGAAAATATCAAAAATATGTATGAAACTGGGTTACAAAAGTTCGACAAGACATTAAAAAGTGAGCTAAACATGCTCAAAAAATTGTACAAAAGTTGCATGAAAAACTCGTATCACAAATCTTCGGTTTTGTTATCCTTGCTCACCATAGAATTCTTCAATTGTTCTTCCAGAAACTTGTTCATCATTTTCAGCTGTTCATTTTCTTCAATCAACTTATTCATATCACACCCGGCGGCTAAGAAAGGGGTGGCATTTTTCATCGTTTCAAACACCTTCTGCATATAAGCGAACTGTTTAACTTGGAACAACTGCAAGTCGAAGAGATTCCTCCTCAGCTCTGTGATAACGTGCATAGTGTTAAAGTCAACCTTTTTGTTGATCTCTTCCATACGTTGTTCCATTTCTTCCTGAAATAATTCTTTGAGCGTTGATTTCATATCCATATTTTCAACGACCGGTTTCTCTTCATTCACTTTGTCCCCGCTGCCTGCATTGGGGAAAACTTTAGGTGTAGAAGAAAAGTGTGGATCGGACAATAAACGTTTAGTTTCGAATATTTTCGCTGAATTCGGCGTCGGAATATTATCGCCACCCGGATTGGTTAAATGAAGGACGGGAAGCATTGCGGAACTTTTTGAAAAGACACTGTCATTATGAACAGAATGTGTACTATTTCCATCTATGCCTAAGGCTGCTAGGAAAGAATCACCTTCATCCGCAGATATCGTACGTTTAGTGGATGTCTCCGTTGCTGATACAGATACGGGGCCAGCTGAGGCAAAACCGAACAGATCGCTTGTTCTAGAAATCTTTTTTTGGGTCTGGTTGGGTAATACTGGTGAGGCTAAGTCAGATAACATGCTTGACATAGAACTACTGTTAGTTTTATCACATATCTTTTGGAATGCTACGTGTCGCACGGTTGTTTTATGTGCTTGATAAGTGTATACCGGTTCAGTAATGTTTCTACAATCATAGATAAGCACTCGTCCGTTCTGTGAACCAGCAATAATATGCATCCCGTCCTGAGAATAGTCTAGCGATATGATGTTATTACCAACCGTAACCGAAGCAACTTGCTTTTTTTCTGTATAATCAAAAAAGAGAAACTGTCTGTCATTCCCAGCCGCTGCCATGAGATCCTGGTTGATCGTAGAAAAGGCTACAGCGTTTACAGGCGCGTTAAAGGCTTCTCTGAACCATTTTGGTTTGCCAACGTTGCTGTCCCAAACAGTAATGACTCCTTCATTGCTACCCCCACAAATTAGGTTATGTTTCAACTGGTTTATTTTCATACAACTCATGGAACTCGACTTAGGCACTTTCAGTATAGTTGGGGGACTGTTTGTCACAGTATTAAAGACACAAACATCCCCATTCTTGCAACCGACAGCGCAATGAGTATCTTTCGTTGAAAATTCCAAATGCGTAATCTGGCTTATGCACCTAGGAAATCGCTTTTTGACAGTTCTAGTCTTGACATCATACAACATCACCAGACCGTTCTTCGTACTGATGCCAAGCGTTTTCTTGCTGCTGAGGAATGCAGCGCAAGTCGGTTCTTCTACATTCGGGATGAATTTTAGTAGTTTTAAGTTGTTTTTGACGGTGAGGATTTCAGGCGGGCCAAAATGTGGGACGACAACCAGCCACTTGCCGTCCCTACTCCAAGAGATGCTGCGGACTGGTCCATCTACCTTTGTGCCTGGTTGGTAGTTGTGAACTGCCTCCCCACTGGGGAATTCGTGGAGTTTTATTGTTGTTGATGCTGAGGCCACGTACATGCCTGGAATTAACAAAATGTTATTATTCAAAGAACTGTAGCATCTCAAGCATGTATTGTGTTTTGAAATTACGTTGTTTACAGTTTTACTATATGGACCAAGGCTATCTTTTCCGTTAATTTTTGTATGAAAATGCAGAAGCTCAAATAAAAACGTACCTGCTGCGATTACCTAACGATCTTTTGAGAAAGGGATGATTTTCACAAACAAATTTCAAAACATTTTTCAGTTGGCGATAATTTTGACATACATTTGAATTTCCAGCTGTTTCCCATCACTCCCTGACTGTCTTCTCTGTATAGGTACAAGTGAGATAACCAAATCGCCATGTGTCAAAGAGATGGCAGCTGGTAGTGACATCTATCTTAAGATCTTATAACTATAACCGATAGATGCACAGAAACCTATTTAACATATCTAGTGGTTCAATTTATCTCGAAGAGATGGCAGCACCAACCGCTAATAGAGCTGGTGACATCTAGCCAGGAATTGTATAATTACAACGAATTCTAGTAAAAAGACCTGTAAGGATATTTGTAGCCTTAACGTGTGACGTAAAGATGGCAGCACTAACGAATGGTGCTAAGGTGACATCTAGTAGTGATATAATTAATCAAGCCTGTTATCAAAGTCGAAATATATACTAAGTGGCATATAAATCCGAACACCCAGTTTAAATGGTTTTATTTTAATAAATTTTTGTATAAGTACTTAATGAAGCATAATAAGTAAATGATAAAAATTTCAAAATGATTGCACTGCTTTAAAGCCCTTTGACCTTTAATAATGTGTGGATGCACCCTGATGTGCTACGCATTCTCCAACGCGCCTAGGCATGCTTCTGATCAGGTGGTCAATGTCCTCCTGTGGTATCTCATTCCAGGCAACCAGCAACTCCTCTCGAAGTGCTTCTAGAGTCTGAGGAGGACGTTGCAAATTGAGCAATCTCCTACCCATCATATCCCACACGTGCTCAATTGGGGATAATTCGGGAGATCTTGGTGGCCATGGTAACAATGTGACATCATTATGTTGAAAGAAGTCTATTGTGACTCTTGCAACATGTGGTCGGGCATTATCTTGTTGGAAAGTTGGATCTGCCAGGGTGTCAAGATAGGATAAAAGATGGGGTTCTAGAACTTCGTGGATATAACGCTGCGCGTTCATGTTACCTCTGATGAAGATTAAAGGTGACCTGGAACCATAAGCTATAGCACCCCAAACCATAACTCCAACAGTGTGATGAACATGTCTTTCAACAAAAAACTGTGGATTCCTCCTTTCACCACGTCGCCCTCTAACCCTGGCACGACCATCGTGCATGCCAAAACAAAATCGAGACTCGCCACTAAAGACAATACTGTTCCATTCCTGATCCCAGAGTGACCGTTGTCTGCACCACTCAAGGCGATTACGTCGGTGTTCTCGAGTTAAAGGGAGGACCCAGTGTGGCCGGTATGAAAACAAGCCAAAACTTCTCATTCGTCGGTAAACACTTCGCATGCCAATAGATCTTCCGTGTTCTGCAAACCATTCATTTGCAATGGACCTGGTAGTGGAGAAACGGTCCCTTAAGGCCAATAATCTTAGGCGGCGATCTTCACGGTCTGTTGTTCTACGGCGGCGACCAGTGCCCCTTGCTCTTTGCGTACGGCCTTCTCGAAGCCATGCCTGACAACACCTAACCACAGTGTCTACACTTCTTTGCACTCTAACTGCAATTGCCCGAAAAGAAAGTCCAGCTTCCTGAAGTCCCACTATACGGCCCCTATCAAACTCACTAAGTTGACGAAATCGTACAGGTCTCCGTACTCTAGGCATCGTAACCGATCGTAAAGGATGTCAAGAACCAAAATCCGCCAACGTTGATTCTTTACTGCGGCCGAAATATTCATTTTTAGAGCGTTAGTGAATTAAAAAAAAAGCAGTATAAAAACCGGAATGTCCAACTGATAAGGCTGAACATTTTTTCACTTGTTATTTACAGTAAGATAAATACATTCACCAACTTTTATTAAAATAAAACCGTTTAAACTGGGTGTTCGGATTTATATGTCACTTAGTATACATTATAGGTACTGTTGGTTTATTTAGTATCTACGAGATGGCAGCACCAGGTAGCACAGATGAAAGACTGAGGAGACGAGTGAAACTGAGACGCCATCTTGGTCCAGATCATCATTAATCTGTCGATATCTTTAGGCTGTCTGGCATTCTACCTTATTCTATGATTCTTTATTAAAATGTTCTTGTTCCGTGACTAAAGTTTCCTTTTCCGTTTGTCAACGAGTGACGAAGCTAGGTTAGTATTATTTATCCAAAATCTGTTATAAAACCAATATAAAAGTTTGGTACTCTAGCGATTCAAGCACCGGTACGTTTAAAAATTATAATTCAACAGTTCGTGTGCTAGAAATTGCTTTCGGAAGGAAATTATCTTACTAACACTTTTAGGTTATCACACGTGTGTACGATTTTTGTTTTCTGTTTCAGAAAAATGCCGTCTGTAACTCTAAAAGACGTCGATCAGCACAAATTCGTCAAGGCGTTTGCCTCGTTTCTGAAAAAGTAAGTTGAACAAGCAGCTCTGTTTTAAATTTCTTATATTTTCCCTGCTTTCAGAACTGGCAAGCTCCGCGTACCAGAATGGGTGGACCTTGTGAAAACCTCAAAGGCTAAGGAACTGGCTCCTTACGACCCTGATTGGTACTACGTCAGATGTTCTGCGGTCGTCAGGCACATATACATTCGTTCCCCAGTAGGTGTTGGATCACTTACAAAGATTTTTGGGTCTCGCAAACGTAATGGCACCAAGCCGTCTCACTTCTGCAGGTACGTACTCTTTTCTTTCTTGCCAAGTATTTGAATACAGGCAAATATATCATACTTGAGATTTGAATGTTCTGCCAAATCATAATCTAGATGAAAATACCACTATTTTTCGAAATAATTGCAAAGTCTGGTTTTATTGATGCAAGTTGTTCAAGGGGGCATTCAAAACATGGACTCATAAAATGCTTACACCAATTTTCATGGGAAAACTTTTTATTTATCGATAAAGAATAAGAAAATGTGTTTATTGGGATTCAATCAAAAGTGTTGGTAGGAACGAAAAACTCATCAAAAAGGATTTTTAGGTATTTATGAGTATAGTAAAAAAGTTATGGCCGAAAACTGAGAAAAGATGCTGCTTTTAGTACTTGTTAGTAATGCAACATATTGAATATGAAAACAAAAAAAAGCTGTTTTTCTTTATCGACACTGAAAACCCAAATACTGTATATTCATCCATAGAATAGCCAAAATTTTCTTTTTTTGTAATGGTGCTTTACTGAAAGTAACCCAGCGATATAAATCAAAGCCCAATGACTTTCATCATCTACAACATCAAAAGTGATATTTTTTGCTCTCATTTGAGTGTATGTAAGGGACCCACTGGAAAAGTTTCCTTCCCTCTTAATGGGTGTGTATCTCATTAGGCTTTTTTTATATAATTTTTTATTTTTATAATAATTTATTTCATTGTTGAATAGAACAGAAAATTCATAACAAATGACAAGGTCATAAAAGTAGTGACGAGTTGAAAAAGTATAAAAATATAGATCTAAACAAAAAACTCCCCTAAGGTGTAGAAACATTTGTCTATCAAAAAAAAGTTAGTTTTCTTTTGAATTGATTCCTTACTAATATCATCATTGAGCTTTTTAAAAATCTACATCCCATATACCTGCATGTTTTTTGGTATGCCGTAGTTCGATGTCTCGGCGGGATTAAAAGCATCTTAGACCTAGTTTGATATTCATGCTGGTGTTTGATGACTCCAATTTCGCGCTTAAATTTGAAAACAAACAAGGCCAACTCATATAATATATATAATCTACTTATTTGTATTTCTCCAACAGTTTATCGTTTTGTTGATTCCAGGTCTGCTGGAAGCATTGCCAGGAAAGCGCTTCAGAGTCTTGAGGGTCTCAAACTGATCGAAAAATGCCCCGATGGTGGCAGGAAGTTGACCCAGCAAGGAAGGAGAGATTTGGACAGAATTGCAGCCCAAGTTAAAGCTAAGGAGAGGAAGGCTCTTAAAGCATCCACTGTTCTTACATTGTAAATGACTTAATTATATAAAAAATGAAAAATTAAGCTGCATTTCATTTGATGATATTCAAAAACCTATTTTGGGGATAAATAAAAATGTGGTTAAGCAAAGCATTTTGACAGAAAATATGCTCAATGTTGTGAAGTGTTCGCGTTTGATACTCCAGTAACTGCTAGGCTGACGATTCTGGCACAGAGTGGCTACAGACTCATTATTTTTAAGGGTAGTCATTTTTTAGGATATTTACACAAAGACATTAAGTTGTGCTTAAATCGAAAGCTAAAACTACAAAAATGCAGATTCACTATTTTGTTTATATGTGCGGCAAGCTGAACGTATAGGCAACCATACTTACGCTATCATCCATGGGCTTACAAGTTGATCAGGGTTGCCAGGTGTGGTGATTTTACAGCAAATCTGATACTTTTTACCCATTGGTATCCACCACGTACTTGAAAAAATTCTATATTTCTTCAAACATATAAGAGATTCGAAAGTTGTAAATGTTAGTGGTCAAACTAGATTCGTCCAGGGAGGTCATGACCTAACGTTTTTGTGGTATAAGGGATATTTGATAAAATAAAAAAATATGTCATTTATAAAGTTTATATTGAGTAGTTTTGATACACTTTTGTAACATTGTGCAAGTTTAAAAGTTTTGACTAGAAAATATTTAAAATCTAAATATATTGAGAACAGTTTTATTCTTTCAAATCCATAACATAAAAAAGAACCATCGATAATAATGTGTCAATATGTGATTGTTGATATACGGAAATATCTGAAAGAATAAAACTGTTCCAATTCGTGACAAATTTTGCACAAATCTGTAAAGTATTGGCACTAAAAGTTGTACTAAGACTGTAAACATTTAGAAAAATTAACTTGAATCATAAACTTTCATATACAGAGTCCATCAGAATAAAAATTGATCCGCAGCGTATTTACAGGAAACGCCCACCACACAATTTTTCTCTCCGATATATAAATACACTGGCTCCCTTCTTTTTCTTCTGGTGGAAACCCTGTATCACTGACACATTCAAATATTAGTGCATATATTTACACTTAGATATCCAATATTGTGCAAATTTGGAAACATCTTGTATACTAGATATTTTCGGAATTATCACTGTAGTCTTGTGGATCTATTCAGTCTAAGAAACATCATTAGTCAACCTACAGTGAGCATTTCATAGGACATACTAAGACATTTTATTTTACACGTAAAAGATTTACCTGCCACAGACAAAAAAAGCAAAGCTCAAATTTTATTCTTTATATAAGTTACACAAAATATTCATTTTGTTATCTCTCATATAAACGAAGTCTTGAAACTGGTCTCAAAATGGTTAGCAACTCAAATTGAATACAAGTAAAACGATTGTGCAAATATTCAACAAAATATTGTTGGTGGAGATACTGAATTCGTAGGAAAAATTAAATACCTTGGAGTTTTCATTGACTGTCAACTAAATTTTGATATTCATTATGAGAGGATTATAAACAAGATTAGTAGTAAAGTGGGATATTTATCAAGAGTTTCTGGATATTTTGAGTTAATAAAATTAAAATTCCTCGTTGCTGAAATAACTAGAAGACTCATCATCATCAAGTGCATGAGAATAATACTGAATAAAGATAAATTAGAAAAATGCTTATCAACTGGCTCATTAATGTGGAAAATTTTATCAAATACCTTGTACTGATATTCATTTATAAAGTAACGCCACATACAGTAAATGAAATTCGAGATCAAACATTTTTATCGATAAACATTAAAATACTCTGCAATAAAACAAACTTATAAATCTGAAATGACCCACAAGCTACTTACCTATCACAATTCAACTAGAACGTTTTCAGTCAACCTATAAGGCAGGGGGATAAGTCAGTACATAGAGAAGAGCCTACACTGTTGGCCCATAACAGCGAGAATATATTTATTATTGACTTAATGTATTTGATAATATAAAATGTCGAAGCAAAAACTTCAAGTTTTATACCGCAAAATAACTGCATCAAAGATCGAGCAATATAACACTGATATCTACAAAATATGATACAAATATTAAGACAGCCCAGTGAACATGATGACGTCAAAATGCAGTCATTATTGAGACACTTTTGGTCGGATACTAAAAAATGACGTTTTATATCGACGATGATTGATATGAAGACAGTTTGACGTCTTTTTTAGGACAGTCAGTGCTGAAAAATCAACGCTTACCTAGAATATATAGAATTTAAATTAAAAGTAAGGTAAAATAGGTATACTAATGCTAATAAGTACTTTAAAGTATCATGAATCTTCGTATAAAAATATCCTGTGACTATGACTTTTCTAATAACAGCGCCACCTTCAACTAACGAGCCATGAACAGTAGATATGGCAACGCAGCTTTGGGGTCTTCCACAGACAGGTGTTTGCCGGGCTTTTCGTTTGTTTATATTCCTAACCTCCGACTTTTTGGTGCAATTTTGTTGTAAATCTCTGGGAACAGTGCAATTCATACAAACCAGAGTAATCTACTTAGTTTTGCTCTTCAAACCGTGCAGAAAGTATTTATTTTAGGTAGTATAAAACCGTGCTTTGATGTGTTTAAAATGTGTGTGAATCGGTGCTTGTTAGAAACGTCTGTATAGTGTGTAGATTCGAGTGGGTACATCTTTTCTTTTAATTAATATGCCTAAGCGTTGCTGTGTACCAGGCTGCAAGGGAAACTACGAGGCAGAATTGAGATCGACACCCTACAGGTCAGTGTTTCGATTTCCAAAAAGTGAGGAGTTGAAAAGTAAGTGGCTAGCTTCAATACCAAGAAAGGACTGGTCGGTTAGTTGAAGGTGGCGCTGCTAATAATAATATTAAAAATACGACATACTATGACGTCATATAACGACGTCAATTGGGTTTGACATTAGACCGCCATAATGACGTTATTTCTACGTCATTGGTCGGCGTACGTCAGTAATGCCCTAAAAATGTCGACATTATGACGTCACTGTGTCCACTGGGAGACTATTTAAAAATCGTAAAAGACTGAATTATAGAAAACACAGCAAAATGTAGTAAACATTTAATTAGAAAAGTTTGTTTTCGATACATAGATAAATTCTATATGTTTTTGGTTAATATGTAGAGTTAATACGTGTAGAAATGTGTAATAAAACCACAAGGAGAAAAAAGATATAAAAAGGCGACATACTTCATAATATGTGGACTGAAAAATAGATTAACATAAAAATTCAAGCTACTAATTATTCTCAGTATAAGAAAAGTAGCACTAACTTGAAAAATAGTTGTGCAAGCTATTTTTTAAAAGATTCTTATGACAGTTCAAGAAAGAAATCCAGAATAAATCATATAATTATTGTTGTCTCTCGAATAAGATGATAGATTTATTCAGTATAATTTTAAAACCTCGGAGGTTCAAATATATCATAAACTATTCAATTTGACCAACAAAAATAATCTATATTTTCAAAAATATACATTCATTAAATATAAATGTCATATGAAGTTGTAGCATAAATTTTTATTTCAAAACAGAATACTCGTATATTTTGGGAATTTACACAACATTCATGGACCGTTATTTTGAGCGTATAAGCATTACGGTAAGTATAAGCAAAGCTTATGAAATAAAAGCAGAAGTGCGATTTTTAAAGCGTGGACTTTCAATATTCTTTCCTTTTACGTTTAAGCTTGCGTTTGAGCAAACACAAAATTTGAGCACGATTACCATTTTCAGGTTGGTTAGAACTGCGCTTAAGAATAGCTGTTACGCATGTGGTTACAGTTAATATTGACATAATGCATAGCTTTGAAGGTTTCGGGAGTAACATACAAGCATAAAGATTTGTTTTAGTCATGCCACAAGTTCAGGTGGAAGATCATCTTGAAAAGCGTTGCTACTTGGAAAATAAGGACGGATCAGAATAAAATAGCTTGGAATAATAGCATTTGATTATATGTCCTTTAAGAAACCACATTCTGGATTCATTACACAGTATTTTTTTTTTGTAGAAGTTATGTGATAATATCGATGATCGAGTAGGGTGAAACCACGTACTGGTACAAGGTTCATGACGAAGGAATAAAAAAGACAGATACTAATAATACCTTATTATTACAGACGTTTTATCCGACATCCCAACTATAGTTTCTTCTAATTCTGACAGCGTCTAAATATCGTAAAGTAGTTAGTTGAGGATTTATAAACTCTGAAGTTCCGCACTACCGCCGTTTTATTTTCTAATATGTCCTTGACCATTTTTGGAACTTGACCTTGGACTTGACTATCAAGGTCAAACAAAAGTTTACCTTAATTCTTTGAAACTCAGAAAACTGTGTAATCTCCAGATAAACTGACTTAATTGTTCTTTCAGGATTCTTCTCTGGATACAAAAATCGAATTGACCTTTACATTATGTTCAAGTGAATCATTGTAAAGGTCAGATCCAAGGTCACCATTGGATATCCGGGGAAAAATCATGAAAATAATCTATCGATCGTTTCCCTATGACTACTTGTTTTCAACCTTTATTACCGTACCTGGGTTCAACCTTGACCATAACCTAAGGTCAAAATTTAAGATTGGTCAAGCCCATACTTGAATGTAAAATTTTACGCTTTTTTAATTTACATGGTCCAAAATGGGCGATTCCATTTAAAAAAATCGGCTTGACCTTCGAACGACCTTGAAGGAATGAGGTCAAATTTGTGGACACACAAATGATCGTGGGGTTCCGGAATTTTTCAGTACAATGAACCTAGTCAAGGATGAATCCTAAAAATATTTTTACCTGGATTTGACCTTGACCATGACCTTCTAAGGTCAAAATTTAAGAAGGGTCCAGATCATAATTGAACGTAAAATGCACCTCTCTTCTCATTTACGGGGTCTAAAATGGGCGGTTCCAGTTAAACAATCGACTTGACATTCAAACGACTTTGAAGGAACAAGGTTAAATTTAAGGTCACATTAATGATTGTGGAGTGCTGGATCTTCTCAGTATAATGAAACTCGTCAAGGATGTATCCTAAAAACATTTTTAACTGGATTTGACCTTGACCATGACCTCCTAAGGTCAAAATTTAAGAAGGGTCCAGATCATAATTTAATGTAAAATGCACCTCTTTTCTCATTTACGGGGTCTAAAATGGGCGATTCCAGTTAAACAATCGACTTGACATTCAAACGACTTTGAAGGAACAAGGTTAAATTTAAGGTCACACAAATGATCGTGGAGTTCCGCAGCTTTTCAGTATAATGAACCTAGTCAAGGATGAATCCTAAAAATATTTTTACCTGGATTTGACCTTGACCATGACCTCCTAAGGTCAAAATTTAAAAATGGTCCAAATCATAACTGAACGTAAAATGCACATATCTTCTCATTTATGGGGTCTAAAATGGGCGGTTCCAGTTAAACAATCGACTTGACATTCAAACGACTTTGAAGGAACAAGGTTAAATTTAAGGTCACACTAATGATTGTGGAGTTCTGGATCTTCTCAGTATAATGAACCTCGTCAAGGATGAATCCTAAAAATATTTTTATCAGGATTTGACCTTGACCATGACCTCGTAAGGTCAAAATTTAAGAAGGGTACAGATCATAATTGAACGTAAAATGCACCTCTATTCTCATTTACGGGGTCTAAAATGGGCGGTTCCAGTTAAACAATCGACTTGACATTCAAACGACTTTAAAGGAACAAGGTTAAATTTAAGGTCACACTAATGATCATGGAGTTCTGGATCTTCTCAGTATAATGAACCTCGTCAAGGATGAATCCTAAAAATATTTTTAACTGAATTTGACCTTGACCATGGCCTTGTAAGGTCGAAATTTAAGAAGGGTCCAAAATGTATACAAAGAGCGTATTATGCACTCAAGCTGCTTTACCCTCATAGACACTTTCTTAGCAGAGACATCAAACGAATGCTATGCGAAACGTTGGTTTTGTCCCAGTTTTCGTATGGTGCTCCTGTCTATTATCCATGCTTGGATGCTGATACGATATCTAGAATTCAGCGTGTTCAAAATTCATGTATAAGGTACATTTTCGGTATAAGGAAATATGACAGAGTTAGTCATAAGCTGAAGGATTTACAGTGGTTGAACATGAAACAGCGTTCAGAACTATTAACACTATGTTTCTACAATAATATTTTGTCGAGCAAGTCACCGCCATATTTGTATGAAAAAGTCATGTTTAGAGAAAGTCTTCATTCTGTCAATGTTCGTTCGAAACAGAATATTTCTGCTCCATTCCATCGAACATGTTTTTTCGAACGTGGCTTCTCTTACAACATCTATAAATTATACAACTCCATCCCCCAGCGAATCAAAAATATGAAAGGTTGCAAATTCAAGGCAGCTCTGAGACGATTCCTTTTAGATAAGTATAATTAACTTCACTGATAATACTGTAACGTTTAGCTTTTTTGGATGAATCTCATGATTATATGATGGAATATTTTCAGTTTTATGTTTTCAGTGTTATTTGTTTTTATTTTGTACTCATGCTTTTTTTTCTGCTCTCATATAGTTAGTAGTAGGCATGTAACAGTTGATATCACTATTTTAAAATAGAGCAAGGGATGAGTGGAAGAGCACGCAGGTCGTGAACTCCCCCTTGAGATTCGAGAGCAATTATTCCTATTTGTTGAACATTATTTTTGTATGCATTGTCTCTTCGAATAAAGCCATTTATTATTATTATTATTATTATTATTATTATTATTATTATTATTATTATTATTATTATAATTGAACCTAAAATGCACCTCTATTCTCATTTACGGGGTCTAAAATGGGCGATTCCAGTTAAACAATCGACTTAACACTCATACGACCTTGAAGGAACAAGGTCAAATTTGAGGACACACAAATGATCGTGGAGTTCCGGAGCTTTTCAGTATTATGAACCTAGTCAAGGATGAATCTTAAAAATATTTTTATCTGGATTTGACCGTGACCATGACCTCGTAAGGTCAAAATTTAAGAAGGGTCCAAATCATAAATTTTCAGTACGATTTTCGCTGAAACAGTCGACAATATGGAAGTATTGCCGCCTGCCTTTGATACCGCTAAAACGCATGTTCTTGAAGAGAATGGAGAGAAGAAGCCTCCACCAATGGGGAGGAAACAAAAGCGTCAGCAACGATCACAGAACTTTAGAAGAACTACCAACGCAAAAGTTATTGCAGAACGCGCGACTCTTTGCTGACGTTGCGGAGAAGTACGAAGCATCTATGTCTGTAGTGCCTGTTAGTAAGACCGCGCCAATGCCACTCACCACCCGTGGGCTTGGTTTTACAGTAGAAGCAGTGCACCGGAAATTAGCTTCAGTGCTCGGAGACCAAATTGCGAATACAATGGATGAAACACAATTATATCGATACACACTTTGCCAATTTGCTCTCGCGCTGAAGAATGGGCTTCCGTACCTGGCCAACACCGCTGTCCCGGTCCGTGATCCTGGGATGTACCAGACTACTCGAGAGATTGACGAAGTCTACGCCGGAAATCCGAGCAACTTTGGAGTTATTGCTGCTTTGATCAACGCAGTAGGAAAAGTTTCTTATGAGACCGTTGTTTATGCACCTTTTGTTCCTGTAGCTGGATTATCTCCATATCATCTGACAATTCAGAACCTTCGCAGTGCAGTTGTTGCTATGTCAAACCGAGCAACGCCACGCGAATTGAGGGTCATTTTCTACGAACATAACCCAATTCCTGGTTGCATCTGGAACGAGGAACTCGCTGAAGCACAGCCACCTCCTGCCCTCCATCAAGTCAGAGGACGTAGAAACATCAGAGATCGCCGTCAACGTGAACTTGACGCCCGTCGCCGTATCGTCGAGAACCCCGACTTTCCGCTGCTAATGCACTCCATATATGGGAACCACCCCCAGTACAGCAAAGTCACCTTTTCAGTACTCCTTTTTGTGAAGCCGAATTGGAATGTGCCATAAATTTGTTGTGATTAATATCAAAAATGTAAATGATTGCGCCATCTAGCGTTAACAATGTGATATTCTGTATTCATTGTGTGTCCTTCTCAAATAAATCAGTCTGGTTAACTGCCAACTCGTGCGTTTTACTACAGGTTATGGGCCACATCCGAGTGTAACAAAAAAAAGTGAAATTCTTGTCGTTTTTAATAGTTAAATTCCGCGTGTGTAAACAAAAATGAGTTCCAGCTACCTTGCAAACGTTCCGAAGCTGAAAGGACGCGAAAACTTCGAAGATTGGGCATTCGCGATCGAGAACTTGCTAGTTTTGGAAGGCGCAGAACAGTTTATCAAGCAAGAAGGAACTGATGCTGAAGCTAGGTTATTGGACGCAAGAACACGTGCTAAGTTGGCTTTGACTGTCGATTCATCGTTATTTGTGCACATAAAGGAGACAAAGACAACGAAAGAATTGTGGACAAAATTGCATTCTTTGTTCGACGATTCAGGATTTTCGAGGAGGATTACTTTGCTTCGTCATCTGATTTCTCTAAGGTTAGAAAATTATGAAAACATGACGAATTATGTGACAAATAGTAGAAACATCTCAACGTTTATGTGGAACAGGTTTTGAGATCAACGATGAATGGGTTGGATCTTTGTTGCTAGCCGGCTTGCCGGAACGATTCATGCCGATGATCATGGCCATCGAATATTCCGGAATCATGATAACCGCTGATTCCATCAAGTAGAAGCTACTCGACATGGAAACTATCGACTCGACCGAAACGACGAACTCAGCACTAGCGATCCGGACTTCGAAGAAGAAGAAAAGCCAGAACCAGAATGGCAACACTGGTAGACATGGCTGTCAACAATCCGTCAAACTCTAAGATCATGAAAAACATAACCTGCTATCGTTGCAAACAAACAGGCCATTATATGAGTAATTGTCCACAAAAGAATGAGAAAATTAAGCAAACTAACGCCTTTAGTGTTGTTTTTCTCAGTGGCGAGTTCAGTAAAAATGATTTCTACATAGACTCCGGTGCGAGCATGCACATGACTGCGAACGAAAATTGGCTGAAAAACCCTACATATTTGTCGGATATCCCAGAAGTAGTCATTACGGACAAAACAAAAGTACCAGTTTTGTGCTCAGGTGATGTAGAAATATCAACAAACTACAATTATGACATAACAGTGAGGGATGTATTGTCGTTGTGTGTACCCAGTCTCGCAACAAACTTGTTATCAGTCAGTGAACTCATAAAAAATGGTAATAGTCGACAATATGGAAGTATTGCCGCCTGCCTTTGATACCGCTAAAACGCATGTTCTTGAAGAGAATGGAGAGAAGAAGCCTCCACCAATGGGGAGGAAACAAAAGCGACAGCAACGCGCACAGAACTTTAGAAGAACTACCAACGCAAAAGTTATTGCAGAACTCGCGGAACGCGAGACTCTTTGCTGATGTTGCGGATAAGTACCAAGCATCTATGTCTGTAGTGCCTGTTAGTAAGACCGCGCCAATGCCACTCACCACCCGTGGGCTTGGTTTTACAGTAGAAGCAGTGCACCGGAAATTAGCTTCAGTGCTCGGAGACCAAATTGCGAATACAATGGATGAAACACAATTATATCGATACACACTTTGCTAATTTGCTCTCGCGCTGAAGAATGGGCTTCCGTACCTGGCCAACACCGATGTCCCGGTCCGTGATCCTGGGATGTACCAGACTACTCGAGAGATTGAGGAAGTCTACGCCGGAAATCCGAGCAACTTTGGAGTTATTGCTGCTTTGATCAACGCAGTAGGAAAAGTTTCTTATGAGACCGTTGTTTATGCACCTTTTGTTCCTGTAGCTGGATTATCTCCATATCATCTGACAATTCAGAACCTTCGCAGTGCAGTTGTTGCTATGTCAAACCGAGCAACGCCACGCGAATTGAGGGTCATTTTCTACGAACATAACCCAATTCCTGGTTGCATCTGGAACGAGGAACTCGCTGAAGCACAGCCACCTCCTGCCCTCCATCAAGTCAGAGGACGTAGAGACATCAGAGTTCGCCGTCAACGTGAACTTGACGCCCGTCGCCGTATCGTCGAGAACCCCGACTTTCCGCTGCTAATGCACTCCATATATGGGAACCACCCCCAGTACAGCAAAGTCACCTTTTCAGTACTCCTTTTTGTGAAGCCGAATTGGAATGTGCCATAAATTTGTTGTGATTAATATCAAAAATGTAAATGATTGCGCCATCTAGCGTTAACAATGTGATATTCTGTATTCATTGTGTGTCCTTCTGAAATAAATCAGTCTTTGGTTAACTGCCAACTCGTGCGTTATACTACAGGTTATGGGCCACATCCGAGTGTAAAAAAAAAAAAGTGAAATTCTTGTCGTTTTTAATAGTTAAATTCCGCGTGTGTAAACAAAAATGAGTTCCACCTACCTTGCAAACCTTCCGAAGCTGAAAGGACGCGAAAACTTCGAAGATTGGGCATTCGCGATCGAGAACTTGCTAGTTTTGGAAGGCGCAGAACAGTTTATCAAGCAAGAAGGAACTGATGCTGAAGCTAGGTTATTGGACGCAAGAACACGTGCTAAGTTGGCTTTGACTGTCGATTCATCGTTATTTGTGCACATAAAGGAGACAAAGACAACGAAAGAATTGTGGACAAAATTGCATTCTTTGTTCGACGATTCAGGATTTTCGAGGAGGATTACTTTGCTTCGTCATCTGATTTCTCTAAGGTTAGAAAATTATGAAAACATGACGAATTATGTGACACAAATAGTAGAAACATCTCAACGTTTATGTGGAACAGGTTTTGAGATCAACGATGAATGGGTTGGATCTTTGTTGCTAGCCGGCTTGCCGGAACGATTCATGCCGATGATCATGGCCATCGAATATTCCGGAATCATGATAACCGCTGATTCCATCAAGTCGAAGCTACTCGATATGGAAACTATCGACTCGACCGAAACGACGAACTCAGCACTAGCGATCCGGACTTCGAAGAAGAAGAAAAGCCAGAACCAGAATGGCAACACTGGTAGACATGGCTGTCAACAATCCGTCAAACTCTAAGATCATGAAAAACATAACCTGCTATCGTTGCAAACAAACAGGCCATTATATGAGTAATTGTCCACAAAAGAATGAGAAAATTAAACAAACTAACGCCTTTAGTGTTGTTTTTGTCAGTGGCGAGTTCAGTAAAAATGATTTCTACATAGACTCCGGTGCGAGCATGCACATGACTGCGAACGAAAATTGGCTGAAAAACCCTACATATTTGTCGGATATCCCAGAAGTAGTCATTACGGACAAAACAAAAGTACCAGTTTTGTGCTCAGGTGATGTAGAAATATCAACAAACTACAATTATGACATAACAGTGAGGGATGTGTTGTTGTTGTGTGTACCCAGTCTCGCAACAAACTTGTTATCAGTCAGTGAACTCATAAAAAATGGTAATAGTCGACAATATGGAAGTATTGTCGCCTGCCTTTGATACCGCTAAAACGCATGTTCTTGAAGAGAATGGAGAGAAGAAGCCTCCACCAATGGGGAGGAAACAAAAGCGACAGCAACGCGCACAGAACTTTAGAAGAACTACCAACGCAAAAGTTATTGCAGAACTCGCGGAACGCGAGACTCTTTGCTGATGTTGCGGATAAGTACGAAGCATCTATGTCTGTAGTGCCTGTTAATAAGACCGTGCCAATGCCACTCACCACCCGTGGGCTTGGTTTTACAGTAGAAGCAGTGCACCGGAAATTAGCTTCAGTGCTCGGAGACCAAATTGCGAATACAATGGATGAAACACAATTATATCGATACACACTTTGCCAATTTGCTCTCGCGCTGAAGAATGGGCTTCCGTACCTGGCCAACACCGATGTCCCGGTCCGTGATCCTGGGATGTACCAGACTACTCGAGAGATTGAGGAAGTCTACGCCGGAAATCCGAGCAACTTTGGAGTTATTGCTGCTTTGATCAACGCAGTAGGAAAAGTTTCTTATGAGACCGTTGTTTATGCACCTTTTGTTCCTGTAGCTGGATTATCTCCATATCATCTGACAATTCAGAACCTTCGCAGTGCAGTTGTTGCTATGTCAAACCGAGCAACGCCACGCGAATTGAGGGTCATTTTCTACGAACATAACCCAATACCTGGTTGTATCTGGAACGAGGAACTCGCTGAAGCACAGCCACCTCCTGCCCTCCGTCAAGTCAGAGGACGTAGAGACATCAGAGATCGCCGTCAACGTGAACTTGACGCCCGTCGCCGTATCGTCGAGAACCCCTACTTTCCGCTGCTGATGCATTCCATATATGGGAACACCACCCCCAGTACAGCAAAGTCACCTCTTCAGTACTCCTTTTTGTGAAGCCGAATTGGAATGTGCCATTAGTAAATCAATAAATTTGTTGTGATTGATATCAAAAATGTAAATGATTGCGCCATCTAGCGTCACCAATGTGACACTCTGTACTCATTGTGTGTCCTCAAATAAATCAGTCTTTGGTTAACTGCCAACTCGTGCGTTTTACTACAAAATTCATGCCCTGGATATGATGAAATCCGCTACCCGATGCTCAGTAACCTTCCATCGAATGCTAAGGATTACCTTCTAGAAATATTCAATGACGTTTTTTTAAGAGGTGAGATCATTGAGGAGTGGAAAAAAATCGTTGTGGTTCCGATACCAAAGCCCAATAAAAACTGTCAGATTCTTATCGTCCTATTTCTCTCCTGTCCTGCATTCTCAAAACCTTTGAGAGGATGATAAAAAATAGGTTGGAATGGTGGCTGCGTTTTCATCCCTTACCAAATCAACAGTTTGCCTTTAGGAAAGGTCTAGGTACTACCGATGCCTTAGCTGTTATTGTTAGTGACATTCAAGGTTGCTTTTCTGCTTATGACCAGATCGACTTAACACTGCTGAGAACAAAATTGGTAATATACGGGCTCCCTCCTCATTTGTGCTACATCATAACTAACTTATATCACAATAGAGCAGTTTTTGTAAGAGATAATACAAACAAAAAAATAGGACCACGTTATAGTTTTGCTGGCCTGCCGCAAGGTGCAGTCCTCAGTCCTATCATTTTCAATATATACACTGCTGACCTACATACAGTTAATCCAACTTCCCGACCAAGTATCCATTTTTTCAGCCGAAGCAGTGGCTATTATCCAAGCTCTGAAACATGCAAGCAGTAGTCACTTGAAAGAATTTACAATTTTTTCCGATAGTCTCTCCGTTCTCTCCTCCTTACAAAATTATGATTGCACAAGGACCAGCAATTGTCACATAAATCAAATAAAACGTAGAATCTGTCACTTGAAAGAAAGTGGAAGCAAGGTTGCATTTGTATGGGTCAAGGCACACTGTGGAATCGTATTCAACGAAAAAGTTGACCAACTCGCAAAATCAAGCATCTACACAGGATCTGTATTACAGACACAAATTTCCAAAGAAGATTATAATATTTTATCCAAACAAATCCGATTTAAAAGCTCGACTTTAGAATGGAAGGAATTCTGCTTTACGAACCCAACGAGGTATACTTTAATACATCCTGATATCCCAACAACGTACTGGCACAACAAATTTAGAATTCCTCGTAAATACATATCTATGATTATTAGAGCAAAACTCGGGCATGGAGCTTATCCAACACATCTAGCTAGATTCCGTATTATTGATTCCAACTTATGTGAACACTGCAACATTGAGGGGAACTTGGATCATCTATTTTTTGGCTGTTTGAAGTTATCTCCATACTGTGATCGACTCTATCTTAATCTGATTGGCTTAGGCCTTATCTCACCATTTAATGTTCTCCACATTCTAGCTTTGAATAGACTTGATGTTACGTGTCTGATAATTGACTTTTTGAAAACCTCTGGGTTAAAATTTTAGTTTTGATTAGCTAGATATCCTCAGAGTAACTATCCTCTGTAATTTACCTACCTAACCGTGGCCTAATTGTTGTCCTTAGGCGATCCTTACTTAGTTAGAGAAGTTTAAATTGTAAAAAAGGATCTGGTAAAATGCACCTCTCTTCTCATTTACGGGGTCTAAAATGGGCGATTCCAGTTAAACAATCGACTTGACATTCATATGACCTTGAAGGAACAAGGTCAAATTGAAGGTGACACAAATGATCATGGAGTTCCGCAGCTTTTCAGTATAATGAACCTAGTCAAGGATGAATCCTAAAAATATTTTTACCTGGATTTGACCTTGACCATGACCTTCTAAGGTCAAAATTTAAGAAGGGTCCAGATCATAATTGAACGTAAAATGCACCTCTATTCTCATTTACGGGGTCTAAAATGGGCGGTTCCAGTTAAACAATCGACTTGACATTCAAACGACTTTGAAGGAACAAGGTTAAATTTAAGGTCACACTAATGATTGTGGAGTTCTGGATCTTCTCGGTATAATGAACCTCGTCAAGGATGAATCCTAAAAATATTTTTACCTGGATTTGACCTTGACCATGACCTCGTAAGGTCAAAATTTAAGAAGGGTCCAGATCATAATTGAACGTAAAATGCACCTATCTTCTCATTTACGGGGTCTAAAATGGGCGGTTCCAGTTAAACAATCGACTTGACATTCAAACGACTTTGAAGGAACAAGGTTAAATTTAAGGTCACATTAATGATTGTGGAGTTCTGGATCTTCTCAGTATAATGAAACTCGTCAAGGATGTATCCTAAAAATATTTTTAACTGGATTTGACCTTGATCATGACCTCGTAAGGTCAAAATTTAATAATGGTAAAGACCATATTTGAACGTAGAATTTTCCACTTTTTTCATTTACGGGGTCAAAAATGGGGGGTTCCATTTAAAAAATTGGCTTGACCTTCGAACTACCTTGAAGGAATGAGGTCAAATTTGAGGACACACAAATGATCGTGGGGTTCCGGAACTTTTCAGTATAATGAACCTCGTCAAGGATGAATCCTAAAAATATTTTTACCTGGATTTGACCTTGATCATGACCTCCTAAGGTCAAAATTTTAGAAGGGTCCAGATCATAATTGAACGTAAAATGCACCTCTATTCTCATTTACGGGGTCTAAAATGGGCGGTTCCAGTTAAACAATCGACTTGACATTCAAACGACTTTGAAGGAACAAGGTTAAATTTAAGGTCACACTAATGATTGTGGAGTTCTGGATCTTCTCAGTATAATGAACCTCGTCAAGGATGAATCCTAAAAACATTTTTACGTGGATTTGACCTTGATCATGCCTTCTAAGGTCAAAATTCAAGAAAGGTCAGGACCATAATTGAACGTAACATTTTCCGCTCTTTTCATTTACGGGGTCAAAAATGAGAGCTTCCATTTAAAAAAATCGACTTGACCTTCACACGAACTTGAAGGAACAACGTCAAATTTAAGGTCACAGAAATGATCGTGGGGTACCGAAACTTTCCAGTGTAATGAACCTCGTTAAGGATGAATCCTAAAAACACTTTTACCTCTCGATATTCCAACATTACTCAATCTAACGTCAAACGTTCGAACCTGGGTTCGCGCGTTTACAGCGTAGCCTGCGGTGGTTTGCTATGTCCGCCGTCCTGTCCAGCTGCGGCCGCCTCCCCGTTCGTCGCCGCGGACGTAGTTTGTCTCAACCAATGCTTCAGGTTCCTCGTACGTTCCACCAGATGCGTGGTGACAGCTTGTTCCCCGCCTGCCCCCGCGGCGGTCACCATCGTACTCTGCGCGTTGGCCAACACGGCGACCTGTTGCCTGTACGTGTGGAGGCGGTCGGCAAGCGTGGGGATCGAGTGTGGGGCCGTTGAAGAGCCGGCCGCCGCTGCGGCTAACATTGGCCAGCCGAGGTCCGGGTACATCGCTAGCGGCGGGATGGGCGTTACTGCAGAGAAAATAAACGGAAGACAGTTGCACGGGTTCATAAAAGAGTGATGTTTGCTGGGGAGTACAACTAAACTAATTGAATGTCAATAAGGGGGCGATTTTTAGAGCACTTTCTGCCTTAGCGCAAACGTAGTTCCAGGATATATACACGCATGTATACACGTATAGTGAAAAAGAAGTTATTTACTATTTTATTATTTCTCACCTTTAGCGATGTTATTCTGCTGTTGCTGCGTCCTCAACACATCCCATATCTCCCTGATCTCCGAGTTGAGATTCTCCAGGCTCTGCATAATCTCCGAAGACTCCTGGTACTTTTCGCAACCTCTAGCGAACTCGTTCGCGGCAAACTCGGTACTGCTGATGCCTGAACTCGCGCTGTGCGAAGACAAATCGCTAAGCGTCGCGTCTTCGGCCCTCTGCTCGCTTTGCAGGTTCGCCCTTTGGAGAGATTGTTCGAGATGGCGGAGACGTATCACTTTTTCGCCCAAGAGACTGCGCGTCCGATGCAGGTTCACCTCCATGTCGGTCAGCTCCTTCTCCTCCTGCAAGTGGAAAGGACGATGTTAATTCATATTCAATGACATAGAAGTGCTGTAATTTGGAGCAAAACGGTGGAAAAAATTGCAAGGCAGAAAGGCATCGCCAAATATTTGCATGATGAACTGCCTGAACCTTCAACAGTAGAAGTTCAGTCACAGGTATGTGACAAGGCATGCCAAACCAAACAGGTATACTTTATCTGAAGTCACTTGAAACACTGTGAAATACCGGGTGCGTTTTATATATCTATATTTAACACGCTCTGTTGCTGCAAAAATCGAAAAATTTCGCAGCAAATATCCTCCGTATAAGATCAAAGGCAGTTTCACCGGTCCACGTGGAGTAAAGCACGCCTATGCGTGGACATGGCCAATGAGAAAGCGTGTATTTCAGAGCTCCGAACAAGTGCAGGTGGCTACTGAAAATTGAAACAGTTTAGCCAGTGCCGTGTAGCGGTGAATAAACGTGTTTTCTTTAGTCTGTCCGTGTTTTTTCATAGATTTTATTAGTTTGTGTGTTTTTGACTTTTGAATACTCAGTTTACTTGTTGATTTAATTGTTGTGTTGATTGTTCTTGTGTGTCCTAAATATGGCTCTTTGGAGACCTTGGGAAAATGCTCCAAGCCACGAGGAGATGGTTGATGAACCTGTGCAGGCAGAATTCTTTCATAAAGATTTAGAGGAACAGACCCAAAGAGTAATCCTAAATATGTATGATTGTCTGAAAAACGAAAATCCAGATTCCTCGCAAAATCAAATTTTAAACAGAATTTGTATCCTGACAAAAATCAGTCGGTCTACCATTTATCGGGTTATAAAAAGGGGAGATGTAGTCAACCATTCCTTCCACAGAAAGCGCATAGGGCAAAAATTAAAAAGAATAGACGTGGGTTTTCAGGAAGATATTCGTCGTATAATATACGGATTTTATAAAGAAAATTTGGTGCCCACGTTGGAAATGATACGGGATAAATTAAAAGATTATCCTGAAGATTTTTATAATTACAAATGCTTAGACTCACTGCACTGTATTGTAAAACTGTCTGGTTTTCAATACAAAAAATTAGATAAAGGAATGGTCATTATGGAGTCGTCTCGAATCGTTGAATTGCGCCAAGAATTTTTGCACAAAGTTAAAATCTATAGAGAGCAGAAAAGAAATCTGATTTACCTGGATGAAACGTGGTATGATACCCATGATGTTGTGCAGTACGGCTGGGTTGACGACAGCAACAAGTGCATTTTAAATGCACCATGCAACCGTGGAAAACGAATCATTATTCTCCATGCTGGCAGTGAAAATGGATTTATACCTAATGCCTTGCTGTTATCTGCCAAAAATATCAAAGAATCATGTGCCGACTATCATGAGGACATGACCTCCGACTTATTTGAAAAGTGGATAGAGCAGCAGTTAATACCAAACATTTCCCCAAATTCAGTGATTATTATGGACAATGCGCCATACCATTCCCGACAGAAAAACAAAATTCCGAATACAGGCACAAAAAAACAAGATATTATTGATTTTATGAAGGATAAGGGAATGGAAATACCACAAAAATCAACCAAAGCCATATTATTGGATCTTATTAAAAGACAAAAATTTGAAAAAGAGTATGTTGTTGACAATCTGCTTCAGCAAAATGGCCATGAAGTATTACGTCTACCTCCCTATTACTGCATTTTTAACCCGATTGAGTTGGTCTGGGCTGCTTTAAAAAAAAAGTAAGAAAACATAATCAGACCCCTCAATTAAGTGAATCGCTATTGGCCACAATAAGAGATGCAGTATCTCATATTGCTGCCACAGACCTATGGAAACAGTGTTCTAGGCATATTATTGAAAAAGAAAATGAATATTGTGTTTTGCCTCCTGTAAATCCCGTTGTAATTCCTCTACAAGATGACTCTAGCGACAGCTCCGAAGGCGAGGATGATATATAAATACCTATAATGTAAGTTTTTATATACCTTTTTATATACCTACCTGCTATGTAAATATTTGCCTATGTCAAACGTTGGAATTCTGTAATTTTTCCATTTCTTAACTTTCAGTCAACATAAATTAAACTCTCCCAATATAAGTATTTTTTATCCCAAATCAAAAAAATAAGAAGATAGTAAAATCCATTTATTGTGATATAAAAACATTATTATTATCGTTCTAAATAAATGACCGCACGCCTATGATACGTCATGAAATTACAAAGGACGCGCCGACCAAAGGTTTTCATGCTATTTCAAGTGACTTCAGATAAAGTATACATTTTAGAAGCAAGTCAGTTCAAATCTCGCAAAAACGGAAAGTAATGGATGTTGCTGTATCGCTTGCTAAACAGATTTCAGAGCGGCCAAAAAAACGTTTGCAAGTGGAAAGTGAACGGGCAAATCTTGAAAGTCCCGCAATAACAGAAACATTCGAATATAATTCGTATGAAGCCAGTGGAAGCAGTACTGAAAGTAGTGACAGCGAAGCTTACTGCCGAGATCGTAGTTATTCTAAGCGCAATATTAGTCAACGTTTAGAACCTGGCTTCATGGCCCATCCCCGATGCAGGCCTAAGCTTTGTTATTTTAGTAGTAGTAGTAGAAAGATTTATTAAGCACATTTGGCTACATAAACAAAATAATTGTAAACAACTTAGAACTAGTAAATTCAAGCCATATGGTGTATGATGTAAATGTTGGGCAACCTATAATTGTAGATTTAACAAGTGATTTCTCAATTTTACTTTAAATTTTGACAAAGCTTTCTGGTCTTTTATCTCCGAGTATAATTTATTATATTCAATCAACCCTTGATGGAATACAGATTTATAGCATATGTTATACTTTTTGGTCATTAAATGGAAGTCATCTTTATTTCTGGTAGTATGTAAATGATGGTCGACATTTGATGATGTTATATTAGTTAGACTTGATGGAAATATATTATTTTTTACTTTATAAATGAATATCATTACAAGATATTTGATAAAATTTTTTACATTGAGCCATTTTAATTTGCTAAGCATTTGCCTAATTGGAGTATATTTATCTTTATTTAGTATTATTCTCATGCACTTATTTTGTAAAATTTGCAGTCTTTCAAAAATGGAATTATTTGCTAAATATAGAATAGTCGAACAGTACAAGAAATTTGGAAAAATGATGGTATCATAGATAATTTTTCTGCTATATGAACTCAGACATCCAGAAACTCTCGATAAATATCCCACTTTACTACTAATCTTATTTATAACTTTTTCATAATGAATATCAAAAATTAATCGAGAGTCAACAAAAACCCCCAGGCATTTGAAATTTTCTACGAATTCAATATCTTCACCATCAATATTCAGTTGAACATTTGTACATTGCTTTTTTCCGATTAACAAGGCTTTCGTTTTACTTGCATTTAATTTTAGTCTGTTAGATGCTAACCATTTTGAGACAAGCTTCAAGTCTTCATTTATATAAGAGATACCAGACTGAATATTTTTAGTACTTATAAAGGGTGTCCCAAAATTAACGCAAGATTTGAATTAAATAGAAAATGCCATTTTTAGTCTTTTAATAGTTATATTTTTATTGACTCATAAAGTACATAGGATAGGGTTATGTATGGAATAACACATCGGACAAATGGCCTCCACGGCTTTGCATGCACATGCGCACTCTTTTGTCGAAATTTTCCATGACCCTTCTGCATAAATGTGGCTGAATTTCGTTGATGCAGCGTTGAATCTCCTCCTTTAATGCACGGGTGGTTGTGGGCTTGTTGACATAGACTTGTGATTGCAAATAACCCCATAAAAAGAAGTCTAATGGTGTTAAATCACACGATCTAGGAGGCCAATTTTGATCACCGAAACGAGAGAGTACACGACCGGGAAATGTCTCATGCAGTAATTGAATTGTTTCACGGGCTGTATGACATGTGGCACCGTCTTGTTGAAACCACATATTGGGTACATCAATATCATTCAATTTTGGCAGAAAGAACTGTGTAATCATGTCGCGATATCGAGCACCAGTAACAGTCACTGCTTGACCAGCATCATTTTCAAAAAAATATGGCCCAATTATGCCTCCAGCCCAAAATCCACACCAGACAGTCACGCGTTGTGGGTGCATTTCTTTTTCGACAATCACACGTCTGTTCTCCGAACCCCAAATGCGGCAATTTTGGCGATTGACAAAGCCATCAAGATGAAAATGTGCTTCATCGCTTAGGATGATTTTGCTTGAAAAATCAGGGTCCATTTGTTGATGTTCAATAATCCATTCAACAAACTCTCTTCTCTCTGCATGGTCATTAAGCTTCAATTGTTGTGTTAATTGAAGTTTGTAAGCATGAAGACACAGATCTTTGGTGAGTATACGCTGTAGAGAGGTTCTTGACATTTGCAATTCTTGTCCACGACGTCGAATTGAGGTTCCTGGATTGTCCGCAACACTCTCACGCACTGCTTCGATATTCACATTTGAACGGCTTGTTTTTGGACGACCAGTGTGTTTGGCGTCTCCAACGGATCCAGTCTCCATGAATTTTTCAATTAATCTCTTCACAGTTGACGAAGTTAAAACACTATTCCGGCCATATTTTGTATGAAATTTTCGAACTGCAGCCGCCAAGCTTTCACTATTTTTGAAATATTCTTTAATAATGAAGACACGTTGTTCTATCGTGTAACGCTCCATTTTTCATAACCCTATACTGTTAGCTGTCAAATTGCTTTTTTTCAGGGTTGCCAACACTTCACTGCACAAATGGCGGCAAATTCAAATCTTGCGTTAATTTTGGGACACCCTATATAAATCATAGTGTCATCGGCGAAAATCTGAATTTTGCATTTTTTGACTATGGCAGGTAAATCATTTATGTATAAAATAAAAAGAAGTGGTCGCAGGATACTGCCCTGTGGAACACCCAACGTATTTTAAATTTTTGATGAAATAGTGTCATTAACTTTTGTAACTTGCATCCTTTTAGACAAATAATTTCTAAACCAATCTAAAACACTTCGTGTTATAACCATATGCCTTCAATTTACCTAACAAAATATCTCTATCAATCGTTTCAAATGCCCTCTTCAAATCCAAAAATACTGCAATGACAACTTCTTCTGAGTCTATGGCTCTTCTCCAATTCTCAGTTACCAACTGGAAAGCTGTTTCTGTGGAATATTTTTTTCGAAAGCCTGCTTGCGCCTCCACTAAAATTTTGTTTTCTTCTTTAAACTGCATTAATTGGTCATGCACTATGGACTCTAATAATTTTTCAATGTCTGGTAACACATTTACTGGTCTCATATCGCTGCATCTTTTAGAATTTTTTATTTTGGGAACTGGTGTTATTGTAGAGCATTTCAAATTTTCAGGAAAAGAACTGCTTCTCAGTGAACAATTGATCAAATTTAATACAGGATATCCCAAAATTTCGAAACAGTTTTTCAGCACGTTTTTAGTAGTGATTTCGGCACAGTTGTTATTTGATTTTAAACTGTTTACTTTTTTTCTTAGATAATTCAATGATACGCTGTGAAATTTTAAAGTGTATGCAACATTTCCCCCTGGAGCAGCTCTTGCGTCAATTGGATCTTGTAGGCGTGTACATTCAAATCCTTGTGGAGAATGCGGAGCAAACCGGTTCTCGAAATGCCCAATTCTTGGGATCGACGCGTTGTTGATTGTTTCGGATCGTCTCTCACACTCTCCTTCACAACAGCAATATTTTCCGGTGTGCGAACGCTCCTTGGCCGGCCAGAGCCTGGCAGATTTGCCACAGAACCTGTTGCCTCGAATTTACGCACCAGACGACCGATGGTTGTTTCGTTTGGGCGGTTGTTGCGATCGAAATACTCACGAAGCGCGCGAAACGTGTTTTTTATTTTTGCACCATTTGAATAACTTTAATGCGGTCTTCAATCGAATACGACTCCATAGCGATCAATGGTAAACATTCAACTAACAAAATGACATGTCGGTGACAGAAAACAAAGATGGCGTCTATGTCAAATTGACGTTTACTTTCCTGCGTCCCTATTGGACAACCCTTTATTATTAGCTTTCAATAGTCTAAAGCAAAGCAGGATTAATTTTTGCGGAGAAATTGGAGCTAAACAAAAAAAATTACCTTCATATAGGTACTGACCGAACTACTTTAACACCGCTGCTCCGAGGTTCATTTAAATTTGCATTGTTTGCCAAAAACTCGTACACCATTTCCGCATTCACATATAATAAGCGTTTATTGCCCAACAGTTTAACACCATTTACAGAGCAAACTACTATAAAAAAAAACACCATGAGGTAGCTTGTTAAGAAAAAAAAAACAATAATAATTCATATATCAATAACAAAAAATACATATAGTTACAGCTTAAAAATAAGAAACGTAAGATAAATCAAAAGTGAGCACGCAATTTGCACTTCAATTCACCTATGCTATATAAGAATATGTCACATACATCGGCTATTTTATTCGTATTCACACACATCATGTTGACAGGCGCTTTCGACAATAAGTTTGTTTGAGCTCTTTGACATAAAAAAGGAACATTATACCTTGATGTTAGTCGTGGCACCAGAAACTGTATTTGTGAAAGTATTGTAGGGCAGTCTATTAGATTATGCAGTAATTTATATAAAACTATAACTGCTGATTGCTGACGCCGTTGTTCTAAGGATTGAATGCCAAATTTATGAAGAAGGATGTTGTATTCTGTACCTCTAGTAGGATATATGCCATCGATCTTAAAACATAAAAATTTTAAAAATTTCTTTTGAAGTTTATCAACAACATCAATATACTGCTTGTAAATCGGACTCCATATCAAAGATCCATATTCAAGCTTAGACCTAACCAAGCTAAAGTATAATGTCTGCAAAGTCAAAACGTCAAAAGATTTACAATTCCTGATAACGAAGCCATAGGTTCGGTAAGCACTTGATATGATTTGATTGATATGCTCATTAAAGGTTAGATGTTGATCAAAGTAGATACCTAAGTCTTTCACAGTTTCACTGCGCTCAAGAACATGTTGGATCATTGTATAATTATATACCATTGGGTTGGTTTTCCTTGAAAAAGTTACTACTTTACACTTACTTATATTAAGATGAAGTTGATTCTTGGCACACCAGCTTTGCAATTTATTTATTTGACCTTGAACAAATGCACAGTCTTCCAAGCACGAAACGGATGAATAAAATTTTAGGTCGTCTGCAAACATTAACTTAGAACAAGCCAAAGATTCACACAGATCATTCACAAACAATATGAACAACAGTGGTCCTAAATTCGAACCCTGTGGTACGCCACTGGTTGAGACATAAACATGTGATATGTAGCCATTATAAAAAACATACTGTTTCCTTTCAAACAGATATGATGTTAAGAGCGCTAAGTAAATGTTGTTGAAGCCCAGGTACTCAAGCTTTCGGAGCAAAATACTGTGGCTGACCCTATCGAAGGCCTTGGAGAAATCGGTGTACACCATATCTACCTGTCCTCTATTGCCTAATCTTTCGCACAAGTATTGGCTAAATACCATTAAGTTTGTTAGTGTTGAACGCTGCCTTATAAAACCATGTTGGTCGATGGAAATATTATTTTTAGTGGACAGGTAAATGCGGTTGTACAGTACGGTCTCCAAGAGTTTTGCAAAATTATTGAGTATAGATATAGCCCTATATTCACTGATACAGTGATAATTTTTTGACTTTGGAATTGGGCAAACTTTGGCAATTTTCCATTTATCGGGGAAAACAGTCGTTGTTAGGATTAAATTGAAGATAACCCGTAAAGGATGAACTAATTTCCTGATACAATCTCTTAACAATAAAAGATGGGATTTGATCAGGTCCAGCAGTCAATTTACTTTTAAGCACATGGGGGTAAATTTCTGATAGGTAACTTTGGAGCATTGTGCTAGCAAAAATAAAGTACACAAATTCGTATTCGTATACTCTTCACTCCGTATACAAGACAATACAAGATACAAGTACTCTGTGAGGGCGACAGCACGTGTCTGGCTACTGACGTCAGGCGGTCTAGTCTCGCGTACAGGTACGTTTTCTTTGACCGTTTTTTAATAACAAGATCCCTCGATTTTAATCAAAATAAGAGAAATACGAAAAATGTCGAACCTTCCTATTGCAGCAATAAATCTTAAACGAACAAAAACATACCTGACACAGTTGCTGCAACGTGTGCCTCGCCATACTGCCATGCTTCAGCTTCAACTCCTTCTGTCTCTGTTGAAACAGCGTCTTCTGACTCCTCAAACTTTCCTTGGCCCTCTTGATCGAATCCCTCTCCAGATGTATCCGATGCCTGAAGAATTCCAACTCGGAACTGCCCTCGAACTTCTGCCCGTCCGAAAACGGGTACCGCAAATGGTACGTATCGGAATGCGAGTTCTCTGGAAACTGGTCCTCGAGGTCTTCCAATTTTTGCAGTTGTTTGCGGAGATTTTCTACCGGCGAGCACGCGCGTTGCGGCTTATTCTTCGGTTTCGAGTTGTTGTTTATTCGAGACGTGGACGAGCTTTTCAATCTGAAAAAGAATTCGTTATACACCTTGAGTTCAATGTATACGAGAGAGGAGATACGATAGAATATAGCAGACGCTCGATAATGTAAACTAATTTAATCCAAGTGTGGTTCACATTATCGAAATGTTTACATTAGGGAACGTGATTTATATAATATTTGATTTATTAAAAGAAACGTTTAATACATTGTAACGCTTCCTTTCCGCAACAAGTCCAGAAAAGATGGAATGCAATGAAGATTCCAACTTTTCTGCACAATCACAGAAAGGCGGTTAGCATTAGCTTCCGGTAGCTCAGTCGGTGGCATGAAGACATCTACAGGCATGTAGCTGTGTGTCGACCATGGCATGGCTAGAGGATAGAAGAACAAACAGAACACAAAAATTTAACAGATTTTATTTAACAAAAAAAGCATTTTCATTACATTGCAATTTTAAAGAACAAAATAAGTTTTAAATCTTTCGCTGGTCCATTTTTTACTGGACTGAAGCGAGGATGGCCAGGTGCTTGAAGTGGAGGTCCCAGTTATGAGGGGTGACCTCACATTTAGTGGCTTCAGAGCTAGATAATAATAACAATAATAATATTTATTCACTCAATGTACAAAGATAACAAACAATATGAGTAAATAAATATAAAATCAAAACAGGCCCAATAGAAGGCATCGCCTGTACATGGACCAATAAATTTAAGTTGAAACTGTAGAATGCAAATGACAAAAAAGGACAAAAATTAGCTACAGTAGATTATGTATTTAGTTGATGTTCGTATTTATGAGTTTATGAATTTCAGTCCTAGATATAGAATGTAGCCACTTTTTTAAAATTCTTTTGAAACAATTTCCGAAACGTAAATCTTTTAAGTCCTTAGGTATAATTTCATAAAATTTAGGCGCTAAATAGAGATATGATCGCTGCATTATAGATTTATGCGGTTGAGGAACTACTGTGCCACGAATTTTGTACCTGGTATAATGATTATGTTTAATTTTTTGGTCGGTGTTTACAAATTTATGGTAGTGAGTGATACTGTGTAAGAAATAAAGCTGTCTTATATCATACATTCGAACATCTGCATATAATTTTTCAGTGGGATAAAGTTTCGGTTTTTTAAATATCATTTTTAGAATACTTTTTTGAAAAACATCTAAATTATAGATATGTGAGGAACATGCAGCTCCCCATGCTAATATACCATATGTGAGATGAGGCTGAATCAGTGCATGGTATAATGTTCGAAGATATTTTTCTGTCAATATATTCCCAAGGTATTTAATTTTGTAGGATACAAATCTAACTTTCTTTAAAATATAATTGACATGGATGTCCCATCGTAAGTGAGGATCCAAGACCACTCCAAGGTATTTTATGTTGGGCACTCTATTAATTTGCATTTTTTGATCATTAATATTGAAGGAGAAATTTGTGTAATTTGGCAGATGTCTAGCATAAGATCCAAATGGTAAAAAATGTGTTTTAGAGTAGTTATTGCTTAACTTTCTACTGTTAAACCACCGAATAATTTTGATAAAATCATTTTCAATTACATTTTTCAGATCAGACCAGTCAGTGCCTTCATATAATATTGCAGTATCATCTGCAAAACTAGTTATTTTGCCAACACAATTAATTTGGAAAATATCATTTAAATATATATTGAATAACAGCGGACCTAAGACAGTTCCTTGTGGGACACCACACTTAATATACATTTCTTTACTAAATGATCCTGATATCTGCACAGATTGTGGGCGATTTGACAAATAACTTTCGATCATTGAGTACGCGTTTCCTCTGAAACCAATTCTCTCCAATGCTTCTAATAATAATTTGTGATTAACTGTATCGAAAGCTTTCTTTAAATCAACAAAAATGCAGATTGAAGGGATTCTGTTATCAATATTTTGATGTATTTGATTTACAATTTTAGTTATTGCGTCCGATGTAGCCTTCCCTTCTGTAAATCCATATTGATTGTCACTTAAAATTTTGAATTTTGTGAGGTATCGAATCATTCTAGTAGATAAAACTTTTTCAAAAACCTTTGCTACACTGGATATTATTGATATTGGTCTATAGTTGTTAACATCTGTTTTTGTTCCTGATTTATGTATCCGTATTATATTACCTTTTTTTAAAATTGAGGGATATATGCCAGATTCAAAGCATTTGTTGATTAGGTAAGTGAGTGGTTCTGTTATGTCCTCGGCTATAATTTTCAAATGCTCGCTTTTAATACCATCGAACCCAGGACTTTTCCGATTTTTTAAGGACATAACAGTGGTGTATACTTCACATTGCTCGACTTTATCCAAAATAAATGAGTTCAAAGTTCTTTTTGGAGGCTGAGTATTTTGTACATTTGCTTGTATATTACTTGCTAAATTTTCGCCTATGTCAGTAAAGAATTGTACAAATTCATCGCATATCTGTTGAGTATTTTTTAATATGTAGGCGAAGTTGAACTTAAAGGTGATGGCGCTGCCAAGGCACATGCATGGGTGAAGTGATAGGCCAAGCAATGCAAAGTCAAAGACAAAGGCAAAAGCAAAGTCAAACACAAATCGAAAGGGAAAGGGAAATAGAAAGGGGGTGGCCCCAATCTGAAAAAGAACCGTGTGCATTTCCAATCTCAGTCTGCCTCAAAAGAGAACCAACGATTTTCTAGGTTAGAATTACATTACATAGTTTGATAGAATCAAACCGAAAATTGGAAATGCCTTTCATAAAATAAAATCATGAAATAGCAAAAAAAAAAGCGTAAAACAAGATGGTGGTCATCAAAAATGTCTCCACATGCTTCTGATATAAAAACACAAATATCGAATAATCATAATCAACGTACTTATAATTTCACTGAACTATGAATATATATACGCACACAGAGGTAAAATCGATGTGGATCGATTTCCACCTCGATTTGATTAAAGTTATGGCGAATGATCGAAGTAGTCGAAAATGACGTTCGATGGATGTTTTAAAATCGTACAAGAAATAAAGCACTTACATATCGATTATCTATAAACTACAGGCAGATCCAGCAATAAAACTGTATAGTATTATAAAACTCACCATTTTGTCCTATTCGGACACACATTCTACAAAATTCTAGCACATGGTGCTATACGACGTCATGCTACAGAGAACAAAATTCTTAGCTCTTGCTAGATCGGCGGCTCAAGTGAAAAGGAAACGCGAGGAAGCTCGCAGATCAGGAACTCCGCATCAAGCGCTCCAAGCGGAAATTTTTCCAAGTAAAAAAGCTAGAGATGGGATTAATGAAATGATAATCGAGAAGTGATTTAATAAATACGATGGGACGGTGAAACCGTTACAACATACTATTTATAACAAAATAAACAAATATTCTAACAGCGACAAGTATTTTTTTAATTAGAAGAAAAATAATTAACAATTTTTGTTTGCGTAAATTTGCGCTTAGCATTGTCTTCCAATGCCTGCGCCCGAAATTTACGAAGAACTTAAATATCCATGTATGAAACTTCTTTTCTTCCATCCCAATCTAAAGCTTGGTTAAAAACTTGTATAGCTTGCGCGTCAGTCACTACACTTCTGACTTCAATGGGATCGTTCTCATCATCCTCACTGTCCATATCCTCCTCCTTATCAGCATCATTCGTATGCTTATCTTCGTTCCATAAATTAATATCAGCAAGAGTACAAAGTTGGGATTCACTGTTTTCAATAAATCAACAACATCCAATGACACACTAATAACATTATCATTATTGGATCGCAAACGTTCTCTAATTACGCTTAAGGGGACATCGTCTTCTTCATCATCTGCATTATTGGTACAAAAGAGGTTGTTCCAACATTTTTGAATAGTTTGCTGGTTAAGTTCATTCCAGGCCATATGTAAATCTAAAACAGCTTCTCGTAATGTTACTTTTTTTAAAGCCTCAGATAAGTTTTCAGGATTCTTTGATAAGACAGACGAAAGTAGAAACTTCCTATAGTATAGTTTGGTAAGTCTTATTATATTCTGGTCCATCGGTTGAATTAACGGTGTTACGTTGGGCGGCATCTACATGACGAAAATTGACCCATCCCTGCTCCTCAGTTGTTGCTCCGGAGGATGACTTGGTGCATTATCCAATAGTAACAACGCTTTTATTGGAAGCTTCTGTTGTTTTAGGAAACCTTTTACCTACAAATTGAAAACACATCTTCAAATAATGATTGGGGCATTTGTGATAATTGATTGTCATACCTAAGGGACAAAGCACCTGTGGAACCATTTCAGGAATATACTGATAGTTATCCAAGCAGTTTTTGAACAGTCATAATCAACAGGGATAATAACATTTTTAAATGAGCGCGGATTTTTTGCTTTCCCAATTACCAGTGGCTTTATTTTGTGTGAACCATTAGCATTAGTGCAGGCTAGAAACGTTATTCGTTGTTTCTCCGGCTTTCTTCCCGGGGCAGATTTTTCAAATAATGCAGCATAGGTTTTCTCTGGTAACGTTTTCCAATAAAGGCCACTTTCACGTGCGTTGTAAATTTGTTCCTTTCTTAAATCTAGCTCGGTAATTGTTTTCATCAATTTTTCTTTGAATGGTTGCACTAATTGTGGTTGTGCTAATAATTTTTCACCAGATATAGACAGCAGTCGAATTCCATATCTTGTTTTGAATCGTTGTAGCCGGCCATCACTAGCTACGAAATTTTCAGTTTCTTTCAGTTTTTCATTTAACAGTCTCGCTCTCTGTTTAAGTACTTCGCCACTATCTGGGACATGATTTTCTCGTTGTTTTAAAAACCACTTATACAGGGAATTTTCCATTTTAGGTGCCTTCGCATGTTTTAAAGTTTTTCTTTTTCCCCGACCTCCAAATGTATTCCACGTTCTTTGTAAAATTTGAGTTTTCATACGCTTAATTTTACAGATTGTTGCTTTCGATACTCCATATTTTTTTGCTAACTGTGTCACTCCCGCACCTAGTGCAACTTCGTCTAAGATTTTCACTTTCTCACTCCACTTTAAACACTTTCTTTTATAGGATGTGGATGCCATAGTCGTAAAATATATTAACGCGTGCAATGTATTCACTTAAGTTCAAAAATGAAATACATACGTACGTATAAACGTATCCTAAACGATCATACGACTGACCGAGTTTGTCGTATTTTATCGCAGAGGTGAATCCCCTACACTCTACATCATAAATCGGGGACTCCCCGACGCCCGACATAAATCATCGAGGCTTCAGCATTTTACCGTCGCGCTGTTTCCGTGCGCCGAGAGTTGTTTACGTTATCGAGCGTACACATTGTTTACGTTATTGCGCGTTCCGTTTGATCCTATAGAACGAAGTTTGTGTTTACATTAGCGCAAGTTTTCATTATCCCGTGTTTACGTTATCAAGCGTCTGCTGTAATATGTTTCACCAGTTCCTTGAATTAAGATGCATGTTGGAAATGTGCGTTAGTTCATTCTTTACGCCGATAATGGCTTTATTCTGACCGTGCACATTTTTGAATTGTGGCAGTTGTAGTACGAACCTTGAAAACAGCTTCCTCTTGCTCCTCCCCGGATTGGTGCTGTCCGAGCTGTCATTCTGGTTGGCCTTATCGTCGCTCTGGTAGCAGTTATCACTGATCGACGTGTCCAGATCCTGAATGGTGACCTGTTTCAGGTTCCTGCCCTCCGACTTGCCGAAATGCGCCGCGTCTACACCAGAACGAGTCTGTTTAGGGGTTGGAGGTTTTTCGACCAGTTTCCTTGAAGGGAATTTACAAAAAGGGTTTCAGGCATCCGATTTATATACACGAGAGTGGTAGGCAAGCTGGCTATTTCTACTGGTACATGCAATACTATACAGGGTGTTGTAGAACGTTGTCAGGAAAGTTGCAAGGGCAGGTTCAAATTATGGGAAAAAAGTGTCACGACTATTGCGTGAGTGAAACAACAAGATGTCTACTGTATCCCAGTTCATATGTGAGAGTAAGCCTAGACCATGCTTATAAGTTGTCAAAGAGCACGAAACACGGTTGGCCGTCTTTTCAGTTTTGAAATTTTGAAAAATCCTGGAAAATTTTGATAAACACGAAAATTATGAAAATTTCGAAAAATGAATGAAAATCTTTGAAGTTTTAAAAATTGCAAACTCTTCTAAATATTGTAAATTTTGAAAACATTGATAACAAGAAATTTCGGAAATCCTGAAAATTTTGGAAAAGAAATTTTTTAAAGATTTGAACATTATAAGAAATTGAAAAAACGAAACAGTTAATTTTGGAAATTTCGCAAATTTTGATGTTATTGAACATTTTGAGAATCCTGAAAATTTTAAGAGGAATTTTTGAAAAATTTACGATTTTAAAATTTCGAAAACCTTCAAAATTTTTTAAATTGCAAACCCTTTGAAAACAGAAAATTTTGTAATATGAAAATTTCGAAAAACTTGGAGATTTTGAAAAACGTTGGAAGTTTACAACATTAAAAAAATTTTGAAAATGCCGAAAACGAAAAAATTTGAAAATTTTGAAAAATGAATATTTTGTAAAATTCAGTTTTTATTGCTTTCCAAGTTTTTCAAAATTTCAAAGATTTTTATAAATTTAGAATGTTTTCAAAATTTTTACTTCATTGAAGATTTTGGAAATAATAAAAATTTTGAAAACCCTGAAAATTAGAAAATGAAATTTTTGAGGGATGCTATGGAACAAAAATTCTGAAAAATCTTGAAAGTTTGGAGAATTTTCAAAATCCTGACAGTACTGAAAATCAAAATTAGAAAACACAAAAATTAAATTTTGAACATTTCAAATAAATTCAACTCAAAATTTTGTAAATTTAACAGACCTGAAATTTTTTCAATGTTTGAAAATTGCAAAAGCCTGAAAATACTGGATATCTTGAAAACGATGTAAACATAAAATTTGAAATCTCTAAAATGTTTTAACTTTCGAAAATCTTGAAAATTTCGAAAAACCTGTAGATTTCGAAAAACGTTGGAAGTTTACAACATTATGAAAAATTTTGAAAATGCTGAAAACAAAAAAATTTGAAAATTTTCAAAAATGAATATTTTGTAAAATTCAGTTTTTATTGCTTTCAAAGTTTTTCAAAATTTCAAAGATTTTTATAAATTTAAAATGTTTTCAAAATTTTTACTTCATTGAAGATTTTGGAAATTTTGGAAATAATAAAATTTTTGAAAACCCTGAAAATTAGAAAATGAAATTTTTGAGGGATGATGAGGAAAGAAAATTCTGAAAAATCTTGAAAGTTTGGAGAAATTTTCAAAATCCTGACAGTACTGAAAATCAAAATTAGAAAACACAAAAATTTTGTAAATTTAACAGACCTGAAATTCTTTCAATGTTTGAAAATTGCAAAAGCTTAAAAATACTGGATATCTTAAAAATGATGTAAACATAAAATTTGAAATCTCTAAAATGTTTTAACTTTCGAAAATCTTGAAAATTGTGGATGGTATTTTCGAAATTTGAAAATTCTTAAAACCCCTAGAAGTTTTGAAAATCATGAAAATGTTGGAAATTTTAAACATTATGAAAATTTTGAAGAGTTTGAAAAATTTTAAAACTGAAAATTCTGAAAATTAATAATAGTAATTTTTGATACATTTAAAAATTTTGAAAAATCCTGAGAGTTTTGAGAATTTTGAAGAATCTGTAAATTTTGAAAATCCGTTGTTAGTGTGAATACTAAGGCCCGTATCGTCAGTCGTCCCTACAATTGTAGGGCGCGTTTATGGCCTCCTTGACTGTCATACTTTTTTCTCTCCTTCAAAAATTTCTAGATTACACTCGTCCCGTGTCAGCGTCAGCGCTCTCCTATTGTTAAGATATGTTTTCCTTTTACATTGTAGGAAATTTCAGGCTGATAAAACATGATATAACTCAAAGGCAAGCACAATTTGATGCAAATAGATGTTTGTGACATAACCTCAAAATAGAACGTTGACACGGAGAAGTATAAAACTATGACAATCAAGGAGGCCATAAACGCGCCCTAAAATTGTAGGGACGACTGACGATACGGGCCTAAATCTCCACTTGGGGTGAGTTACCATTCATTTGAAATCAGGAGATTAATCAACCCTCAAAACACACTAAAAACCCTAAAGGACACCTATAAATGTGATACTCTGGAATATCATTTGGCTACCAGTTAGTACCAATGTATTTTGCGAAAACTCTGTAACACCCTGTATTTTACCAGAATATCATCACCTCTGACTACAAACAAAATGGTACAATCGATAAAATAAAAAAGAAGCAAATCTAAACACATGAAACTCTAATACTGTAAAGAAAATAATAAAAATAAAAAAGGTGCTTACAAATAGCTGTGGTTTAAAGAAGAGTTACCTATCCCTGTTGTTGGAATTACTTTGTTCAGTCTCAGATCCTGTAGTGTTCGTAGTGATGCTTTGTTCTTTTTTCTTGTTCCGCTTTTCTATTGATAATTTAACATCAGTCTTTAGACGTAGATATTTATCCTTCAGGCACCTATATTTATCCTCTAAAAGACGTTTCTCGCCACGCATTTTCTCATATGCTTTTTCATCGCATCTATTCTTCTCAGAATCCATCTCGTTTTGGTTCTTGGCTCTCAGTTCAGCCATCTGCGCTTGGTGTTGCTGTTTTAAAATCTGTTCCTGAAAAACGGACTAGCTTTTAACCGCGAATTCGTACGCTTAATTTTTTTAAGAAACCAGCTCCGAAAGCATTTAAAGTATAAGAGACAAAAAATGACTAATTAGAAAAATATAGAGCCGTTGGGAGAGTTGTGAAAAAAAATTTTCATAAATCAAGTAGTTTTCGACTCGCAATAACACTTTTGTATATATCTGTCCTTAGCCCAACTTAATCCAACCTTGTTGTTAAAAAAACAGGATGTATTAATGAATGTTTACTTACGTCTGTTTTGAATCCCCGTTTCAGATCGTCAATTAATATCGAATGATTCTGCCTGAGTTGATCCACATTCGCGTTGTGCGTGAATGTCATCTCCGCTTTACTCCTATCTACCTTATCGGCTAACTCCTTTTCAACTTCCGCTAGTTTCTCGTCGTAATACTTTTCCAACTCCTCCTTTTTCCTATCAAACTCTTCTTTCATCCTTTTCTCTTCCATTTCGTATTTCGCCGCAAGTTCCGCCTTTAACTTTATCAATTCCTCTTCTAACCTTTTCTCTTCCTCTTCCAGAACTCTTTTACGTTTTTCTTCCATAGTTTTTTTAAGATCGTCTAATTCAGTCTCGAGTGTTTCTTCATACTTTGATTTTTCGTTATCTACTATTCTACTCATTTCATTCTTATGCGAAGATGCTATGCCCTCTTTAAACCTCACTAGCTCGTCGTTCTTTTCTTCCCAAATCTTTAGTTTCATCTTTTCCACGGCTTTGTCAGACTTATTCACTAGTTTGTTATGAGTAACTGCCCCTAATTTTTCTTCGTGACTAGATACGGAATTATCACTATCGAAAATCGAGTCCATATTGTTGATCGCGACTTTTTCGAGACTTCTAGTTTCTTCGTCCGAATCCGAACCTTTATTCAGAGTTAATTTCGGCTTGACAAAGTCGCTGGGGTTCGGTTTTATCAACTTTAATGAACTTGTTGGTTCAGACACCGGAGTCACGGTAAATCGTGACTTATTCGGTGTTAGTTTAACGTTGATTATTTCGTCGATTTTGAGATTCTTACTGCTGTTCAGATCTTCTTCACTCGAACTTTTATCTAAGAAAAGATTTGTTGAAAATAATTGGTAATTAATTTATATTATAGTGCTACTTTTTTCAAAATCATAAAAGATTGAAAACAATAAAGAAACCGTAAATCAGAGTAAGAGGATTCCACTATAAAGCTAAAAACTGTACAAAGAAGAATGTGGTGAGAGTGGCCATCAGTCTCAAACCTGTGAATACTGTGGTATAATACTGTAGCGTTTTTTCTGGGTGTGGATTAAAACACTGGCTTCCACAAAAAGAAATGTACTGATTTATTTAACTTTTATTTTATTTATTTACATACACCACTATTTATGTCTGACTAATTCTTATGTCGCCATTGACTGCACTGTACGCCACTCCGATCTGCACTGGTGTAACCTGTACACAGAGCGACATCTAGAATATTGGAGGTCACTTCGCGTTGATCTAGAAGGCGGTCCACTGTCACCGTCCACACAGACGCCGCCAGACGGCTTGTACGGTTGTGGTTCGCGTAAAAGCAGAGATCGGCCATTAGGCTCTGGCTAGTAGGAGACTCGCTCAACAGATGGCGCCTATTTGTCACAATACAAATTTTTCGCCGCACAACAAAATAAACAAACAATAATTAAAATAACGCCTCGCCAGTTTTAGCGTAGAACGGAAAAATATTGAAAAACTAAGATTTTACCTATGTCCGTGTTAGTATCCAAATTGAATCTAACACTTTTCTTGTCTTCATCTTCCTTTTCAGATTTATCTAGTGTCGACAACTTGTCGAACTCTACACTTTTTGAATGTTCTATTCCTAGTTTTTCCCTAAGAATGCCTTTTGGTTGCTGAGATTCTGGAAGGCAAATCGATCATTTGAAAGCATACACAGCAAAACAGGATAAAATTCGTAAAAGAATTATAACTTTTCGGATATATTTTAAATAGTGCCATGTTGCCCCGTGAATTGACTCATGGCATACAATGAAAACAAGCACATAAAAGACAGCAATTATAAAAACAAACTAACCTTGCAGGGAGTCTGATTTTCCGACATTATTACCAACACCCAAACTATTTTGCTGTTCTAGCGACGACGATTTCTTCGTATTCGATTTCAGAAACATACTTCCTCCTCCGCTGAGTTTCAGTTCTGGTTTGTCCATACTTCTGGGATGCTTATCGAAACTAATATCTTTGTCATTATCGAAACTGCTGAAACCTAACGTTAATTTTTTGGCACATTTCACGTTCACATCTTCGGACATCTGCTTGAACAGTTTGTTTTCTTTCTTGGGACTTGCGGATGGACTTAGCTTCAGTGGTGATAATCTCACTTTTTTCCTGGCTCCACAACCTACTTTTGAAAAACAAATTTGAAGATATAAACGAGATTAAAACATCTCATTTCACTAAGAATGCGAGGTACTGAGGCACTTTTATAAATTCGCACTAGACACTCAAATCTGAGGACTTACTCATAGGAGACGGATCTAACAGCTTTGGTGGTTCATCAAGACTCAATAAATCATCGGTAGCGCAAGTGGCGTCGTCTTTGTTGTCGTGGATACTCAAAGACTGGCTTTCTGCTCGCACTTTTTTCACCAAACCTCTGTAGACTTCGTCTAAAGGATGTTCCCATTGCGTTTTTTTCGTTATGCTATTATAGTAATAGTACGACTTGGATTTATCGTCGTAACTGCAATAAAATGAATAACTAGGAAAAATTCGCCACAATCTTACTCATTTTTATAATCTAATTTAAAACGTTTTTAAATTGGGTAATTAACAAATAAATGGCATTAAGTTTTTCTAAGTTAAGCCAAAATTTGTAGTCAGTAAGTTTCATTAAATTAAATATTTAAAACACACATGACAACACTTCCCCTCTATCCCAGAAGTACACAAACTAAAGCCAATGTTTCAATGAGTTTGATTCTGTGTCAAAATTTGTTCTATGAATGACAGATGGCTGTCAACAGTCAGATGTCTAACATCTAACCTCACTTTTTGGCATTTGAGAAAATCCATAAACCAAGCATGTTTTGGTACGCATAACTAATGCATAGTTTTAAATAAAGAGGAGATGAAATAACGTTTGATTGTTAACTTTGTACTTCCATATAAGTGATGCTTAAAACGTATTTTAACGTAAGCAAGCCATTTTTTACACCTTGCGTTTCAATACTCAAACAACTATCCTCGGAAGGTCCGATACGAATTAAGGACATGAACGAGAAGAAACCTTTCCAGAAACCGAAATACGACGGGCGGTCGAAGAAAAGACAGTGGGAAGAACGACGGTCTGATAAAGGTAAAAGTATAACTTCGGAACCAAAAAAAGCCAAGGTAGACGATGTTAAGGCCGAATCCGAAAATCCAGTCGAAAAAATCAAACGTAGAAAATTCGCTATACTGTTGGGCTATTCAGGTGTAAATTATTTTGGAATGCAGAGAAACCCGTATACAAAAACCATAGAAGAGGACCTGTTCAAAGCCTTGCACAAGGCCAAGTTTATCAACGATCTGTGTTATGACCAGGTGCAAAATATGCAGTTTCAAAGGGCTGCAAGAACTGACAAAGGTGTGTCTGCTGTAAGACAAGTGGTGTCAATCAAGTTACCAGAAAACATGGACATAGAACAAGTTAACAAAGAACTGCCCGATGTTATCAGACTCTTTGATTGCAAGAGAGTTACAAAAGGGTTTAACAGCAAATCCCAATGCAGTGGCAGAACTTACATGTATATGTTACCAACTGTAGCATTCGCTGACCATGATAAGGAAGTCGAACAAGAAAGTTTCAGATTAGATGCAGACAAGTTGAATAGAATCAATGAATTGCTTAAACATTTTGTTGGCACAAAAAACTTTCATAATTATACATCAAAAAAGAAGCCAAACGATCCTAGTGCAAAAAGGTATAACATTTTCTGATTTTAAAACATATTTACAGGGATGCTGGTAACTCACTATTTTCGATCCATCTCGCTTGATAATTTCTCAAAACATTGACTAATCTTTTTGTGCATACATTCACCATTTTCCCACTACTTTTTCGAAAATTTCAGTTTTCTCACTTGAATTCTTGCTTTGCCCCACCAGTACCCTTGTATTTTTGAAAATTGAGTACCGATACTCATTTTTTCTTTCAGGTACATAATGTCCTTTGTTTGTGAAACACCGATTATCAGAAACAATGTAGAATTCGCAATTCTAAAGGTGCATGGCCAAAGTTTCATGATGCATCAAATAAGAAAATGGTTGGATTACTGTTAGCAACAGTAAGAGGATTAGCATCGGAAGATATGTTGAACGAGTCATTCAAACTGGAGAAAATAAGTATACCTAGAGCTCCTGGCTTAGGGCTTGTATTGGAATTTGTTCATTATGATAGGTATGGTTCATTTCAATTTACCCAACTATCTGACCCCTCTGAAACTTGGAAAGTAGCGCGTAACATTTTATCAGCGTATACTTCCATGATAGCAAATATGTTTACAAGTTTTTATCATAATTCAATAAACAATTCTGGGTGATGCACTTTAGATCAAGAGTATACTTTTAACGATGTTCAAGATGTCATGGCTCTTGAGTTTTTTACATTGGTCAAAAGACTTTCACTAACACAAATTTGCTCAAAGGATCGATTTTTATGAGTTATTCTTTAGCTGTGTAATCAAATTTGCAATACATATAATATTTTGTATTCTCCAGATATAACTGTAGGTATGGTGAAGATGGAATGCACGAAAAATTAACATGGGAAGAAGTTGAGGACAAAATTAATGAGTTCAAGGAGAAACACATTTTACCGACTATCGTTGAGAAAGAGGTGAATGAACAGCAGATGCTGACTTGGATTAAAAGCAAACTCTCGAGACATTCTTATGAAGAGGAAGAAGAAAATGAAAGTGATGACGAAACATGTGCAGGAGATGATGATGACGATGAAGACGATGTAAAAAACAATGTAGTTGGTATTGTTGAAGATGAACCTAATAAAGTTCAAAGTACTGGCTAATATTTATTTTTGTAGTTTGCTTCAGAGTTCAAAAAATAAAGGATAGAGGCTCTTTTTTTTTAAACATTCAGGATGCAAGTCAATAAAACGGTGAATCTGGGGTGTTTTTCAGGTTTTGCATACAGAAACATAGTAGGCCGCGTGGATCGAACGTCAGTACTGAATCTTAACCTCACTCTTTAGTAAACTTAAATTCAAAGTTTCACAACGATACGTGCAGTGTTCTCACTACAGTGAATTTTTAAGTGTCACCAAGTCATTAGAAAAATGGAACTGGACCGAGAACATTTTTGCGCCATAATTTATTACAACTTTCAGAGACAATTATCGCAACAAGAATGCCTTGCTGAGTTACTGTCTGTTTTCGGCAACGAAGCGCCACATCAGTCGACAATTTCCCGTTGGTATGGAGAATTCATCAATGAAGATAGACCTGTGACTTGAGGCGTCCTTGAATATCTCAAAGACCTCGATTCAAAAAATTTTACATGAAGAATTAGGAGTAAGAAAATTAGTCTCTCATTCTCTCATCACCTGTTGACTGAAGAGTAGAAAGCAGCCAGTTAGTGGTGATGAATCGTGGACTTACTGTTATGAACCAGAAAATAAACGACAGTCGGCTGTTTGGGTGTTCCAAGGTGAAGAAAAGCCAACAAAAGTCATCCGTTCTCGAAGTGTTTCGAAAAAGATTTTCGCGACATTTGTGTCGAAAGCGGGTCATATTGCAACAATTCCTCTTAATGAACAAAGAACTGTTACTGCGGATTGGTATACCACCATTCGTTTGCCAAAAGTTATCACCGAGCTTCGAAAAATCAACCCCGAAAGAAGAATCATCCTCTACCAAGACAATGCAAGGTCGCACACAGCCCAAAAAACAAGGCAGTATTTCACGGAAATAAGCTGGATGTAGGTTTTTTTTTGAAATGGTGAATGCCTGGTTTAATTAGAAAAGGCTAGACGCGAAATGTAAACAAGATGGTATAATGTATAAAATGATTTAAAAAACACCTGAATGCAGGCTGTTTTTTCAAAACTGTAAATGCAGATTGCTTATCCAAAAAAAATGTGGCTGTGGGCAGATTTATTTGAAAATGGTGAATGTTGGGTGTTTATTTAGAAAAATGTCTGATAGGCATGTTTTTTTTCATAATAATGGTGGATACAGGTGACTTTAAAAAAATTGCGGGAGTAGGCTATTTATCCCAAATTTGAGGATAGGGGATATTTTCCCAAAAATGGTGAATGCAGGCTGATTTTTTAAAAATGGTGAATCTATGGTAGTTTTTTAAAAACAGGTGATGCAAGCAGTTTTTCTTAAGAACAATGGAGAATGCAAGCTGGTTATTAAAAAAGTGAAAACAGGCTGTTTTCTTACAATGGTGGATACAATATATTGTAAAGCTGTTGAAAGAAAAGTTAATACATGCCATTTTTTCTTAATTAATCACTTATTCAAAACAGAATATAGCTGCAGGTAGGTTTATTTTTTATTTAAAAAAATGGATGTAAGCTGATTACTTTCTGAAAAATGTAAATGCAGGCTGCATATTAAAAAATTGAAAGTGCAGGCTGCTTATCCCAAAAAAATTGGATGCAACCCATATTTTTTCTTTGAAAGGTGATAAATGTTAAAATAAAAATGTGGCTGTGGGCAGATTTATTTGAAAATGGTGAATGCTGGGTGTTTATTTAGAAAAATGTTTGATAGGCATGTTTTTTTTCATAATAATGGTGGATACAGGTGACTTTAAAAAAAATTGCGGGAGTAGGCTATTTATCCCAAATTTGAGGATAGGGGTTGTTTTTCCAAAAATGTTGAATGCAGGCTGATTTTTTAAAAATGGTGAATCTATGGTAGCTTTTTAAAAACCGGTGATGCAGGCAGTTTTTCTTAAGCAAAATGGAGAATGCAAGCTGGTTATTAAAAAAAAAGAAAATACACTGTTTTCTTAAAATGGTAGATACAATATATTGTAGCTGTTGAAAGAAAAGTTAATACATGCCATTTTTTTAATTAATCGCTTATTCAAAATATGGCTGCAGGCAGGTTTATTTTTTATTTAAAAAAATGGATGTAGGCTGATTTCTTTCTGAAAAATGTAAATGCAGGCTGCATATTAAAAATTAAAAGTGCAGGCTGCTTATCCAAAAAAAATTGGATGAAAGGTGACAAATGTTGTATATTAAAAAAATGTTAAAAAGTCATGGTAGTTTTGAATAAAAAGGTGAATGCAGGCTATTTTTTTGAAATGGAAAATGCAGATTGCTTATTCATAAAAGTAGATGGTTTATTTTAAATTTATTGAAAAATGCAGGCTGCTTATTTAGAAAATTGTGAATACAAAAAAAAATTGATGCAAATTGGTTTTGTCTTGAAAAATGATGAGTTCAGGATAATTGATACACTGAGATGAAAAAAAAAACTAATGAACCTAGGTATATGGTAATTAGGAATATCAGGCAGCACAATCTATGGAGTGATATAAAGGTCACCAAAAGCTTGTGATTTCAGCTATTACAACTAACAATCAAATCTTATGGTTGAATAGCAACCTTGCAGCTTAAATATTAAAGCTTGTAAACGATTACAGAAAAAATATAGTTTTGCTTGATCATAGTAAAGCCAAGATTACACCATAATATAAAGTTGCTATTTTTAGTACTTTTACCAAACATTTTCACAAAACTTATAGAAGATCAATCTGTTTTTGTTTATAAAATGAGCAGATACTTTACCAGGGCTTCCAGCCAGGCGGTAATGCCTTCATGAGCCCCTCAGCTGCCAAAGGTAGTAACTGTGGCTCAGAGTCAGGATCAATGCCAATTTTTGTAGCATAGTCTTTGATTTCTGCAATTAAAACAGTACAAACATATTTTCCAAAGCCATAAAAAGCATCGGGTATGTGCCCTAGTTTTGATTTTGATCTCGAAATTACGTATAAAAACAAACCTTCTTCAGAGGGATGACTAATTTCGTCGAACACTTCCTCGCAGATTATCGACATTTTTTTTAAATTACGGGAACATTTAGCTGTGCTGATTATTTTGTGCTAATCACTACCCCTAGATTTTTAACACTTCAAAACACATGATCCAGTTTGACACTTTCAATAGGGGTGAATGGATTTATCGAAAATTTAGGGGTAAAAATAAACATGGCTGATAAAGTATCCTGCCATCTGCACGCCTAAAACGAAACTACACCGGATACGTATGCAGGTATCTGTAATAATTGAAAATATGTTTTGTTGAAAAAGCTATCAGAGTATAGATGGCGCTGGCAGTACTGAATTGAAATATACGGTTTATTTTCCATGAATAGGCGGCGAAATATAAGGCGAATGAGCCCTTGCATATTTTTCCGTCTTAGAAAAAATTTTCTGCTGCTCATCGAACGTAATACCTAGTTATTTCTTTATACCTTAGTTATTTCTTTATACCTTATGGCCAGCCGCCTGAAATTAGAGCCCAAGGTTCAAAGCAGTGGAAAAGAGCAACAATGCAAAAAATAAGGAACTGGCGTAGGCGACGAGCGACCTCCAAAAATGTGTATTTCTTTTTGAAAAAACTCGTAGGAGAAACTTCAATATGTGAATCGGAAGAAATTTCTAGCTGCTTCATTTCCCTTTTCCTAATACCGACTATTTCATTCGTTATGGTCCATTAAAAATAGCACCGGCGTTTCATGTGTGATGTGTGTCTGTTTTTTATAAGTATTTTATCGCACCCAAGTGCAGGAAGTGCCGCTTCCGGATGGGGGATTCGTTGTTAGAGGCGCGTCGCGAAGCCCAGTTGCAACGTTGCCAATGCTCATTCGTTTTTGATTAGTTGGAGATTTCTGTTTGAGCTTCATACCATATACAGAGATATCCATACACACTGACTTCATAACGTGTTCGGGAGAGTAGCGCGAAAAGCATGCAAAACGTATGTTGGTGCACTTTTTCTAGCTTAAAATAATAATAATACACAACTTTGTTCACAGTTACAAGCTGTAATTACAGTAACTCATTTAAATAATGAATGTAATTGCAAAAAGCGCCAACATACAGGGAACCGTGAAACAAAGTGCTAAGCAAATTGAGACAAAAATAATGAACATTAAGCAGTAAGATTAAATAGTGGAGACAAAAAAACAGAAAAATATGTATTGCACGCTTCTCTCTCTTACACAAGACAACGTCAGTGAGATTAGGATCTCTCTGAATGTATAACGCTCATCATACCCAGATAAGAAAATGTTCTTAATCTGTATCCAATTACTAGGTATAATATTCGAACTAAGGATGCGTGTTTTCTTGTTTGATACAAAACAACAAAAGATGGTATACAGAATCTACGTTGCACTCTGCAGTCTGCGCTGTATAATGATTTGTCCACTCAAAAAGCCTGATAATGGAGACAAAGTTATTGCCTAATCGAAATACGACAAATCTTCGTATCGGGATCAAAGTCGGACACTATAATATAATGGGCATCCGCAGGAATGTTACTCAACTTTTTCTGAAAATATCACTCCCAAAAGCTTTGTGAGGAGCGCGGGCTAGAAAACTTTATCAGAAGTGTGGCAAGCTCTAAAAATCCTTATATTGTCTTATGCCACATTGTCCACTCAGACTTTGTCTAAGATCTTCAAAGATCTCGCCCAAGAATAAATTTGGAGAGCCTCCATCAGCTGGAGCTACAATGGTTTCAGGGCCCCTGGAAAAGTGTTTTGTACGTCTGGTTTATAGCCGTGTCCTCGATTTCATGAATCACTAAGGGAGAAACTGGATGTGATGTTCTGCATAAAAAGTTCACGTTCCGATTTTTTTAACAGTTTTCGGCTCTAATAAAAGTGTCTTCTTTTCCCTTTGACAACTTGGCAACACAGTCAGCGGTTGTGGCTTACCGCGAACCGCGACTTCGCGATGTGCGTTTATTTCTCGGCCTACTGTGATGCGGCGCGAAACGGGAAAGCTATAAACTGCAACACCGCATCTTCGACGCACCGCGATCTTTGAAGCTGTCGGGTTTTCATCAAAGTGTATCCGAATTAGTTTTATTTTGTTGGTGAAACCTTCGAAAATACTATTCTAGTGCGTTTTTGGGTTTACTGGATTTTATAAACTCACGTTCTACCAAGCAGTTCTTCTTAAAACTACAAAGTAAGTAAACCTACTCGTATAAATATGGTATGTATTTCTTCAATTTTCGCGCTCTTTTACAAGAATCTTCAAACTAGTACTGTGAAATGTGATAATTTTTAAACGGTAAGCAAAAGAGATATGTCTTTTTGTGACATTCCTTATATTTTTTAAGACTGTAAAATTGCATTATTCGTATAGCAAACCGTTCAAAGAATGCAAAGCCTCAAACACATTTGTAGTTTCACACTTTTTCAGTACTTCGAGACGCAGTTAAAAAAATGACATCGAAATGTATTATGTATGTGTTTTTATGGACTGCTTGAAAAATCTTTATAAAAGTATTTCCATCTAGTGTTCACAGTAAGTTCAATAGTGCACCCCAGGGAAATTACTATTCTACACGTCTCCCCCGTCATAAAACACGATTCTTAAATGTGGATACAAATTAAGGAACATAAAGCTTTTTACTAGCTATATTTTTCGTAAAGAACCAGATTTACGCTTTGGTTACATAGGCGCCCGCAGGAATTTTTATCAGGGGGGTCTATCATCGCCGAGAGATATTTAATGAAAATGTTTCAAAAACTTTTTGAAGAGCGCATCGTAGCAAATCCTAAAAAATACCAAAATTCTATACAAAATCATGCTAAGTAGGCAAATTTTGTACCGACAGGGGAGCCACGGCCTCCAGCCTACTGGATTCACGTATACTTTATCTGAAGTCACTTGAAATAGAATAAAAACCTTTGGTCGGCGCGTCCTTTGTAATTTCATGACGTATCACAGGCGTGCGGTCATTTATTTAGAACGATAATAATAATGTTTTTATATCACAGTAAATGGATTTTACTATCGTCTTATTTTTTTGATTTGGGATAAAAAATACTTATATTGGGAGTTTAATTTATGTTGACTGAAAGTTAAGAAATGGAAAAATTACAGAATTCCAACGTTTGACATAGGCAAATATTTACATAGCAGGTAGGTATATAAAAACGTATATAAAGACTTACACTATAGGTATTTATTGATCATCCTCGCCTTCGGAGCTGTCTCTAGAGTCATCTTGTAGAGGAATTACAACGGGATTTACAGGAGGCAAAACACAATATTCATTTTCTTTTTCAATAATATGCCTAGAACACTGCTTCCATAGGTCTGTGGCAGCAATATGAGATACTGCATCTCTTATTGTGGCCAATAGCGATTCACTTAATTGAGGGGTCTGATTATGTTTTCTTACTTTTTTTTTTAAAGCAGCCCAGACCAACTCAATCGGGTTAAAAATGCAGTATAGGAGTAGACGTAATACTTCATGGCCATTTTGCTGAAGCAGATTGTCAACAACATACTCTTTTACAATTTTTGTCTTTTAATAAGATCCAATAATATGGCTTTGGTTGATTTTTGTGGTATTTCCATTCCCTTATCCTTCATAAAATCAATAATGTCTTGTTTTTTTGTGCCTGTATTCGGAATTTTGTTTTTCTGTCGGGAATGGTATGGCGCATTGTCGATAATAATCACTGAATTTGGGGAAATGTTTGGTATTAACTGCTGCTCTATCCACTTTTCAAATAAGTCGGAGTCATGTCCTCATGCTAGTCGGCACATGATTCTTTGATATTTTTGGCAGATAACAGCAAGGCATTAGGTATAAATCCATTTTCACTGCCAGCATGGAGAATAATGATTCGTTTTTTTTTATATATGCCTGGTTATATAAACTAAAAGCCATAGTTGTTTAGGCATTCTTTTCTTGTATTACCATTATCAACATTTTTTTTAAATCAGCAACGTATATCACTGTCATTTGCAACAAAACTGTGATATAGTGTATATAAACAAAAGCATGAGAACCTGTCGAGTTCTTAAACTGCAAATAATAACTGGCATCTGATGTTTTGACGACAATATTGTAAGTTTAGATGACAGTTTATAAAAAAACGTAAAATATCGACTTACTTAATTTCAAGATCGAAAGTTTATCAGATATTCCAAAGCTCACATCAAATTACACCAAACATAAATTGCCAATTAAATTACATATACATATACAAAAAAGGTAATATATTTCAGCATATGTGAGATTTCTCTAATTTGAATAATTATTAAACGGTTTGACTGCGTCTGTTGGGTTTCCATTCTACAGCGAAACTGGCGCATTTAAATTATTTAACAACAATTATGACTAAGTGAAGTCTTTTTTAGATATAATTTAGATAACTCTGCATAGGTTTTATCTTTCGGTTTAACGGTGATTTCCGGCAATTCAATTGTGCGATTGTGATTGCATCATTATTATCATGCTTCATGCAGCATTCTGATGAACATGGGTGGACGCTCTTTTTAGGCATGTTTCAGTCAGCTTGTTCAATATTTCTTGCTGGATGGTTTGAGTTGGGCCATCAGGACTCATAAAGAAGAATAGAACTAGCAGATTTTGATCCGTGTGAAGTCAAATACAAAGTTGGGACTGTCCTCTCCAAAGCAAAAGATTAGGTTTCAAAATTCGTTCATAGTGGGTGTATTTGAACATGTATAGTCGGAGTACGGAATTCTGAGCAGTGACTGCCTACAGTATATTCAGATAAGAGATAGACCGGATGTAAACAAAAGGTTCCGGTGATTTTCACGCTAACGCCGCCGTCTCGACGTAAAACAGGAGCCCTCATGGGTCAATTCGCAATTAAATGCCTATGCCGAGCGGCAGAGCAGTCGTATCAAGGCAGAGTCACATTCAGGTTCAGACGTGTTACGTATGTCGTGTGCATCATTGCAATTTGATATTTCTTTGGACGTTTTCGTTTGTTATCTTATTAAGTTGTTGAGTTTGTCGTTGTTATTGTTATACCTTGTTATTGATTGTTATTGTTATCAACTGCTTGCGCAAAATGCCCAGTAGTACAGATACTGCCGATGAAGTTGTAAACTCCTCTAGTCCACCTAGGAAACGCTCTAAAAAAAGACACCTGAGTGCAGAAATGAAAGAGGTCATTTTGAATATATATAAGATCGAGCGCGAGGAGAACGAGTCATCAACCATCAAAGAAATTGTTGTGAAGGTTTCTCACAAAGTTGGGGTGTGTCGCGCATCAGTGTTTAATGTGTTAAGACAATACAAAAAAAATCACACCTTTTCTGAGCCAATGACCAGTAAACATCGCAAAAGTATTGTTAAATCATTGGATGAAGCTGATAAGCATGCGATTAGGAGGAAAGTGCATGGGACTATAGATAAAGTACTGCAGGAGGTAAATGGAGATACAACGTTGCCAAATTTCAAACGATCAACTTTCCATGCGTTACTGAAGCATTTAAATTTCAAATGGAAAAAACGGGGTCGTAATAGTTTACTACTGGATAGAGAAGAAATTGTGCTATGGAGGAGGGATTATTTAACAAAAATTGGGAAATATAGAAATCAAAACAGGAAGATTTATTACCTTGATGAAACGTGGGTAAACGCAGGACACACTACAAGTGAAGTATGGGTTGATGATTCTGTAACTTCATCCAGGAGGGCCTTTCTAGATGGACTGTCCACCGGATTAAAAAATCCAGCAGGTAAATACGAGTAATAGACAACAATCGGATGTTTTTCAAACCTTGGGAACAAGGTTCTAAACATTAATTCCAGGGGGCAGATAAAACATATTACAAGTAACAAAACTTTTATAACTTTCGATAAAATGCGTGGATGTTTTATTGTCATTTTCATTTGTTAGAACTTTTTAAGCCATGTTTTTATGTGTTTTCGATATTTCAATAATTTTTTAATATAATCTTAAAATATGTCGAATATTATAAACTTAAAAAAGGTACTAAGTTTTATATTGTGTACCGTTCCTAATATTTCTAATCATTTTAATTCATACTTTAAGCTTTATAAAGTTATAATTTGTTAATATTAATATTTGCGCGTATTTCAGGTTCCTGATCATTCATTTTTTAAAGGTTTATAACTTTAAATTAAATTGTGAAGCGCTGACTAATCATACGACGTTCAATATTCTTTCTTTCAATATGACTAAATAATCCCAATTATAGCAATCTGATACTCATGTCTCAATGTTTTTTCGTTGAATGTGATGAAAACATTTGAAAAAGGTTCGCTTATTGAAATAAATCTACACCAGTTAGTACTTCGATTTCCAGGTAAAGGGAAAAGGCTCATTATCTGCCATATTGGCAGTGAGGATGGATTTGTTGTTGACGGTCTGTGGTGCTTTGGGTCTAAGAAAACTGGAGATTACCACGAGGAAATGAATGGCGAATCGTTTGAACAGTGGTTTTCAAAAATTTTACCGAACTTAGAGGAAAACGCAGTAATTGTGTTGGATAATGCGCCTTATCATTCTCGAAGAATGGAGAAGGTCCCAACAACGGCTTCAAGGAAAGTTGATGTTCAAAATTGGCTCCGCTCGAAAAATATCAACTTTGAAGAAGCAATGCTGAAAGTACCATTATTAAGAATTGTCATGGATCACAAGGCGGAATATCAAAAATACGCCATTGACGAAATGGCAGCAAGTCAAAATAAAACTGTGCTCCGTTTACCTCCATACCATTGCGAGCTCAATCCCATTGAGCTCATATGGGCAGAGGTTAAAAATTATATAGCTAAGCACAATACAACTTTTAAATTTTGTGACCTCAAAGGACTTTTCAAAGAAGCACTAGAATTAATAACAGCGCAAAAATGGGAAAACTGTATTAAGCACGTGAAAGACAAAGTTGAAAAGAGAATGTGGGAACTGGACAATATTTTAGAGGAACAAGTCGAGCCATTCATTATTGACGTTGGTGCTTCAGGCAGTAGCAATGATGAAAGCTCATCAAGCTCATCTTTCCAATAAAAGATGTCGTTCATCAAATTCGGTAAGTTATAAGTAATTATAAAGCTACTGTATTCTTTTAATTAATTATTGACATTTTTGAACCCATTTTGGCAAAACCTATTCAAGAATCTACTTTCTGACAATGTTCAACCATGCACATTTTTTTACGTTTTGAACGTTTTAATTTGGTTACATATTTACCTAGAAATCAAAAAATATACTAATCAATATTCTAAAAGCAATTTTAAGAGATATACGATTATTTTTAATTTAGGCTAATTTAAACGCCATTTTGAGATTATATTCGACTGTATTTCACCAAACATCAGGCGGCATCCGAAGCTGGAAATCGAAGCGAATATTTTGAAACCCTTATGTATATTGACATCATTATATATTTCTTACCCCACCCCCACATGATCCTATATCCATCACCAATCGTATACATATCGAATTGTGCTAATTTACTACAAAGTTACGCAAAGCAGCATCTACTATCTAAAATATGTACTGCGTGACTCTTAATACGTCCCTGCCGAATGTTACAGCGTTCGATGATCACGTGGTCTTGTTTATGTCCGGTCTATCTCTTATCTGAATATAACGTACTATAGGGCAGCCGCGGAGGACGGAATGTCAATATATTATAATAGCGAAGTATGTCATTTATTTATTTGTATTACTTATTTGATTGTATGATAACTTGAAGACAGATTATTTTATATATTTCCATCAAGATACACAGCAAAAAATGTATGTAAACTCGGAGCTGTCATTGCTAATTAAACGATTTGTTTAGTCAACTTAGGCACAGAGACCATAAATCGGCAACATATGCGAGACAAAACGTGACCATCGCAAATTAACTTAATATATCCGGCACGGGTATTACGTATCTTGAAAAGTGACATTACGGCGATTTTTTTTGAGATTGTATTGTTTTTTTGTGACATTATGTAGCTTATCTACAAGATGTTAACTTAGCACTAGCCGATGGACACGTTGTGAACTCGTTTTGTAGCTGTACGTGTTGCCTAAACGTCATAATGCTTCGTTTATCAACGTTTGTCTTTGGTGTGATGTAAAATCTGCTTCAGAGTTGGCATTACTGGAGGTCCAAGCTGTAAGCTATAGCAAGAAGGAAACGGCAATGCGTAGAGGTGCATAGTGAGAATTTGTGTATACTTTATCTGAAGTCACTTGAAACACTGTGAAATACCGGGTGCGTTTTATATATCTATATTTAACACGCTCTGTTGCTGCAAAAATCGCCAAATTTCGCATCAAAGGCAGTTTCACCGGTCCACGTGGAGTAAAGCACGCCTATGCGTGGACATCGCCAATGAGAAAGCGTGTATTTCAGAGCTCCGAACAAGTGCAGGTGGCTACTGAAAATTGAAACAGTTCAGCCAGTGCCGTGTAGCGGTGAATAAACGTGTTTTCTTTAGTCTGTCCGTGTTTTTTCATAGATTTTATTAGTTTGTGTGTTTTTGACTTTTGGATACTCAGTTTACTTGTTGATTTAATTGTTGTGTTGATTGTTCTTGTGTGTCCTAAATATGGCTCTTTGGAGACCTTGGGAAAATGCTCCAAGCCACGAGGAGATGGTTGATGAACCTGTGCAGGCAGAATTCTTTCATAAAGATTTAGAGGAACAGACCCAAAGAGTAATCCTAAATATGTATGATTGTCTGAAAAACGAAAATCCAGATTCCTCGCAAAATCAAATTTTAAACAGAATTTGTATCCTGACAAAAATCAGTCGGTCTACCATTTATCGGGTTATAAAAAGGGGAGATGTAGTTAACCATTCCTTCCACAGAAAGCGCATAGGGCAAAATTAAAAAGAATAGACGTGGGTTTTCAGGAAGATATTCGTCGTATAATATACGGATTTTATAAAGAAAATTCGGTGCCCACGTTGGAAATGATACGGGATAAATTAAAAGATTATCCTGAAGATTTTTATAATTACAAATGCTTAGACTCACTGCACTGTATTGCAAAACTGTGTGGTTTTCAATACAAAAAATTAGATAAAAGAATGGTGATTATGGAGTCGCCTTGAATCGTTGAATTGCGCCAAGAATTTTTGCACAAAGTTAAAATCTATAGAGAGCAGAAAAGAAATCTGATTTACCTGGATGAGACGTGGTATGATACCCATGATGTTGTGCAGTACGGCTGGGTTGACGACAGCAACAAGTGCATTTTAAATGCACCATGCAACCGTGGAAAACGAATCATTATTCTCCATGCTGGCAGTGAAAATGGATTTATACCTAATGCCTTGCTGTTATCTGCCAAAAATATCAAAGAATCATGTGCCGACTATCATGAGGACATGGCCTCCGACTTATTTGAAAAGTGGATAGAGCAGCAGTTAATACCAAACATTTCCCCAAATTCAGTGATTATTATGGACAATGCGCCATACCATTCCCGACAGAAAAACAAAATTCCGAATACAGGCACAAAAAAACAAGACATTATTGATTTTATGAAGGATAAGGGAATGGAAATACCACAAAAATCAACCAAAGCCATATTATTGGATCTTATTAAAAGACAAAAATTTGAAAAAGAGTATGTTGTTGACAATCTGCTTCAGCAAAATGGCCATGAAGTATTACGTCTACCTCCCTATTACTGCATTTTTAACCCGATTGAGTTGGTCTGGGCTGCTTTAAAAAAAAGTAAGAAAACATAATCAGACCCCTCAATTAAGTGAATCGCTATTGGCCACAATAGGAGATGCAGTATCTCATATTGCTGCCACAGACCTATGGAAGCAGTGTTCTAGGCATATTATTGAAAAAGAAAATGAATATTGTGTTTTGCCTCCTGTAAATCCCGTTGTAATTCCTCTACAAGATGACTCTAGCGACAGCTCCGAAGGCGAGGATGATATATAAATACCTATAATGTAAGTCTTTATATACCTTTTTATATACCTACCTGCTATGTAAATATTTGCCTATGACAAACGTTGGAATTCTGTAATTTTTCCATTTCTTAACTTTCAGTCAACATAAATTAAACTCCCTATATAAGTATTTTTTATCCCAAATCAAAAAAAATAAGAAGATAGTGAAATCCATTTATTGTGACATAAAAACATTATTATTATCGTTCTAAATAAATGACCGCACGCCTATGATACGTCATGAAATTACAAAGGACGCGCCGACCAAAGGTTTTTATGCTATTTCAAGTGACTTCAGATAAAGTATACCTAATAATGTGTTTGATAATTCCATTGGATTCTTGTCTCACATACACTTACTTGAGATTCAAAGCTAGAAATTACTTTTATTTTTCTTATCCATTCTGGAAATTACATATGCAAATTTGCTGAATTTCAAAAATTAGAGAGATAAGAAATAAGTGGACCTCCGGTAATCCGAAAAACATTAAGCAGGGCAGTGTCGGACTATCGAATTTGTCGGATTATAGAGCACTGCCTAAGACCCCCTATAGTCCGGAATTTTTTACAAAAGGGTACCTTGTAATCCGACAAATTACATATCCAATGGTAAGATTATATATGTATGTTATGTATATGTATGTACTTTGAAGTACAAATCATACATAGTTTATGTATGTCGCATTTAGTAGATTAAATAACAATAGAGAGCTTACGTTTTATTATAAAATTAAGCATAAATGTAATAGTGTACAGATAAATCAATATTTTTGAATGTCCGTGGTTTATTAGATTTCCCAATTACCATCATCTTAAGCGCACAAATCTTAATTTAAAGGGCTCTATGCAGGTGGCATCGTTAGAAAGTTTGTCTTCTGTAATAGTCATCCTTTGCTGGCCACGAAATCATCTTTTTTTGTTATTTCCTTATAAAAAAACTTAGCTTTCATGGCCAACATGTGTCCTGAAATTGGTGCATGCCTATTTCTTTCCTGAAGAAACCACATGTACAAAGCTTCTTCCACTACTGGATGTTCAGCTTTCTTGAGTGTCTGTCTCTTGCCTGGTAGGTAGTACTAGGTACTATACTTAATACACAATGAATAAATAGTAAAAAATGAACGCACGCTAGGCCGTACCGCTATCACAAGTAGTCAAATTCAAACTAAGTAAAACGATGCTTACGCGTCGAGCACGATAGCGGTGGCGCGTACAAGTTGTAACCTGTTCAAACCTGCGTGATCTACATTAGCGAAGATTGTCAAATACGTATGTATGTAATAAGTATTCAAAGACATGTCGGATTAGACAGTGGCCGGATTATCGGGGGTCCACTGTAATTATATTCACTGTACACTGTCGAATTACAAGTCATATACATGCTAACAGTAATTAGACACAACGCAGGTGCGGTGGTGATTTCCCGTAATTCTCCTCAAAGTTTTTGAAAACACAAAAAAAACATGAAAATATTAAGTTTTAACTATGAACATAACCTGTCTTCACAACATATAAATAACCCGTCGGGCACAGCTAATATACAGGGTGGCCCATAAGTCCTTTGAGCTGGAAAAAAAGGAATAAAACCAAACTAGTTACATTATGAAGAATTATTATATTTTGTTATCATATTTATTGAATGGGAATTATGTTTTAAAAATCACATCGTCTAAATGCAATCCATTACGATCACGGCACTCATATAAACGACGTCTAAAATTGTCGATGACTGCGCGGCAAGTCAACACTGTAATGCTTGCCATTTCTCTTCGGATATTTTCTTTCAGGACATCAACTGATCGCGGAGTGGTGTCGTACACTTTACTCTTGAGGTAGCCCCATAAAAAGAAGTCCATTGGGGTCAAATCTGGACTACTCTTCGAGAAATTACTAAAAAGTTGACAGACGACGGGCATAGAAGTGTTGGAGGTGTGGGCAGTTGCTCCGTCCTGTTGAAACCAGGTCTGCGTATTATAGCCTGAAAAATTCTGCAACGCTGGTGTCAAAAACTCTTCTATCATTGCTACATACCGCTCCGAAGTAACAGTTAATGCGCGACCTTTGTCGTCCTCAAAAAAATAAGGGCCTACGATGCCATGCGCTGACATAGCAGCCCAAACTGTAACTTTAGGGCTGTGTAAGGGCTTCTGATGCTTACGCCTTGGATTTTCGGGGCTCCAATAACGGCAATTCTGTTTATTTACATGCCCGTTTAAATGGAAGTGAGCCTCGTCCGAGAACAACACATTATTGAGCGAAGAAAATCGATTCAACATTTCATTCGCAAAGTTTAGTCTCTGAACAGCGTCATTATCTTTTAATTCCTGCACTTACTGAATTTTGTAAGCGTGCAGACGTAAATCTTTCCTTAAAATCCGCTGTAAAGATGTTCTGGGTTCGTTTAGTGCACTGGAACGCTTACGAGTAGACTGGGTAGGATTTTGACGAACAGACTGTGCCACAATGTTGCTGTTTTCTTCAATACGAGTTGTCATTGGTCGACCCCACCGCTGTTTATCTAACGTCGAACCAGTCTCTTCGAACTTAGCAACCCAGTTCTTAATCGTTTGAGCTGTTGGACACTTTGTAAAATTGTGTAAATTGTGGTATTCTCGATATTTACGCACTCCATGGCGACTGAATTCCCAGTCACTGAAGATACTGCCCCCACCTCGCCCGCGCCGCTCACGCTCACCCGTTAAATTTTATTCAAATTTGAAATTTCAAAGGACTTATGGACCACCCTGTATATACATTCTTGCTTCATTGGCAGCGTATTCAGTAATACACATGCAGACCAATACACATAATCATCCATATGCGATCTTGCTATTCAAGCTACTTTCTTCTCAGAGATGAAAACTACAGACTACTCGGCTTCACGAAACGTATGCAACCGACAGTGCGTGTAGTTGAGTCATTCCTCCATAGATGGACGCTTACAACGATCCTAGTGAGCAAGTTGACGTTTTATAGTTTTTTTTGGACGTTTTATAGGTTTTTTATAATATTTGATTATAGAACTTAAACATGAGAATCATCATTGTGAATCAAATTGATGAAACAGAAAAATTGCTTTCACTTTAGCCGTCCATTATTTGTCTCGTCGATTCTCAATCACTATAATTATCGTGTTAGAACGGTTCTCCTTAGGCTACGCCACTGGAATGATCGGAGTGCGGTAAGGGGTGTGGAGATGTACACCAATCGCGATCATCGCCCGCCCGACTCCTGACAGGGTTGTCATGTTGTTACTATACTCGGCAATTCCATATTCGAAACAACAAACTGACGTTTTACGAATTCTTTGTCTGTCGTCAATCGGTGTAGAAATTATACATTGTGCCATAGTCATAGTCCTACTACTGTTTGTCCATCTGAATATACGTTTCTTAGTTCTTACTATACTATAACTATCTAAAACTGTAATGACTCATCGATGTTCACGTGAACATCACTTAACTACCAGTAGTCGGCTGTTCATAGGCGGGGTATGAATGTTTAACATGGGTGAACTAGATTTGTCACATGCTTAATAAAGAGTGGTTTGAAACATATTGTAAGTCCAAAATTTCGGAATTACCTTTATTCATCGTCGCTTCCACTTACATCTGACAGTAATAAACTGTCGCTATCGCTTTCCTCGTTGAAATTGACTATAACTGGCTCTATGATGGTGTCGATGTGGTGGTCAAGCTGCCACATTTTTGTTTCTTCCTTCACAACATGACGGATAGCATTCTGCCAAGCTTCGGGCGTTACTAGCTGTATGGAAGTCTCAAGTAAAACCTTAACGTCTGGTAATTTGAAGGTTGTGTTATGGCGCGCAATATAACCCTTCACTTGAGCCCAGATGAGCTCTATTGGGTTCAGTTCACAGTGGTAGGGCGGTATCCGCAGCACAGTGACACTACATTGACGGGCCATCTCATCAGTCACGTAACTAATGTTCTCAGGTTTGTGCTGTTTAATTTTTTCATACAATTCCGCTTTCACACATGAATCGTCAAACGGGATTCCTTTTTCGCGCAACCATTGCTGCATGCCACTTTTTCGAGATCCCATAGTCGGTACACGTTCGGCTCGACGACTATGGTAGGAAGCATTATCCATGACGATCACAGAGTTGGGCTCAACTCGCTGAAGCACTCCTTGAAATCAGCTCTCGAAGCAGCTGGCATTCATTTCGTCATGGTAATCACCTCCTTTCTTAGAGACGAAAATCAAGTCACACTCTTCTAAAAAGCCACTATCGCTACCAATATGAGTTACGATCAATCTTTGACCTTTCCCTGGCGGTCCACGAAGACCTGTTGACAAACCTGCAATGCTTGCTTGTCGGTTACTCACTACGTGTTTGTCTATCCAGGTTTTTTTAACTGTGTGACCTGCATTTACCCATGTCTCGTCCAAATAATAGATTTTTCTGCTTTGTCGCCTATATTCAATCATTCAAACTTTGGATCAGTAGTAGCTCCAGTTTTCTTCTTTTCATGCACCACCCTGCGAATGGTCCACTCTGGAACGCCTGTCATACTTTCACAACGCGCGAGTGCATCTCCCTGCGACATAGTTCTGTTCAGATAATTGAACACGTTGAGCACGATTTCTTTCGCGTCCCTCTTCAGTGCTTTAAGAAGCCGTCTACTTGTTCCCTGGCTTTCAGTACTTCCACTCGTGCCATTTGTACTCTCCATGGTTAAGTATAACCAAAACAGTAACCACAGAAACCACAACAATAACAATCACACAGCAATTCTTATAAAAACACACAATATGCGATCGCTCAACGAAACACGTTCCAATGCGTTGCCGACGCCTATGAGTCTGCCGGTCGAGGCGCGTCTTTGATTTCATTGGTTCTAACGGCGGAGAACAATCAGCCATTATTTCCATCTCTGTCTGTGCTGTTGACCACCGCAAAGCCACAGAAACGACATATGTCGTACGCTATACGGCTGTACTGGAAGGAAGCCGGGATCGAGCTCTGATCATGTGTTGATCACGCGTATGAGTCATTACAGTTTTAAATAGTTGTAGTATAGTTTTAGATCATACAGTTTTTTAAAATGGATAGGTAAATTCATTTTTGAAATCTGGCAACTGCGGTTTTTTGTAGGTGTGGAACAGACAATACGATTTCTTTTTCCTGGCACCTGCATTTGCTAAAAGTTACCGGCTTCGAAGTTGGGATTACATATTTCGAATTAAAAAGAATTTTATACTGGGAAACAGCGTTTTATATAGGAAATTATCTGTACTTTTTGATAAAAAATACAAATTTGTAATTTAAAAAACACTAAGTTGCTAAACCAAATTTCAGCATCTCCTCATCTTTTTATTATCGACTTTTTACTCTAAAATATACCCTAAAGTGTGTTCAAAATACATCAGAAGTTTTGAAATGGTATACGCATTAATTTCGGAGGTACGTATTTTTATGTACAGGGTGTCCCATTTTCGACGATATTACGAGGTATCTCGCTTACGAGTAAAGATAGAGTTGCGGTTTTCGCAATACTGTTCTACTTTTTTGTTAAAAGACAGATCGTATAAACTTTTCATAGCCCCCTTCGTTTCTGAGATACAGGGCGAAATTGAAAATATATCTTTTTCGGACACCCCCTCATATCTCGGTTATTCTTTAACATATCGCAGAGCTAAGAACTGGTCTTTACACAGATTTTCACGTATAATGCAGTGGTGTTACCAAATTTTTGGTGTGAGCTATGAATCAAACTGTCTCAGGGCTCTACTATGCCGAATTATAGAGCCGATTTGACGTCCTTTGCAGGAAAAACGGCCCTATTTAGGCAAGGAAATAGTGCTGTTTCACCTTGACAACGCGCCGGATGAAACCTCAGCCGTTGCCGCGGCCAAAGTTTTTCAGCGACCCTTGTATCTATAGATTTACCATTTTTACGTCAGTATTTGCACTTTCCATTATATTCAACGTTGAAATCGCAATAAGCTTGATTGATTACAACGATCCATCACGTTTTTTGTATCCACTCTCGATGCTGATCTTGAGCATACCCCAGACGATGATAAACAGTAAATATACATAATTCATGACCAATCTATCTAGAAGAAGAATTAGAAATGCCTTTACGGCAATAAATAGAGCACAGATATCTTTTAATTTCTCGTTTGAATTATTTATTGGATAAGTAGTAAAAATGCTACTAATAGGAAAGACGAATGCCGCACTTATTTTCTACCGCAAACGATATCCATTTGAGTGGTTTCTATACCAGAGATGATAATTTAGAAAACAATTATATGTAATAGAATCGGTTACGTTGTAATAAAAATGAAAGTAACGCGTCCAATTATCTTTACAAGCTGCGAAACCGCGCTATTTGTGAAGTACAATACTAGTATGTAAAAAATTCGACACGTCCCAAAAAGTCGCAGAAAGACGAGACATCCAAAAGTGCGAAGAACCACCTCAATCTACAGTATATTCAGATAAGAGATAGACCGGATGTAAACAAAAGGTTCGGGTGATTTTCACGCTAACGCCGCCGTCTCGACGTAAAACAGGAGCCCTCATTGGTCAATTCGCAATTAAATGCCTATGCCGAGCGGCAGAGCAGTCGTATCAAGGCAGAGTCACATTCAGGTTCAGACGTGTTACGTATGTCGTGTGCATCATTGCAATTTGATATTTCTTTGGACGTTTTCGTTTGTTATCTTATTAAGTTTTTGAGTTTGTCGTTGTTATTGTTATACCTTGTTATTGATTGTTATTGTTATCAACTGCTTGCGCAAAGTGCCCAGTAGTACAGATACTGCCGATGAAGTTGTAAACTCCTGTAGTCCACCTAGGAAACGCTCTAAAAAAGACACCTGAGTGCAGAAATGAAAGAGGTCATTTTGAATATATATAAGATCGAGCGCGAGGAGAACGAGGCATCAACCATCAAAGAAATTGTTGTGAAGGTTTCTCACAAAGTTGGGGTGTGTCGCGCATCAGTGTTTAATGTGTTAAGACAATACAAAAAAAATCACACCTTTTCTGAGCCAATGACCAGTAAACATCGCAAAAGGAGGAAAGCGCATGAATTCTTCTTTAGGAATGAAATACCTACTATAGATAAAGTACTGCAGGAGGTAAATGGAGATACAACGTTGCCAAATTTCAAACGATCAACTTTCCATGCGTTACTGAAGCATTTAAATTCCAAATGGAAAAAACGGGGTCGTAATAGTTTACTACTGGATAGAGAAGAAATTGTGCTATGGAGGAGGGATTATTTAACAAAAATTGGGAAATATAGAAATCAAAACAGGAAGATTTATTACCTTGATGAAACGTGGGTAAACGCAGGACACACTACAAGTAAAGTATGGGTTGATGATTCTGTAACTTCATCCAGGAGGGCCTTTCTAGATGGACTGTCCACCGGATTAAAAAATCCAGCAGGTAAATACGAGTAATAGACAACAATCGGATGTTTTTCAAACCTTGGGAACAAGGTTCTAAACATTAATTCCAGGGGGCAGATAAAACATATTACAAGCAACAAAACTTTTATAACTTTCGATAAAATGCGTGGATTTTTTATTGTCATTTTCATTTGTTAGAACTTTTTTAAGCCATGTTTTTATGTGTTTTCGATATTTCAATAATTTTTTAATATAATCTTAAAATATGTCGAATATTATAAACTTAAAAAAGTTACTAAGTTTTATATTGTGTACCGTTCCTAATATTTCTAATCATTTTAATTCATACTTTAAGCTTTATAAAGTTATAATTTGTTAATATTAATATTTGCGCGTATTTCAGGTTCCTGATCATTCATTTTTTAAAGGTTTATAACTTTAAATTAAATTGTGAAGCGCTGAGTAATCATACGACGTTCAATATTCTTTCTTTCAATATGACTAAATAATCCCAATTATAGCAATTTCATACTCATGTCTCAATGTTTTTTCGCTGAATGTGATGAAAACATTTGAAAAAGGTTCGCTTATTGAAATAATCTACACCAGTTAGTACTTCGATTTCCAGGTAAACGGAAAAGGCTCATTATCTGCCATATTGGCAGTGAGGATGGATTTGTTGTTGACGGTCTGTGGTGCTTTGAGTCTAAGAAAACTGGAGATTACCACGAGGAAATGAATGGCGAATCGTTTGAACAGTGGTTTTCAAAAATTTTACCGAACTTAGAGGAAAACGCAGTAATTGTGTTGGATAATGCGCCTTATCATTCTCGAAGAATGGAGAAGGTCCCAACAACGGCTTCAAGGAAAGTTGATGTTCAAAATTGGCTCCGCTCGAAAAATATCAGCTTTGAAGAAGCAATGCTGAAAGTACAATTGTTAAGAATTGTCAAGGATCACAAGGCGGAATATCAAAAATACGCCATTGACGAAATGGCAGCAAGTCAAAATAAAACTGTGCTCCGTTTACCTCCATACCATTGCGAGCTCAATCCCATTGAGCTCATATGGGCAGAGGTTAAAAATTATATAGCTAAGCACAATACAACTTTTAAATTTTGTGACCTCAAAGGACTTTTCAAAGAAGCACTAGAATTAATAACAGCGCAAAAATGGGAAAACTGTATTAAGCACGTGAAAGACAAAGTTGAAAAGAGAATGTGGGAACTGGACAAGATTTTAGAGGAACAAGTCGAGCCATTCATTATTGACGTTGGTGCTTCAGGCAGTAGCGATGATGAAAGCTCATCAAGCTCATTTTTCCAATAAAAGATGTCGTTCATCAAATTCGGTAAGTTATAAGTAATTATAAAGCTACTGTATTTTTTAATTAATTATTGACATTTTTGAACCCATTTTGGCAAAACATATTCAAGAATCTACTTTCTGACAATGTTCAACCATGCACATTTTTTTACGTTCTGAACGTTTTAATTTGGTTACATATTTACCTAGAAATCAAAAAATATACTAATCAATATTCTAAAAGCAATTTTAAGAGATATACGATTATTTTTAATTTAGGCTAATTTAAACGCCATTTTGAGATTATATTCGACTGTATTTCACCAAACATCAAGCGGCATCCGAAGCTGGAAATCGAAGCGAAAATTTTGAAACCCTTATGTATATTTACATCATTATATATTTCTTACCCCACCCCCACATGATCCTATATCCATCACCAATCGTATACACATCGAATTGTGCTAATTTACTACAAAGTTACGCAAAGCAGCATCTACTATCTAAAATATGTACTGCGTGACTCTTAATACGTCCCTGCCGAATGTTACAGTGTTCGATGATCACGTGGTCTTGTTTATGTCCGGTCTATCTCTTATCTGAATATACTGTAAATGGTCACACTTCAAGACGCATTAAAGAAATATGGCCTGATTGGGTAATTTGGAGTGTTGATTTTAAATATGACCGTGTGGTGTTATGGCACCAAAGAGGTAGAAATAAGGGCCGCGGGGCCTTAGCGTAATGTTAAAATAACATCAGATTCGAAATCGAATTACCAAAAGCGGGTTTTCGTTAAGATCACAGATAGACCTAAAATTTTTTGGAAATGTGTTATACAGGGTGTTTCAGTTTATTGTTGCATAACTTTAAGATTCGATAGAACTTTTAAAATTAATGCATAAACTCTATATAAACATGGGTCGAAAAATGCGTGGCTTCCGAAATACAGGGTGTTTAAATTTACTTTCTAACATAGTTTTTTTTTAAATATTTCGAACAATATTTGATGTATAACAGTGAAAATTGGTATACAAGGGTTTTTTGGTACGACAAAACGTTTCAGGTTTCAACAGACAACAAAACTAACTGTCAACTAATTGACGTTTAACCTTATTCTGCTTTCAATTTCAAAAAGATTTGCAGGCACAGCCTACTTCTAAAAATTATCGAGATACTGACTTTATAACGTTATTTTATCATAAATAATTAAAAATGCATCGAACCTTAAAAATCGAAATATCTCAAAAACGGCTAACTATAACGAAAACTCCTAAGAGAGCTTTTTTATGTTGAAAAGTGCGAAGAATCAGTTTTTTTGTTCAAAAAGCAAAAAATTGCACTAAGAAAAAATGTTCGGTCATTTTAATACATTACAGGTACAGTAGAGAGCGCCCTCTAGCGGCTACAGTAAAACTGTGCCCATGTTTCGTTTTGTCGTACCAAAAAACCCTTGTATACCAATTTTCACTGTTATACATCAAATATTGTTCGAAATATTTAAAAAAAAACTATTTTAGAAAGAAAATTTAAACACCCTGTATTTCGGAAGCCACGCATTTTTCGACCCATGTTTATATAGACTTTATGGATTAATATTAAAAGTTCTATCGAATCTTAATGTTATTTATCAATAAACTGAAACACCCTGTATAGAAAACTTCAGTTATTCATCAAGTTTTCTGAAATTTCCTTTGTACCCACATCCCACTACTGTATTATGATCACTATATTTTCATTTCTTTTGTTTTTTTTTATTTTGTCAGAATCGCAGTTTACGCAGTTATAGTCAAATGCCAGAATTGATGACAGTAGCAGAAGTCATCGTGCGCCACTGCTTTGACGGTTGCCGACATTTCACAAAAAAGCGCCGCATTTTCGAAGGCCTCTGCGTAATAGCAGTGGCGTACGATGAGTTTCGCTGCTGTCATCAATTTTGGTATTCTACTATAGTATATTATAACGAGGCAGTAAAAGAATATAAAGGAAAATTTATTCGTCAGACTTACCTTAAAGTGAGCCAGAAAGTTTTTCTTTCGATGAGATATGTAGCGTTTATCGTGAATTGATTGACTTTCTTTGGCTAAATTAGCAACAATTTTTACATTAGTTTCCTTATCTACGTGGTCGTCAAACAGAGACAAGACAGAAAGCTTTGGGTACTCGCCCACACAACGTGTATATACTTTTTCTTATTTCTAATTTATATGTAAACGAACTTTTGTTTCCAAAGGCAACTTGATATTATTTTGTGTTTGTTAAAAGTAAAGCCACTGAATTTTATGCCGAAGCTTTTAGGACATACATACGTTATTAATGTCACGACGAAACGAGGCTGCATACGAGTACCTATCATTTTCAGCAATGGTATATGAATCGACTATCGCTTTGCAGTTTTATTATTGATGATTACACCGCGCTGCATTCTTGCCAAATAGCGCTAATTTGTCATTTCCATTGCGTATTACGTACAGAGCATGTAATTTATCAAGGTATAATGTCCTTAACGTCGTTTCCACTTGCTTTGGTTTCGAATTTCGGTTGCTTACACATGGATTATTTTAAATTATTTTATAAGCGAATTATACGTTAAATGCAAGTTTTCATCGAAAAGCTGTAATCAATGTTTTTCATAATTTTTCAACGAAATTTGCAACAAAGAATTCCTGAAGTATATGTTGCTATCTATTTGCACAGAATACTTTCCCCGAGGGTTTGTCAATGATATAAAATGAAAATAATTTATTATTCAAAGAACCATCTGTTCCTAGCCATATTTTTTCTTCGTTCTATTATGTAATTATATCGAGAAATCGACTATCGGGTAACAAGTAACAATTATCGCGTTGAAAATGAAACTTTCAAGTTACATATACTGGAATCTTGGAAAAGGACACCACACGGTATTTGGACTTGAAACAAAATCTGTCACTGTTGTACGTGTTGCCTAAACGTTATGAGGCTTGTTATCAATCTTTGGCTCTGATGTGATATAAAATCTGCTTCTGAGATGGCATTACTGGAGGTCTCAGCTGTAACTTGTATGTGTTGATGATAATTACATTGGGTTCTTGTCTCAAATACACTAAACCGAGATTCAAAGCTAGAAATTAGTTGCGCAGCCACTTTTTCTCATCCATTCTGGAAATTACCTATACAAATTTGCTGAATTTCAAAAATGAGAGAGATAAGAAATAATTATATTCACTGCACACTGTCGAATTACAAGCCATATACATGCTAACAGTAATTACACACAACGTGGGCGCGGTGATGATTTCCCGTAATTCTCCTCAGTTTTTCGTAATTTATAACTTTGAACATAACCTCTCTTCAGAAAGCTCAACATATAAATAACCCGTCATATTCGGCATTTTATACACATGCAGACCAATACACATAATCATCCAGCTGCGATCTTGCTATTCAAACAACTTTCTTCTCAGAGATAAAAACTACAGACAAGGACCATATGGCCTCACAAAACTTATGCAACCAATAATGCGTGTAGTTTAGTTGAGTGATTCCTCCATAGATGGACGTTCACAACGATCCTAGAGAGCAAATATGGAACGACTGCTTGCGCCCTAAAAACTACCTAGTTTGCTAGATGAGATATAGGTTTCGCCCACCATTAGCATTTCTCAGTTATAAAGGCCGTTAGGACGGTTTTAACAGCAGCTTGATTAATGAAAAGATGATTGTTCCTGCTGATACGGCCTACTGTTTAGTGTTTGCTGCCGTATGAAATATAGTCCTGAGGGAACGTACCTTCATCACGATATTCGCCACTAGGGAATGGGCTTGTTTACGAGCTAAACTTGCGTGACACATGTTTGAAATACACGGTAATAAAGTGAACAGTCACCATTTTGATAAACGCGTTTGGTCGAAAATCTCGAAAACCATCTCTCCTATATAAAAAAGTAATAGGAACAATTTTGTAGGGAATTAAATTATCCATCATTCTATCTCTATAAAAAATTGTCGAATAGTCGACAGCTTACGAGAAATCTGAGGGTAAAGGTACATGTTATGATATTTTCGCTTATACAGGGTGTCCCAGAAGTCGACATCAAGCCGAAACCGGGTGATAGGCAAAGTCATAACAGCTATCAGAAAAATATTTAAAAAAAATTTATGTATGTGTTTTGAAAATTATAGGTCTTTGAAAAAAATATAGAAATTTCACACCCTACGGCAGTCTGTCAACTCCTGTTACTACAAATATTAACTTTTCTTGGATTTTATTTTTACAATGTAATGATGAATAATGCATCTTCAAACTGGTGTGTCAACCTTACTGCCAACTTTTCTTGTTCAGGAAAAATTGCCACTTATTTCCCAACCAAGTATTCCAAAGTAAAACTTTGCTCAACTTTAACTGGCTGTACTGGAAAAAAATGTACTACGAGAGTTTGGCAAGTAACCTTAAAAGTTGGCGCATTTAATAACGATTCCAAAATGGTATAACACTTAGAAGATTACTCGTTAACTTATGCACAATTTTTATTTGAAAAAAAACTGATGAAAATTTTTCAAAATTTCGTAATTAAACAGCGATTATGAAAACGCACAAGGACCCTTAAGGATAACTGTTTGCACAACAGTGGGCGTCAAAATGCTGCTGATGATGATTTACCTTTACAGCAAATGCTCAAACTGTTTTCCTTCAGCCGCAGTACACGCTCGACATCTTCTTAAAAAAGATCGGGTTATTAAACGAGCGAATCCACGGTTATTAACAAACTCAGCTGCTTCCAATAGTCTTTGCCGTAGCTCAGCTACATTTTGAATCGGCTTGAAATACACTTTTCCTTTTACAGTTCCCCAATAAAAAAAATCTAACGGATTCAAATCTGGTGACCGGGCTGGCTACGGTATTGTACCAGACCGCCCTATCCATTTGCCTGGAAAGTTTTGATCGAGATACTCTCTCACTGAGAGTGCATAGTGCGCTGGGCAGCCATCATGCTGAAACCACATGTCCCTGTAAATACTCAGTGGCACGTCCTCCAATAAATTTTGTACATGATTTTTCAAAAATCCAAATAAACCTCAGCAGTCAAAGTCTCTGGGAACTCAAACGGACCGATTATTTTACCATTTAAAATTCCTGTCCAATGGTTTATCTTGAAGCGATATTGAGATTTATCTTCTCTCATCAAATGTGGGTTTGCTACGTGCCACTCGTGTAAGTTATGCAGGTTCATGTACCCATTCTTAAATGTCGTCTCATCCGACCATAAAATTTTTTCAAAGAACCGTGGATCTTCCCTGTGTCTTTCTAACATTGTGCGACAAAAAGCAACTCGGGGCTCATAATCCTGGGGCAGAAGAGCTTGAACACGCTGTACGTGGTATGGATGGAGCACGTTTTTTGCAAGATTCTATGGGCTGTACTTTTGGGCACACCTGTTTTTAGTTCTATTGCACGCACTGAAGTACTCGGGTCTTCTTCGACAGCTCCTAGCACCACGTCTTCGTAAGGAAGGAAAGATCTTCCCTCACCGTGTGATTGGTTTGGTAGTTGGCCCTCTGAGAACAGTAAGCGGTGCACATTTGTGAACACTCTATGATCTGGATGACGAGCTGCATTCGGGTACCTCTCACAATAAAGTCTCGCTGCAGCACTAGCGTTGCATCTGCATTCCCCATAAATGAGGTGCATATTAGCATATTCTTGTACGGTGTACACGGACATAGCGGCACTGCACAATCACACTATCAAAGATAGTCTAAGTAAAGCAAACGTTGTTTTGAAGAGCAATTAAACAGTCCAAATCCAAATCACAAGCGATCAACAGTCCAGTTCACGAATCCAAAATTAGTAACAGTACGCAATCAACAAGCACGAACATGTAAAGATGCGCAGTAAACGAAAGAGTACTGATCGGTATCAAAGTGTGCAATAGCAAGTAAGTGATGTGCTTCATCCATACCACATATAGCGTGTTCAACCTCTCCTGCCCCGGGATTATGAGCCCCGAGTTGCTTTTTGTCGCACAATGTTAGAAAGACACAGGAAAGATCCACAGTTCTTTGAAAAAAATTTATGGTCAGATGAGACCACATTTAAGAAAGATGGGTACATGAACCTGCATAACTTACACGAGTGGCACGTAGCAAACCCTCATTTGATGAGAGAAGATAAATCTCAATATCGCTTCAAGATAAACCATTGGACAGGAATTTTAAATGGTAAAATAATCGGTCCGTTTGAGTTCCCAGAGACTTTGACTGCTGAAGTTTATTTGGATTTTTTGAAAAATCATGTACAAAATTTATTGGTGGACGTGCCACTGAGTATTTACAGGGACATGTGGTTTCGTCATGATGGCTGCCCAGCGCACTATGCACTCTCAGTGAGGGAGTACCTCGATCAAAACTTTCCAGGCAGATGGATAGGGCGGTCTGGTACAATACCGTGGCCAGCCCGATCACCTGATTTGAATCCTTTAGATTTTTTTACTGGGGAACTGTAAAAGAAAAAGTGTATTTCAAGCCGATTCAAAATGTAGCTGAGCTACGGCAAAGACTATTAGAAGCAGCTGAGTTTGTTAATAACTATGGATTCGCTCGTTTAATAACCCGATATTTTTTAAGATGTCGAACGTGTATTGCGGCTGAAGGAGAACAGTTTGAGCTTTTGCTGTAAAGGTAAATCATCATCAGCAGCATTTTGACGCCCACTGTTGTGCAAACAGTTATCCTTAAGGGTCCTTGTGCGTTTTCATAATCGCTGTTTAATTAGGAAATTTTGAAAAATTTTCATCAGTTTTTCTTCAAATAAAAATTGTGCATAAATTAACGAGTACTCTTCTAAGTGTTATACCATTTTGGAATCCTTATTAAATGCGCCAACTTTTAAGGTTACTTGCCAAACTCTCGTAGTACATTTTTTTCCAGTACAGCCAGTTAAAGTTGAGCAAAGTTTTACTTTGGAATACTTGGTTGGGAAATAAGTGGCAATTTTTCCTGAACGAGAAAAGTTGGCAGTAAGGTTGAGACGCCAGTTTGAAGATGCATTATTCATCATTACATCGTAACAATAAAATCCAAAAAAAGTTAATATTTGTAGTAACAGGAGTTGGCAGACTGCCGTAGGGTGTGAAATTTCTATATCTTTTTCAAAGACCTATAATTTTCAAAACACATACATAACATTTTTTTAAATATTTTTCTGATAGCTGTTATGACTTTACCTATCACCCGGTTTCGGCTTGACGTCGACTTCTGGGACACCCTGTATATGTTCTTTGTAGAGAATAAAATTTGCTACAAAAAAGTCTTCAAAGTCTTTTACGCATCCTGCTTCCCTCGTACATCCTATTTTTCATAAACGAAAAACGAACCCCGAACATTTGCATCTCTATTTCCGTTTTCCGCACCCTCGCCTTTTGTGTTTATAAAAGTTGAACGCGTTTCTTTATATCAGCCCTTCAAAGTCATTTGATCATTCGACATAAATAAGTACCTACGTTTTTCGTCTTTCGCAGCCTCCGTGTGATTAGTATGAGATCCCGCGTCACATTTCAGCCATTAGGCGTACCTAATCGCGTCAAATTCGAAAATGAGATAGGTAAACCAATTTTTGTTCGAATTGAGATACGAATACCCTCTAATTTTTTCCGTTTCCGCTAAAGTGCAATGCAACCGCGGTTTCACGTATGATGTTACGGTGAACAGGCAGATTTATGAACATTTTAAATGCTACACCCTAAATACTACACACGTTTTGTTTCAAGGTTTCTTATATACTCTCTCTCTCTATATATATATATATACAGGGTGACTTCGAAGTTGAGTCATTTATTTTAACAGTGAGTATATCTGATCAAAAGAAATGTTTTTTTCCTTTACCATTTTTCTGGTAAAATTAAAGTAACAAAGTTATAGCCCTTTGGAAATTTGAGTACCGCCCTGTCTCAATAATAATATCATGTGCTCGTGTTTGGCAACAACGGATATAATCCGCCTTATCGGTTCATCGCATCGGAAACAAAAAAGCGAAAGAATTTGGAACGATGTTTTTACAATTATTTTATTCAGTTCAGTTATACATAAAGTCAGTGTCAGTCGGTAACGCGTGAGTGAATAGTGGTGTCTGTTGCGTGGCTCAAACGAAATAAAAAATGGCACATGTTTATGCGGATCGGTTTCCAAATCGAGTGCAACCAACCCCTCGTGCCTTTGTTAATGTAGTACAACGGGCTCGTGAATCAGGTGACTTAAGACCTCACAGGGGACCTCACGATCAAATACAGGTCCGCACTGAAATACTTGTCGGGAGGATACTTTATAAAACAAGGTAAACATTTTTTTTTAATTTTTTTTTTATTTTTACACACATATTTTGGTTTATCTTCCTTCTACAATCATTATCTGAAAATTAATGACTCAACTTCAAAGTCACCCTGTATATATATAGAGTATATATATATAGAGTAGGTATACAGGCACATTTCCAAAATATTGACAATTATACAGGGTGTCCCAATTTCGATCTACATATCAAAGTTGTGATTTTTTAACTGAAATGCCTCAAATTTTATTGCATATTTGGATGAACCAATTCAAAAGAAGAAGATTGATATAACATACTATGGAGTTTTGGTAATTATCTACTGAGATGTAAGGTGTTTTGCCCAGAAAAACCATCCACTTCGGCAACCCCTCAATCCGCCATTTCGAAATTTGGAGTGCTGAATTTTGTATAAAAAAAAACACACCGCAGTTTTTAGCTTATTTGTTCCTTTTTCGAATTTTCATTTTTGCTCATACAGGGTGGCGAATTGTACATTTCTCAAAAATTTCAAATGCATCATCCTGTATTTGTGTGCAAGTTTGGATTCAATTTTGTATAAACCTTTTTTGGTATAAGGTTTGATTCAGATAAAATCAGTACATTTTGAGTTAAAAGCTTTTAATAGAGAAACACACCAAAATTAATGAAAAGAATCACATCATCCACGGAAACAAAAGACAAATAGTGGGTTAGTTCCTAAGAGTACAGATTTGACGTAAAAACTAATAACAATCAGAACAGTATAAATCAGCTTCAAGCGTAATAGAGAAAAACAACTATAACAACAACATAAACAAACAACTATCACTATTTGAAATTTTTTAGAAAAACTACAGCTTGCGTTTTAGACCACCCTGTATGAGGAAAAATTAAAATTCGGAAAAGTAACAAATAAATAGCTTCAAGCGTAATAGAGAAAAACAACTATAACAACAACATAAACAAACAACTATCACTATTTGAAATTTTTTAGAAAAACTACAGTTTGCGTTTTAGACCACCCTGTATGAGGAAAAATTAAAATTCGGAAAAGCAACAAATAAATAGCTTCAAGCGTAATAGAGAAAAACAACTATAACAACAACATAAACAAACAACTATCACTATTTGAAATTTTTTAGAAAAACTACAGTTTGCGTTTTAGACCACCCTGTATAAGCAAAAATTAAAATTCGAAAAAGTAACAAATAAGATAAAAGCTGAGGTGTGCAAGTTTTTTTTGATACAAAATTCAGCACTCCAAATTCAAAAATGGCGGACTCAGGGGTTGCCGAAGTGGGGGGTTTTTATAGACAAAATACCTTATATTTCAGTAGCTAACTACCAAAACCCCATAGTATGTTATATCAATTTTCTCCTTTTGAATTGGTTAATCCAAATATGCAATAAACTTTGAGGTATTCCATTTGAAAAATCACAACTTTGATATTGGGCCACCCTGTATAATGTCCAATATTTTAGAAATGTACCCTCAAATGTCATGTATAACATCCCATACTGTATATATAACCCTCGTATGTCCAATTGGGGATAATTATCCGAACGTGTTTTGGTTCGCTATATGTGGTTCCTTTTGTATTGTTTGTATTTTATATTTTAGTGTATAATTTATTCAATGCTACACTCTAGGTTCTAGACCCTAGATATTCGGTAGTAAGCTTTGATAAAACTCCAGAGATTTGGGAACAATGAGTCAAGATCATTCGGTATTGTAAATACCGGTATACAATTTTCCTATATACCGAATAACCGGTTTTTCTTAACGGTGTATTTATACTAAGTGACATATAAATCCGAACACCCAGTTTAAATGGTTTTATTTTAATATAAAAATTTTGTTTATTAATGAAGCAAAATAAGTAAATGATAAAAATTTCAAAATGATTGCACTGCTTTAAAGCCCTTTGACCTTTAATAATGTGTGGATGCACCCTGATGTGCTACGCATTGGGGTTCTAGAACTTCGTGGATATAACGCTGCGCGTTCATGTTACCTCTGATGAAGATTAAAGGTGACCTGGAACCATAAGCTATAGCACCCCAAACCATGATTCCAACAGTGTGATGAACATGTCTTTCAACAAAAAACTGTGTATTCCTCCTTTCACCACGTCGCCTTCTAACCCTGGCACGACCATCGTGCATGCCTAAACAAAATCGAGACTCGTCACTAAAGACAATACTGTTCCATTCCTGATCCCAGAGTGACCGTTGTCTGCACCACTCAAGGCGATTACGTCGGTGTTCTCGAGTTAAAGGGAGGACCCAGTGTGGCCGGTATGAAAACAAGCCAAAACTTCTCATTCGTCGGTAAACACTTCGCACATGCCAATAGGTCTTTCGTGTTCTGCAAACCATTCATTTGCAATGGACCTGGTAGTGGAGAAACGGTCCCTTAAGGCCAATAATCTTAGGCGGCGATCTTCACGGTCTGTTGTTCTACGGCGGCGTCCAGTGCCCCTTGCTCTTTGCGTAAGGCCTTCTCGAAGCCATGCCTGACAACATCGTAACCGATCGTAAAGGATGTCAAGAACCAAAATCCGCCAACGTTGATTCTTTACTGCTGCTGAAATATTCATTTTTAGAGCGTTAGTGAATTAAAAAAAAAGCAGTATAAAAACCGGAATGTCCAACTGATAAGGCTGAAAATTTTTTCACTTGTTATTTACAGTAAGATAAATACATTCACCAACTTTTATTAAAATAAAACCATTTAAACTGGGTGTTCGGATTTATATGTCACTTAGTATATTTATTTATTTATCAACGAGCGACTGCCCAATCGAAGTACAGCATAGAAAATCTAATGTAAACCTAACCCTACTTTGACTTAGATATTTACCACTTCAAACAATAGCAAACACTCTACAATCCTGATCATTTCTAAATTGAAACGAATTTAAGTAAAATTTAAATATATGGCGAAATCAAATATTAAATATTACAGGCAGGAATCTAATTGAACTTTGAATGTTTTCTGACTTCTGAAAAAATCCAATTTATTAGAATACTGATTTGCTAACCTTGAAGATCTAGACAGGAAGGTATTACTAGCATAATTAGTTTCAAGACACGATCTATACAGGGTGTCCGCAAAGTTGGGGTTTTCCTTTTCAGAAACAACTACCCTTGAAATAACAAAGGTAATGTGTAGTGAAACGAGGGCGACCAAGTAAAAAAAATAAAGGAAAAAGTACTCACTCTCCAGTTGACGAGAAGGGCTAAGTACGTCTCTGCCCGAAATCATACCGCTCCAACAGAAAATGAAGTCAGCTGATGCGCTACCGAGCAGACGCAGGCCAACAAGGAAGGCAAAATGTTGCGTAAAAAGTCTAGGTATTGCATCCCGTCCAATCGATTTGGGAGAATAAATGGTCCAATGAGCATGCCGTTCACCATGCCAGCCCAAACATTCACCGAAAATGTTTGTTGAAAATGTGCCCGACGGACAGCGTGCGGATTTTCTACTGACCAAACATGAGTGTTGCGAAAGTTATTCACCCCATGCACTTCAAAAAGTCCGGATTATTGTCATGTTGATGCAACAACCACTCACAAAACCGCACTCTTGCTGGAAAATTGTCAGGTTGAAGGGCTTGTACACGTTGGACGTGAAACGGATACAGCCCCTCTTCACGCAGCGTTTGCCACACTTTAGTTTTTGATACTTGCACTTCTCTAGCCACGTCTCTAGTGCTTGTTGTTTTTTGAAACGCAATCGATCATACGGGTTCGTTTACCTCTACACGCGTGACCGTAACCGTAGGTTGAAGGTTGCATACTGACCTGACACACTGACCCCGACCCAGTTCTGTCGTCTGGTTGAGCTAGTGTCCTAGTACCACTCGGGGATGTCGCGGCTACAGGTATTCAGATATTTTTGATGTTGCAGAGCCCTTTATCTCGGTTCCCTTAAGACATTGGTGTATATGGTACTAAGAAAAATTGCTTATGTTTTCAAGATCTACACGTCGTGTAAAGGAAAACCCCAACTTTGCGGACACCCTGTAGATGGTCTACAGACATCCTTCCTTGTCTTGTCTAGCGTCCATACGATAATGTGAATTCTTTGGTCTCATGTTCGTTTTCGCAATCAAAGACATTGTTTTGTGTGGAATGGACTGGGGTATGTCTTGGGGTCCCTCAGAATGTTTCATTTATTTATTTGTCGGTTAACAGAGCAATGAAGTTTTTTATGTTTGAATCTTTAATATTATTATACTAGTTAATTATAAATGCCACGTATTTGGTTCTCATATAATAAAATATTGGCTTTCTGAGGATTTCTGATCAATTTCCATGTTTTTTTTTTCAAGCTGGCCTTGACCAGATAGAACACGATAGATTTAAGGAGCAATAATAGGATACATTCTAAAGTTCCAGTGAGGTTAAAAAATGACCAGCCCCAAATATCGTTTGCACCCCCCCTAGACGAAATCCTGAATCCGCCCCTGGTTTGTACCGAAAGATTCAAGTCGGTGAATCCCCGGCTTACTCGAGAAGATGGCGCGCGGTACAATGGAAAAATGCAATAGCGATATCCTCAACAGAAATAAAAATAAGACGAGGCGTTTATTTTTATTTTGTTTTTTGTCCGGTTAGGAGAATATTCGCTCGTGTCCGCGTCCGATCAAGAGAATTTCCGTCCAAGATAGAATTAATACAATACAAATCATAGAGTCGGTCGAGGCCTTGAGAAACTGTTCACGGTATAGAGTCAACCAACACGAAGCCATTTTTTCTAAGGACATCGAAACTCTGATCGAGCTCTCGTACTATCAATCCTATGGCTTTCCTCACCCTCTTCAGCGGCATTGTATTCCATCCCAATATAACCCCACTCCTGTTGATTTACGGTGGTTGCAGGTCGAGATTTCCCCTGGAGGGCATTAATTTTGAGCGAGAATTAATATAAAATGATTTGTTGAAGTTCGGGACATCCACTTGATGTATGGGAGTAGGTAATTGGACCATGGCCGATCTGTGAGCCACATTTTAATGAGATACCGGGGGTATGGGGGTGCTTGGTATTCTTGGGATGGACCACAAAGATGTAATTAGTTGTTGCCCCTTGCCCAGTCTAAGGAACCATATAACTGCTTGTGTCCCAGATTCGCTTCGCTCTACCGGGATCTCGGCTCCTGTTATACCTACAGCAAAGGTTTCACAGAGAAAGCTTTAGAGGAAACTTAGTGCTTTCGATAGCCGGCTTTAGATTTGCGATCGGTCACTTGGTTTTGAAAATATTAGCCAAAAACCGAAAATGGCGGAATTCGTTTGTTGCCAGTAAATCCAAAACGGTTAATTTGACAGCTGCCAAAATGTGACATTTTTTCAAGAAAAATAAGATAGCATGTACGACATGTCTCAATCGTCTTTTGTTTCCCAGCAAGCCGCCTCAACTTTCATTTTTCTTATGGCCGCCATATTGGATTTTTTGATTTTTGAAAAGAGTGTAATATTTCCAGTTTAGTGATGTCTCACAAGTGCATAAAAGGTTGAAGTATCACTGAAATATTATCACACGTAATGTTATGTACTTATTAGTTTTTTCTAAGGAGGCCATGATTTTTTTGTCAGAAAATATCGTGAACAGAAAGCTGGCTATCGAAACCACTAAGTTTGCTCCAAAAACTCTTCCCATTTGACCTTTGCTGTAAGTATAACAGGAGCCGAGATTCCTGTATAGAGAAACGAATCTGGGACACACTGTATACCTTCTAGAGTTTCTAAGCAAGTCGAAACCTTTTGATGTGACCGCTTCCGACCGAGACATGAAAAACAAAACTCCAACTTTGACAAAACACGTCAGTCTCCAAAAAGTTTGCAAAAAGTTACAACTTATTCTATTCGACACGAGTTTGGTTTTTGTTTTGTCCGTTCGGTGGAAAACCGGCTTAACCGTACCGCCTTAGAGCCGTTTTACACACAAGAGAATTACTCCGAAAATTATGGTCATAATTATGCCGAAAATTTGCAAGGAAAAAATATTGAAGATTTTATCTACAACCTGTATGACACAGGCAAACAAAATTTCCGAGCAATTCATATGATACGCCTGCGCATTAGAATAATATTTTCGAATGGACATAACCTTAACGGGTATGACGTTGTACAGGTTTGGCCATTTTTGGTTGGTTTTCCTCCAATAACAGTGTAACTTCTTTCCGATTCCACGACATTATGAATAAACAATAGCAATGAACGCTTCTTCGTACGACTCGAACAGGACCACACCCACAAATGTTAAGTGAGGTTATGTTGTTGGGTTGTTGACGTTGACATTTGATAATGACATGCACGGAAATAACCCTCTGCGCCGATTCTCGCGCATATTCTATAGAACGGGTTTTATATTTTTACCATGAAAATTTTCTTAAGAATTTTCGGCACAATTATGACCATAATTTTCGGAGTAATTCTCTTGTGTGTAAAACGGCTCTTAGGGCATAAGCAAGCCAAGTAACATTTGTCACCCGATAAACTTAATCGTAAACTGTTTTGACGGATAAAAATAATTTCACGCTCTAAAATAGTTACAAATTTTTCGCGATAATACTTCCTCGCCAATCGTCGTGGGAAATAAAAGGCAACGGCGTCGTTTGAAGCATGCATTACTTTGTTTCAATCTCGTTCAACAACACCTATTATTTCGGCCAGCAATTTTCCGCAAACCATACTAACTGTAACGATGTACTGTTTCAGAAAAATACGCAATTACTTATTATTCTGAGCATCGTAACGATCCAAGTTCAGTTATCTATAACAGCGATATCAACTGGTGGGAAATATTTGATCACGTTACAAAAATTGGCGTCAAGTTTCCAGTTTTCAACAGTTCGTAAATGAGTATGCTTGACACGAACGTGTATAACAAAAAAAAAACAAATACCCTCCCTCCTCCGAGGAATTGCTGCATAGTACACACAGCCCACAACAGTGCCGAAGCAGTGCCGACTGTAACTTACGACCACCGACGACGACGCTTGTCCATCGGGGAACGACGTCACACGCATCGACATCCTACTGTTTTTCTATGTTTTAAAGGGACATCTATGATGAGTTAAATATGCGTAAAATTACTAGGGTATCAATACACCGACGACAAAAAATTGAGATATATTCTCCCGTAACCCCCAACCCCCAATTTTTAACCCCTACAAAATTTTTTATGAAAATGATCAGGATCGTTTTGTTTTTTCGTTTTTAATATTTTCCTCCAGCAACAACTAAAAAGCTTTTGCGTCCTTGGTATAGTAGCAACATTCTGCCTGTAATTCCTCTACTTTATTCTGCGGATCGAATTTAAAAACACCCTTCAAATTAGAAAAAAAAGCCCTTAAACTATGCACCCAAATTAAGGCAACAAATCTGCTAAGAACGCAACTTCAATTCATTCGCTTTCCATAACCCTTCAAAGTTGTGGTGAATAATAATTTAAATCCAAAGCCACCTATTTCCCTTGTCTTAATTCCTACCAATTACGAACGCGCAATTTCGAACTACAAACGGTTTCTAGATGGAAAAATTGTATGACGGCACCTGTCAGCAGTTTTTTCGAGATTATCCGCGGCAAAACTTGACAGCTGTTGTCACCAGAAATTACCTTTTGTAGTTGCATATGTGCATTCATTTCGGGCCTGATGAAGCCAACCAGCAGAAATACGTATCGCTCGGGTTACCTATCCTATTTCTGCTCGTTGTGTCTTAGAACAGGCTTATTGTGGCAAATAACAAGATGATATCTCTGAAACAAAAAAGTAAGTCTAAGGCCCGTATCGTCAGTCGTCCCTACAATTGTAGAGCTCGTTTATGGTCTCCTTGATTGTCATACTGCTTTCTCTCCTTCAAAAATGTCTAGATTACACTTGTCCCGTGTCAGCGTCAGCGTTCTCTTATTGTGAAGATATGTTTTCTTTTTAAATTGTAGGAAATTTCAGGCTGATAAAACATGATATAACTCAAAAGCAAACACAATTTGATGCAAATAGATGTTTGTGACATAACCTCAAAATAGTACGCTGACACGGAGAAGTAGAAAACTATGACGATCAAGGAGGCCTTAAAGACGCCCTACAATTGTAGGGACGACTGACGATACGGGCCTAAGAGTTTTACAGTGAGGTATCTGTTTTTGTTGAACCCAGAGTGGCACTAATAAATTTTGTTTTCCAAGCAGAGGTACAGGATATAGCTACACGCGATTAGATTATTTTTAAGTCGTAATGGACACTTCGGTAGCTGTTGAACGCGCTATATGTCACCTTATCTACTTCATCCAGCTTTTTTAGATTTCTATTTTAAGCGACAGGAAAAGCCTAAGCATTTCAACTCGACATGAGAAATGACTGTAAAAGATTCTTTTCGAAATTTCTGTAATAATAAATTCGGTTTGATGTACGAGGGTTGTTTCAAAAATAGGGTTTCCATAGGCACTGAGGAATTTTTTATTCGAAAAAACGAATTCATTATTGGAAACGCTGATCCTCAAGCTATTTTTCTCTACAGTCGCCATTTTATACTACACAATTTTTAGACGAGGAATAGCCAAATAAACTGCATCCAGTGACGTCATTAACACGCTTTTATTAGCTTGGCCTGTACAGATATGTATGTATATATACTAAGTGACATATAAATCCGAACACCCAGTTTAAATGGTTTTATTTTAATAAAAGTTGGTGAACGTATTTATCTTACTGTAAATAACAAGTGAAAAAATGTTCAGCCTTATCAGTTGGACATTCCGGTTTTTATACTGTTTTTTTTTAATTCACTAACGCTCTAAAAATTAATATTTCAGCCGCAGTAAAGAATCGACGTTGGCGGATTTTGTTTCTTGACATCCTTTAGGATCGGTTACGATGCCTAGAGTACGGAGACCTGTACGATTTCGTCAACTTAGTGAGTTTGATAGGGGCCGTATAGTGGGACTTCGGGAAGCTAGACTTTCTTTTCGGGCAATTGCAGTTAGATTGCAAAAAAGTGTAGGCACTGTGGTTAGGTGTTGTCAGGCATGGCTTCGAGAAGGCCGTACGCAAAGAGCAAGTGGCACTGGACGCCGCCGTAGAACAACAGACCGTGAAGATCGCCGCCTAAGATTATTGGCCTTAAGGGACCGTTTCTCCACTACCAGGTCCATTGCAAATGAATGGTTTGTAGAACACGGAAGACCTATTGGCATGCGAAGTGTTTACCGACGAATGAGAAGTTTTGGCTTGTTTTCATACCGGCCACACTGGGTCCTCCCTTTAACTCGAGAACACCGACGTAATCGCCTTGAGTGGTGCAGACAACGGTCACTCTGGGATCAGGAATGGAACACTATTGTGACGAGTCTCGATTTTGTTTAGGCATGCGCGATGGTCGTGCCAGGGTTAGAAGGCGACGTGGTGAAAGGAGGAATCCACAGTTTTTTGTTGAAAGACACGTTCATCACACTGTTGGAGTTATGGTTTGGGGTGCTATAGCTTATGGTTCCAGGTCACCTTTAATCTTCATCGGAGGTAACATGAACGCGCAGCGTTATATCCACGAAGTTCTAGAACCCCATCTTTTACCCTAACTTGACACCTTGGCAGATCCAACAAGATAATGCCCGACCACATGTTGCAAGAGTCACAATAGACTTCTTTCAACATAATGATGTCACATTGTTACCATGGCCACCAAGATCTCCCGACTTATCCCCAATTGAGCACGTGTGGGATATGATGGGTAGGAGATTGCTCAATTTGCAATGTCCTCCTCAGTCTCTAGAAGCATTTCGAGAGGAGTTGGTGGTTGCCTGGAATGAGATACCACAGGAGGACATTGACCACCTGATCAGAAGCATGCCTAGGCGCGTTGGAGAATGCGTAGCACATCAGGGTGCATCCACACATTATTAAAGGTCAAAGGGCTTTAAAGCAGTGCAATCATTTTGAAATTTTTATCATTTACTTATTATGCTTCATTAAGTACTTATACAAAATTTTATTAAAATAAAACCATTTAAACTGGGTGTTCGGATTTATATGTCACTTAGTATATGTAGCGGAATCTTTGAGCATAATTTTCAACAATTTCCAGAAGTTTGATTTATTTGAAACTTCGCTTACGAATCAAGGACCGATGACAATTTGATAACAGTTTTCCATTATCATTATTAGGGCCGCCAGGATTGATAAATTCTGTTATACATCCTCTGCAGGGGACTGAGACGGATAGAGCTAGCGCGCGATCTGCGCTTGCGTGCAGTTTCAGACTTACTCTTTGTTGGTTTGACCACTCGGCACAATGGAGGCAGATACTTTTTCAATGAAGTGCATTCTCACCTCGCTCATTGCGAAAAACCCCATGCAACAGTGAAGATTTGAATGAAAAAGTTATGAAAATATAGTAAAATGCACCCCGCGCGTTTGAATTATTCTGTTAATAACTTAAATTTTATTTTGAGGTCATTAATTATGACTGATTGTTCGACCATCTACTACTGTAATACTCGTATAAACTCTTTGTAATTAAAACTTATTTTCTACTTTTTAGTTCGATTTGCTATAAAAGAGTGTTTTTTAGTGTTTTTAAACAATTATTTATTTTCTTTATTAACTCAAAAGCAGTACCATCAGTTTCAACGTTTACTAACAGTTCTTTGAGTATTAGACTCCGGTAGTAAGTTTCAAACCTCCCAGTTGAATTTTAGCCAGACATTTTATCAATACCCTGTATTTCGTTTTTTTACAGAATGTCTGAAAAAACAGCTGAAGACAACTCGTCAAGCTCGAAAATATCCGGATACCTTGAGAAAAAAGGAAAAAAGGTACGAGACGTCCATCACTTGTCATTGCTTGATAATTATTTTGCTTGCAGAAAATGATGGCATCCTACAAAAAATACTGGTTCGTCCTAGAAGGAAGACTATTATTGTACTACAGGTCAGAGGACGAATATAAAGGTATATCACCGTGTAAAGGATCCATTAATTTGGGTCCACCGTGTAGTGTTAAGCCTTGTCTGTCCTCTCCTGGGGTGTTCCAGATCGAAACCAGGAGTTCAACTATAACTTTGGTAAGCTATCTTGTGCATTTTTGATTCCAAACGGATCATTTTCAACCCCCCCCCAATCCTGCATCCATTTGTATCACGAAATTTTGGAAATTTTGAATTCTGAAGATTTGGAAATAATAAAAATGTTTTAAACTTTTTTGTAGATTTTGATAATTTAAAAAAAAAATTAGGGGAAAATCGTAATTTATAACTTTCAACCTAGCCTGTCTTCAGAAAGGACAACATAGACTAAGTGACATACGAGTAAAATGCTATTTTGCTAAATTTCGAGTTAAACTTTTAATAACATTCTATTTATCAGTACACCTAAAACTTGTAAGAATATGTTCAAAATTACAGCTCTGCTAGTCGGTGTTGCATTTTCTATGTCATTTCGTATACGAGTACATAAATACAGGTCAAGCAAATAAAAGCATGTTAATAAAAATGATAATAATATATATACTTCATGGTTAGCATATTTTGATTTTCTTAAAAATAAAAAAAAATTGAAAATAAAATTTTTTTATTATTTATTTATTTATTATTGCATGGAGAGTCATGGTGGCCATTTTCAACATTTACTTGCCTAACAAATGTATGGATCTCCACTAATGATGATGTATTAGTTTTATTTAAGCTTTAAATCAATAAATCTTCAAAACTATTGAACTTAAGTACATTAATTTTATATCATTATAAAGGAAATTAAAAGACCTTTAAAATAAGGTATCACTCGACCGCCCTTTCCATTTAAGATTTTAGGGTTGGTGTCACCCCCGCTCAGGGGGCTGCACGTGTTAACGTGATTTTTTGCCAAACTTGTGTCCCCCTCGAAAACAAAATCGAAGAGTCTGAGCGTTTTTCCAAAAAAAAAACTGAGCTGCCAGTAAATGCGTCTGTTTCGTTTTCGATGTGCCACCCTGTATACACATACAGGGTGACTTCGAAGTTGAGACATTTATTTTAACAGTGAGTAGATCTGATCAAAAGAAATGTTTTTGTCCTTTACCATTTTTCTGGTAAAATTAAAGTAACAAAGTCATAGCCCTTTGGAAGTTTGAGTACCGCCCTGTCTCAATAATAATATTATGTGCTCGTGTTTGGCGACAACGGATATAATCCGCCTTATCGGTTCATCGCATCGGAAACAAAAAAGCGAAAGAATTTGGAACGATGTTTTTACAATTATTTTATTCAGTTGTATACGTATACAGTCAGTGTCAGTCGGTAACGCGTGAGTGAATAGTGGTGTCTGTTGCGTGGCTCAAACGAAATCAAAAATGGCACATGTTTACGAAAATGCTGAACTTGTGGACATGATTCTTATTTACGGGGGGGGGAGTCGGTTTCCTAATCGAGTGCAACCAACCCCTCGTGCCTTTGTTAATGTAGTACAAAGGGCTCGTGACTTAAGACCTCACAGGGGAGGGAATATACCCGTGCTCCAAGACCACACGATCAAATACAGGTCCGCACTGAAATACTTGTCGGGAGGATACTTTATAAAACAAGATAACATTTTTTTTAAATTTTTTTTTTATTTTTACACACATATTTTGGTTTATCTTCCTTCTACAATCATTATCTGAAAATCAATGACTCAACTTCAAAGTCACCCTGTATACTTCATGAGCAGCATATTCGGCAATAATTTTCTCACATAGGAGATATAACTAATTTTTATAAATACAAAAATTTTGAATATAAAAATTTTAAAACATTGAAAACCTTGAAAATTTTAGAAATGTTGAAACTCTTAAAAATTTTGAAAATTTGGAGATTCTAAAAATTTGTCAACTTTGAAAATTTTTTGGATTTCTAAGATTTTGAAAATTTTGTAATTTTGAAAATTTAGAAAGTCCCGAAAATAATCGCAAAAAAAATCGGGGGAAATCGTAATTCATAACTTTGCACCTGACTTCTCTTCAGAAAGAACAACACAAATAACCCGTCTGGTACAATTAATAGATATACGCGTACTTCATGGGCAGCATATTCAGTAATAATTTTCTCACACAGCAAATATCACTGTTTTTATACACATGCAGACCAATACACACAATCATCCGGATGCGATCTTGCTACTCTGCTACTCAACCAATTTTCTTTCTGTCACATCTTCTCAGAGATATACTTTACAGACTATATCGGCATTCTGCAACCAACAAAGCATGCTTGCGAACTGACTTGCAGCATGGCCGTTGAGTCATTGCTCCATAGGTGGCGCTACAGCGCTCAAGGCGAGCACGAGCAGAATGAATTTGCACACTAGTCTAGTCAGAAAGCAAGCAACTGACAAAAAAATTGGACGTTTTTTTTTGCTCTTGATGACTGTAAAACCGTTATAAAAGACAATCCTGTATAATAATCAGGTGCAAAATACTTTCATCAAATGAAAAAAGTGAAAAAATGACCGTGCATACTTATGGTTACATACTAGAGTAATTAAACAGGTATTTCATTTAATTTGAAAGAGAAAACACGCGGCAAAACGTGTAAGGTGCACCGAACCATTAAGAATATGCCATACAGAGTCATAAAGCTATGTAATGTTATTATTATACAGCGTGCTGACTTTGATTCATATTTTAGATGTTGCATATGTTAGTGAACGAGTGTTATTTTCAAATTACCATTAGAAAGGAGTGTTCATCATTTATAATTGACTATTCTTGAAAAATGGATCTGCATAGAAAAAAGGTCGGTGTCATGTTATCGCACTTTTTTTTTTGAAGATCAAATTTAAATTCATCGCCCCAGTGTATGATTTATAAAATCGCCTAGCTGAAACAGAATTTATTCTGTTCAAACCCATAGTAGACATACAGTAACGGACAAAAGTTTGGAAACACTCTTAGTAATTTTTAAAAAGTGTGCTAATTTTTATTTTTTTCATATATACTAAGTGACATATAAATCCGAACACCCAGTTTAAATGATTTTATTTTAATAAAATTTTGTATAAGTACTTAATGAAGCATAATAAGTAAATGATAAAAATTTCAAAATGATAGCACTGCTTTAAAGCCCTTTGACATTTAATAATGTGTGGATGCACCCTGATGTGCTACGCATTCTCCAACGCGCCTAGGCATGCTTCTGATCAGGTGGTCAATGTCCTTCTGTGGTATCTCATTCCAGGCAACCACCAACTCCTCTCGAAGTGCTTCTAGAGTCTGAGGAGGACGTTGCAAATTGAGCAATCTCCTACCCATCATATCCCACACGTGCTCAATTGGGGATAAGTCGGGAGATCTTGGTGGCCATGGTAACAATGTGACATCATTATGTTGAAAGAAGTCTATTGTGACTCTTGCAACATGTGGTCGGACATTATCTTGTTGGAAAGTTGGATCTGCCAGGGTGTCAAGATAGGGTAAAAGATGGGGTTCTAGAACTTCGTGGATATAACGCTGCGCGTTCATGCTACCTCTGTTGAAGATTAAAGGTGACCTGGAACCATAAGCTATAGCACCCCAAACCATAACTCCAACAGTGTGATGAACATGTCTTTCAACAAAAAACTGTGGATTCCTCCTTTCACCACGTAGCCTTCTAACCCTGGCACGACCATCGTGCATGCCTAAACAAAATCGAGACTCGTCACTAAAGACAATACTCTTCCATTCCTGATCCCAGAGTGACCGTTATCTGCACCACTCAAGACGATTACGTCGGTGTTCTCGAGTTAAAGGGAGGACTCAGTGTGGCCGGCATGAAAACAAGCCAAAACTTCTCATTCGTCGGTAAACACTTCGCATGCCAATAGGTCTTCCGTGTTCTGCAAACCATTCATTTGCAATGGACCTGGTAGTGGAGAAACGGTCCCTTAAGGCCAATAATCTTAGGCGGCGATCTTCACGGTCTGTTGTTCTACGGCGGCGTCCAGTGCCCCTTGCTCTTTGCGTACGGCCTTCTCGAAGCCATGCCTGACAACACCTAACCACAGTGTCTACACTTCTTTGCACTCTAACTGCAATTGCCCGAAAAGAAAGTCCAGCTTCCCGAAGTCCCACTTTACGACCCCTATCAAACTCACTAAGTTGACGAAATCGTACAGGTCTCCGTACTCTAGGCATCGTAACCGATCGTAAAGGATGTCAACAACCAAAATCCGCCAAGGTTGATTCTTTACTGCGGCTGAAATATTCATTTTTAGAGCGTTAGTGAATTAAAAAAAAGCAGTATAAAAACCGGAATGTCCAACTGATAAGGCTGAACATTTTTTCACTTGTTATTTACAATAAGATAAATACATTCACCAACTTTTATTAAAATAAAACCATTTAAACTGGGTGTTCGGATTTATATGTCACTTAGTATATATAAAGATTTTTTGTTCACAAACAGAATGTAGATAACGTACCTATAGACGGATTTATACACTTTTGATGATGTGTGTAGCTCATAATAATGTTTATATTTGTTTCCAAACTTTTGTCCACTACTGTATATTGTAATTTTGCCATAACGTATTCTTAAAAAAATTATTTGCAAATTTGTGTACCTCAAATCAAGTGCTACCTATATTTTAATGCTCTAAATCTCAAATGACACGAAAAATCTCTTCCAGAGAGCAGAAAACATGGAAGAACAAAACAAATGGATGCACTGTCTTATGACCGCGATCAATCCTGCTAAGCAACCGCCAAAACTGAGTCACTTCAGATACGCCGCGGACGGAAAACAACAAAAAACCACCAACCCTCAAAACTCAAACTTTACTAGCAAGCCAAACAAAGTCCTCATGGAACGTCTCCAAAAAATCGGAGCCCAAACTTACGTTACCCAACTGCTTAACAGGAAAATGGATGTTGGAAAAAAAGCAATGTCCGAAGAAAGTTTATTTAGAGGCAATTGCGACTGCGTTGTACAAATGTCGAGGTCTTCGGAAAATGTCGCGCTTAGTCAAAGATCTGCTGAGCATATATACGAGAGAATTTCCAAGGAGTCTTTGGGGTCTACAGAAAGCACAGCGGGTAAGAGAGTCGTGAGGCACGAGTCTGCAAGCTCCAAAAATAAATCGTTCAACGAAGATCTCGGTGATAACGCGGATAAGAAGAGCAAGAGTCATAAAATGTCCGGAGAATCTTTCAGATCCTCAGGTCTATCAGTTAATGTTGAGATGGTAAGTTCTTCGTACACTGATAAAAAAACAATTAAAAAATTATTACGTGTAATGAAAAGTTTCTCAGTGTAATAAGAAATTAAAACAAACGTTTTCAGAATAACCAATACGACAACCATACAAGAGAATCAGAATATTCGAAAAATACCCAAAAAGGTATATCAAGAAAGCCTTCAACGAGAATCCAAAACCGACCAACATCACTCAACATAGTGACGAACGATTACGCGAATAAACAGATGCTAATGGCAATTGAAAGCAATAAGGCCGAGGTTGCAACCCAGACGGAAATGCATGAACACGGAAACATGTACAGCGTTGTAGGAAAGAAAGTAGACAGGGAAAACAATATCGTGATGGCAGAAACTGGAGAAAAGGTGGATCAGAACGAGAACAAAGTTGGCACACCCGACTCCACAAGGTAGTTTAAATATGGAAATTTTGCCCTAGAAAAATCAGCGATATTCGGGAGGTTCTTGAGCAAGTCTTCGAGAACACGTACAGGGTTCGACTGGTATATTTCTTTGATCTATCCACTTATACAGGGTGAGCAAAGTAAGTCAGGTTTTTTTTAGCAAAGTTTGAGGCTAGGTCAGTTTCTTAATTTTTGATCTTGGAAATTTTCCTATGCATCTGTTTGATCTTTGGACGATCCTAAAAATTAATATCTCAAATTTTTCGAAAGTTTGTAAAGGGGAAGGAGTGGCTTCCGGCAATATCAGCTGCAAAACAAACAAAGCCGGAGGAGCGTGTGGTGGTTCTACGCAATGCCTCCCCATGCTAAAGATTAAAATCCCATAAGAAAATGGACGGGGTAGCACCCAAACCAAAACAACTACACGTAAGATACAATATGACGGGGAACTGCTCCACAAACTGGTGGCTTCCGGCAATATCAGCTGCAAAACAGCTACAAACAAAGCCGGCGGAGCGTGTGGTGGTTCTACGCAATGCCTTCCCACGATCAAGATTATAACCCCATAAGAAAATGGACAGTGTAGCACCCAAACCAAAACAACTACACGTTAGGTACAATATGAAGGGGTACTACTCCACAAACTGGTGGCTTCCGGAAATATCGGCTGCAAAACAGCTACAAATAAATCCGGATTAGCGTGTGGTGGTTCTACGCAATGCCTTCCCACGATCAAGGTTATAATCCCCTAAGAAAATGGACAGGGTAGCACCCAAACCAAACCAACTACACGTAAGGTACAATATGGAGGGGTACTACACCACAAACTGGTGGCTTCCGGCAATATCAGCTGCAAAACAGCTACAAACAAAGCCGGAGGAGCGTGTGGTGGTTCTCCGCAATGCCTTCCCATGATCAAGATTATAATCCCATAAGAAAATGGACAGGGTAGCACCCAAACCAAAACAACTGCACGTAAGGTACAATATGAAAGGGTACTACTCCACAAACTAGTGGCTTCCGGCAATATCGGCTGCAAAACAGCTACAAACAAATCCGGAGGAGCGTGTGGTGGTTCTACGCAATGCCTTTCCACGATCAAGATTGAAATCTCGTAAGAAAATGGACGGGGTAGCACCCAAACCAAAAGAACTACACGTAAGGTACAATATGAAGGGGTACTACTCCACAAACTGGTGGCTTCCGGCAATATCAGCTGCAAAACAGCTACAAACAAAGCCGGAGGAGCGTGTGGTGGTTCTCCGCAATGCCTTCCCATGATCAAGATTATAATCCCATAAGAAAATGGACAGGGTAGCACCCAAACCAAAACAACTAAGCGTAAGGTACGATATGAAGGGGTACTACTCCACAAACTGGTGGCTTCCGGCAATATCAGCTGCAAAACAGGTACAGCCGGAGGAGCGTGTAGTGGTTCTACGCAATGCCTTCCCACGCTCAAGATTAAAGTCCCATAAGAAAATGGACGGGGTAGCACCTAAACCAAAACAACTAAGCGTAAGGTACGATATGAACGGGTACTACTCCACAAATTGGTGGCTTCCGGCAATATCGGCTGCAAAACAGCTACAAACAAAGCCGGAGGAGCGTGTGGTGGTTCTCCGCAATGCCTCCCCATGCTAAAGATTAAAATCCCATAAGAAAATGGACGGAGTAGCACCCATACCAAAACAACTACACGTAAGGTACAATATGAAGCGGTACTACTCCACAAACTGGTGGCTTCCGGCAATATCAGCTGCAAAACAGCTACAAACAAAGCCGGAGGAGCGTGTGGTGGTTCTCCGCAATGCCTTCCCATGATCAAGATTATAATCCCATAAGAAAATGGACAGGGTAGCACCCAAACCAAAACAACTGCACGTAAGGTACAATATGAAAGGGTACTACTCCACAAACTAGTGGCTTCCGGCAATATCGGCTGCAAAACAGCTACAAACAAATCCGGAGGAGCGTGTGGTGGTTCTACGCAATGCCTTTCCACGATCAAGATTGAAATCTCGTAAGAAAATGGACGGGGTAGCACCCAAACCAAAAGAACTACACGTAAGGTACAATATGAAGGGGTACTCCACAAACTAGTGTTAGGTACCTTATATCCCAGACGACTGCTATTTGTTTAGCAAAGTTTGGGGCTATATCAGATACTCAATTTTTTATCTTGGAAATTTATCTATGAACCTTTTTGATCTTTGGAATATCCTAAAAAGTAATATTTCAAATTTTTCGAAAGTTTGTGAAAGGGAAGGGGTGGCTTCCGGCAATATCGGCTGCAAAAAAGCTACAAACAAAGCCGGAGGAGCGTGTGGTAGTTCTCTGAAAAGCCTTCCCACGCTCAAGATTAAAATCCCATAAGAAAATGGACGGGGTAGCACCTAAACCCAAACAACTAAGCGTAAGGTACAATATGAAGAGGTACTACACCACAAACTAGTGGCTTCCGGTAATGTCAGCTGCAAAACAGCTACAAACAAAGCCGGAGGAGCGAGTGGTGGTTCTCTGCAATGCCTTCCCACGCTCAAGATTAAAATCCCATAAGAAAATGGACGGGGTAGCACCTAAACCAAAACAACTACACGCAAGGTACAATATGAAGGGGTACTAATCCACAAACTGGTGTTCGGCACCTGATCTCCCAGACGAGTACTATTTATAAACTACGTGGAGAGATTTTTTTCATTTCGAATAAACGAATTTCAAATGTTGGATAGATGACTTTTTTGCGTATAAAGCGCGCTTTTCGCTGTCCAGGATCTTTCCGAAAATAACGGAGATACGGACGTGGCGACTTTTGCATAAGAAAGCCGATACTTCGGACTCCAGAAGGCACGTATTTTCATCTCTTTATTCGTTGCCGTTTAAAAGTCTCGGTTTTTTAAAATTCCTCGACTATATGCTTTTTTTCGATACATGATAAAGTCACTATGTATCCGGCTTTTACCTGGCCTATTGCTACTATTATGTATCCATCGAAGAAAGAGACCAAACCTAAAAATATTCCCGTATACTCCACGTGATCGCGCTCCAAAACGCCGAGCACGTTACAGGGCCGTACTAAGAAGAAATGATTCGTGGTTATCTATCAAAAAGTATGCAAAATTATTGCAGGCATGTATAGGGTCCAAACGTAAGGCTTGGAATGAATGTATTTTTTAATTTAACTGTCCCAAAAAGAAAACAACTGTCTATTGTTGTTTTTAGTAGAAGTGTTTTATCAAAAAATTATACTCGAAATGTGTCGTAAGGCGCATTTATAAAGCAGGGTTTTAAAAAATGTCTTGGCACATTAAAACGACAATTGCATATGCATACAAGTATACCTAACCAAAGCTTAAATAGAGACGTCAGTGTGCAAACAGTTAATTTTTAAATTAGACTAAAAAGTGAATAGTTAGGTGGACTTGAAAGAAAAGGATTTGAATACATAATAATATATACTGAATATTATACAAAAATTTATTGCACAGACATTTTACCTCTAAACCCGGAAATACATATATTTGAAAATGAAAATCATTCTAGTTCTGAGGCCGTGGAACTCCCACTGTCATCAAGATTTATGAGTGAAGGGGCAACGTGAGTATCAATGATACCGCCTAATTCCCATATTTTAGGTTCGACCTTTTCTTTTACATGCTGATACATTTATACAACGTTGCAACATTCAACCAGTTCAGCTGTTACTGAATTAACGATCACATTTTCCCAAGTTGGAAATCAATTTACAACATAATTTTGAATTTTCTGTAGACGTCTAGCTGAACCAATGAGTGGCTTTGAAGAAGATATGTTCGATAGGAAAGCAAATAACGGAGAAACCACATAGTTTTTTTAACATGATACTGAATCCTTGAGAAAGAAAGACATAATACGTGTAAAATTATAATTCCATAGCCCCAAACTTTGCTAAAAAAGTATGACTTCCTTTGCGCACCCTGTATAAGTGGAAAAATAAAAAACTACCGGTACGTGTTCTCAAGGAGTTGGTCAAGAACTCGGTATCTCTTTCCATTCCGAAAATATCGAGATTCGAATTTGGGTAAAATTTTCCACGTTGCAAAGCAACTGTTCAGTTTTTCTCTCAGAATCGTCACTTTTATTTTTTATTGCTCTTCATTTTTTCGTTGTAGCAGAAACGTTGAAGAAAACGCATACTGCATCGGCGATATCTACGAACTAGTCAAAAACAACGACGTTTTGTACGAAGATCTAGAAAAATACGCGAAATATTGCGAACTCAAAAACAAAGAAGTCGAGAAGATTAAAACAAAAGATAAAAAGTTGAGGAAGAAAGACGAGGACGTTGAAGATAGAAAAGAAAAATTGAAAAAGCGTCCAAGCTTTATCAAGAGAGTCTGGAAGAGGAAAAGTAAGAAAAATAATGACGAGCAGAGTTTGGACAGCCCAGTGAGTCCAATGAGTCCGGTCAGCGATCTTGGAGATAAAATTTGTTTGAGCGACGGGACAACGATACGAATGCTCTCAGAATTGCATGAAATCTTGGAACACAAAGTTCCAATTCTTCTAGTGAGTGCATTTTTTACCAAATACCTTTTTCAGTTTGTCGTCACAATGAGATATTGTTTTTTGGGTTTATATGATATGGACCACACGAAAAACTATGTCTCTACCAAACAATGACAGACAAACATTTCGATACGCCCGGCGAGATGATCTTCTTGATAGTTTTATGGGTTTTAGGGTAAACTTTCACAGAGCTCTTCATCGGAATCTAATAGAAGAAGTGACAGCAGCATCGAGGAGAAAGCTAGCAGTAACTCAGGAGCTACTGCGATGGACATTTGTGGAAATGATAAAGGTAGGGTGATTTTCTCGGGTAAGGTGTTTTTGTCAAAGATCAAGGTCAGGTTTCACTAACTTTCAACAACGAATTCACCTGACCTGACCTTGAATTTGACCAATTTGACCTTGACCTTCACATTCAAGGTCAACTTTATTTTCTCGAATAGAAATACCTATTTTTGATACTGGCAATCGAACACAAAACTTTACGTTAAAAAACAATAAAATTCCAAGGTCAAATGAAGATCAACTGTGTACTGCTCTATAAATCTCACAGGATGAGTGATGAAAATAGCTATCAAGGTCAGCTCTTAGGTAAATTTTAACGAGGAAGTGAACGCTGACCTTGAATTTGACATTGAGCTTCAAGGTTATCTAAATACCAAATGAAAATCCTTATTTTTGAAGCCCACAATCGACAGAGCGGAAAATTTTACGTTCAAATACGAATTGAAGTCCAAGGTCAGGGTGTCACCTAAAGGTCAAATGTGTACTGCTCTATAAATCTCACAGAATCATGAAAACAACTGTCAAGGTCGGATCTGTGGTAAATTTTAACGAGGAAGTGCACGCTGACCTTGAATTTGACCTTGACCTTCAAGGTTATTCAAAAGTCTTTTTTTAATGATAATTCCTATCCGGCAATTGGGAGAGCGGAAAAGTTTACTTTCGAATACGAATCGAAGGCCAAGGTTAGGGTGCAGCCTACAGGTCAAATATGTACTGCTAGGAAAACCTGTATAAATCTCAATGATTAGTACTGAAAACAACTATCAAGGTCAGGTTTTTGGTAAATTTTAACGAGAGAATAACCGCTGACCTTGGATTTGACCTTGATCCTCACCGTCAATGACATTTCGAGCTCTACTTTTTTCTTAATGAAAATCTATTTTTTTGATGCCGGCAATTGGAAGAGCGAAAAATTTTACGTTCAAATACGAAATGAAGTCCAAGGTCATGGTGACCACTAAAGGTCAAATGTGTGCTTCTGGCAAAACCACCATGAATCTTACAGGGTTAGTGATGAAAATAACTATAAAAGTCACTTCTTTAGTAAATTTTGGCGAGTGATCTTGGATTTGATCTTGATCCTCACCTTCAATGTCATTTCAAGGTCAACTTTTTTTTATGGAAATCCCTACTTTTGATGCCAGCAATTCAAAGACCGGAAAATTTTACGTTCAAATACGAATTAAAGACCAAGGTCATGGTGACCTCTAAAGGTCAAATGTGTGCTTCTGGCAAAACCACTATGAATCTTACAGGATTAATGATGATAATAAAAATCAAGGTCAGTTCTTTAGCAAGTTTTGACGAGTATCTTGGATTTCACCTTGATCCTCACCTTTAATGTCATTTCATGGCCAACTTTATTATGGAAATCCCCATTTTTGATGCCAGAAATTCTAAGGGCGAAAAATTTTACGTTTAAATACGAATTGAAGTCCAGGGTCATGGTGCCCAGTAAAGGTCAAATGTTTGCTTCTGGCAACACCACCATGAATCTTCCAGGATTAGTGATGAAAATAAGTATCAAAGTCAGTTCTTTAGTAAATTTTGCCGAGTGATCTTGGATTTGATCTTGATCCTCACCTTCAATGTCATTTCAAGGTCAACTTTTTTTTATGGAAATCCCTACCTTTGATGCCAGCAATTCAAAGAGCGGAAAATTTTACGTTCAAATACGAATTAAAGACCAAGGTCATGGTGACCTCTAAAGGTCAAATGTGTGCTTCTGGCAAAACCACTATGAATCTTACAGGATTAATAATGAAAATAAAAATCAAGGTCAGTTCTTTAGCAAATTTTGACGAGTATCTTGGATTTCACCTTGATCCTCACCTTTAATGTCATTTCAAGGCCAACTGTCTTATGGAAATCCCCATTTTTGATGCCAGAAATTCGAAGAGCGAAAAATTTTATGTTCAAATATGAATTGAAGATCAAGGTCATGGTGACCACTACAGGTCAAATCATAATATAATAATAATCTTACAGGATTAGAGATGAAAATAACTATCAAGGTCAGTCCTTTTGTAAATTTTAACGAGTGATCTTGAATTTGAACTTGATCCTCACCTTCAAGGTCATTTCAAGGTCAACTTTTTTTTATGGAAATCCCTACTTTTGATGCCAGCAATTCAAAGAGCAGAAAATTTTACGTTCAAATACGAATTGAAGACCAAGGTCATGGTGACCTCTAAAGGTCAAATGTGTGCTTCTGGCAAAATCTTACAGGATTAATAATGAAAATAAAAATCAAGGTCAGTTCTTTAGCAAATTTTGACGAGTATCTTGGACTTCACCTTGATCCTCACCTTTAATGTCATTTCAAGGCCAACTTTTTTATGGAAATCCCCATTTTTGATGCCAGAAATTCGAAGGACGAAAAATTTTACGTTCAAATATGAATTGAAGATCAAGGTCATGGTGACCACTACAGGTCAAATCATAATATAATAATAATCTTACAAGATTAGAGATGAAAATAACTATCAAGGTCAGTCCTTTTGTAAATTTTAACGAGTGATCTTGAATTTGATCTTGCTCTTCAATGTCATTCCAAGGTCAACTTGATTTTTTTTACATGGAAATTCCTATTTTTGATTCCGGCAATCGAGGGAACGTTTAATTACGAATTGAAAACCAAAGTCATGGTGACCACTGAAGGTCAAATGTGTACTTCTAGCAAAATCACTATGAATTTTACAGGATTCGTGATGAAAATAACTATAACTTTGACCTTGATCCTCCTTCAATGTCATTTCAAGGTCAACTTGATTTTTTTAACGGAAATCAATGCTTTTGATGCGGTAATCGAAAGAGCGGAAAATTTTACGTTTAAATACGAATTGAAGATCAAGGTCATGGTGAACACTCAAGTTCAAATGGAGATCAAATGTGTGCTTCTAGCAAAACCACTATGGATCTTACAGGATTCGCGATGAAAATAACTATAAAGGTCAGGTCTGGTAAATTTTAACTAGAAGTGAACGATGATCTTAGATTTGACCCTAATCCTCACCTTCAATGTAATTTCAAGGTCAACTTGATTATTTTAACGGAAATTAATGTTTTTGGTGCCGGCAATCGACAGAGCGAAAAATTCTTCGGTCAAATACGAATTGAAGACCAAGGTCATGTTGACTTCTTAAATTCAAATAGAGGTCAAATTTGTGCTTCTAGCAAAACCACTATGGATCTTACAGGATTAGTGATGAAAATGACTATCAAGGTCAGGTCTTTGGTAAATTTTAACGAGAGGTGAACGATGATCTTGGATTTGACCTTGATCCTCACCTTCACTGTCTTTTCAAGGTCAACTTGATTTTTTTAACGGTAATCAATGCTTCTGATGCGGTAATCGAAAGAGCGGAAAATTTTACGTTTGAATACGAATTGAAGATCAAGGTCATGGTGAACACTTAAGTTCAAATGGAGATCAAATGTGCGCTTCTAGCAAAACCACTATGGATCTTAGAGGATTGGTGATGAAAATAACTATCAAGATCAGTTCTTTAGTAAATTTTGATGAGTGATCTTGGATTTGACCTTGAACCTTACCTTAAAGGTGAGGAGATATGACTGGGTAAATCAAGCTGTTTTTATTACTCATTTTTCAGTTTATATTATGAGTCTCCGAAGCTCCAGAGGATCGAGGACACCCTCATAAAGTATTAAATATTTCTTTCTCTCATCTTAGTCTGTTTCAGATTGTCCCGCACTTCCGCCAAAAACAAAAAAGGTCGATTGTTCGTATCCCTACCACGATGTGCCAACGAACAATAAGCCCACAGCGCTGCCTGCTAAAAGGAAAAAGAAACAGGAGGATGTGAAAAGTTTAGATGAAATTCTAGACGAACTTGAGTGCCAGAAAAGAGAGGAACCCATCAAGGTATTGAATACAATGTTTTATTATCGAAACGTGAAAATTTATCAGATGCATTTGCAAAAAATCGCAACGTTTTTATTATTCCCTAAGTCCAGTCATTTTTGGCAGTAAAAAATGAGAAAACCCCATAATAACTAGAAATATTATTCGTATATGTTTTTGGAATTGTAGAATAAGAAGAAAAAAATTGTAAAATGAGAGTAGTGAGTAGTTTTTATCAAATAATTTTCTTTATACAAATCAAAAACATAGTTTTTTTTTCTTCGCAGTTATAAGCGATTTGAAGCCTAAAAATCTTAAAAATTACCGTTTTTTAACGCTTGAAAACCCTGTTAAAAATTAATATTTTTGAAGTTGCCAAGTGCTGAAGCTGAAGGTCAAACCTTTCCCTACAAAAAAACAGAATTTTCATATCATGAAAATATTGAAAGTTTTGAAAAACTTGAAAATTTCATTGGTGCATTTTTTGGAATTTTCGAACAAGAAAAAAGAAATGGTAAAGTGAGAGTCGTGGAAAATATAGATAACCTTTTTTATCAAACAATTTTTTTTAGAAATTCAGAAAATATTGTTTTTTTCGCTTCGGACAATGTCTTTTTATTTTTTTTTTCGATCATTATGAACAAAAAAGATTCCTAGTAACATTTTCTCTAAAGTTGACTGTTTTCGAGTTTTAAGCGATTTAATGCACAAAAAATCCTAAAAATGCTTGAAAACCCTGTTAAAAAGTATTATTTTTGAAGTTGCGAAGTGCTGAAGTTGAAAAGAAACAAGAAACCAAAGAGTATTTTCAAATCATGAAAATTTTGGAAAATTTTACAATTTTGAGAAATGTAAAAATTTTGAAGATTTTGAGAAATTCAAAAATTTAGATAGCATTGAATATTTTGTAAATTTTTAGAGCTTGAAAATTTAAAAAAACGGAAAATTTTGAAAATCTGCTACAAGTCATATAATGACGCCATTTGTGTGTGACATTAGACCGTCACAATGACGTCATTTTAGTTGGTCGGTATATGTCAGTAGCGCCCTAAAAATGCTGACATTATGTTCACACTATGTTCACTCAGTAGGTATCTATAAGTTGAGGTTATAAAAACCGATCGAAATGAATCGCTTGGAAAAATATTCTGATTAATTTTTTGGGTAAAAAGGACCGCCTTTTATGAATCTATATGTTCCCAAGCCCAAAATTGCGTCAAAAACTGTTAAATCGCTCAAACAATTTTTTTAAAATTCCAAAAATTGTTTCATTCCGGACAACGGTTTTTCAAGTTTCATCCTGAAGATAATCATGCACGTTTCTCTAAAATTGACAGTTTTCATAATATAAGCGATATGATATTTGAAAAATAGCAAAATATTCAATTTTTGATCCCGAAAACAATATTGTAGCGTTTTTCTGGGTTCTTTTGAGTATGAATTAAAACACCGGATTCCACAAAAAGACATGCACTAATGTATTTAACTTCGTAAAATATTTATATACACCACTTGACTGCACTATACTTCACTCCGCTCTTCTACTCTACCGTATTCAGTACTCTCCCCTTCCATCTCCCGGCCGCCGAGTTATACAGTCCGCATCGTTGAGTCTAGAAGAATCGGGAGCCACATAGCGGCCTTCCCGAATAGTCGCGGCCGCTTCGCGTCGTTCTAGAAGGCGAGGCACTGCCACGGTCCTCAAAGACGCCGCCAGGCGGCTTGTGCGGTAGTGGTTCGCGACATACAGGGTGCTTCTCGGACTTGAGTCGAATACTGAAATCCGGTATTCGAATACGATTCCTGAATAGTCAAGATTCGCATACAAAGAAAAAAGTATTCGAATACCTCTGTTTTGAACACCTGGATTTATTTAAATATTGTAGCGTGTTTCTAGGTTCTTTTGGGTGTGAATTAAAACACTGGATTCCACAAAAAGAAAGGCACTAATTTATTTAACTTGATACAACATTTATGTACATCACTATTTATGTCTGACTAATTCTTATGTCGTCATCGACTGCACTATACTCCACTCCGCTCTGCTCTGGTATAATCTGTACTCTGCTTCCACCTCCCGGCCGCCAAGTTATATATAGTCCCCGTTGCTGCTTCGAGAAAGGTCTGGTGAACCACAAAGCGACATCTAGAATATTGGAGGTCACTTCGCGTCGATCTAGAAGGCGATTCACTGTCGCCAGGTGGCTTGTGCGGTCGTGGTTCGCGTAAAAGCAGAGATCGGCCATTAAGCTCTGGCCCAACAGATGGCGCTATTTGTCACAATGTGAAGAAGACCAGAATTTCAATGTTGCTATAACGTTTCTAAATATTCTTTAATCATGCACCAACAAAGTCCCAAAGCATTTTTTTCGTGTAACCTCATGAACAGTGTCAATTTTACAGGTGAGAAACCTCATTCACCAATTCAGTTTGAACGAAAATACCTCAGAACCAACTGAAGTGGTACTAAGAAGGCACAGAAGGATTAAATATCCAAGAGAAGACATCGAATCCGATGAACTAACGAGGCTTTTAGAAGAATTGGCAAAAGTTACCAATGCACCGATTTTAACCCCTGGCGCTACTTGCAGTATGCTTGCCTCAAATTCTGGAGATAAAGAGGTAAATATATATATATATATATATATATATATATATATATAGGTGAAAAATTAAAGCTTCCGCTTTTTGTTGGGTACTTCGACAAAATTTAAGCAAAGAGAACTTACATATCTCCCCAAATTTCGACTTTTCACAACCATAAATATAATCTGTGTTTTGGCCGATTCCACCAACAAATTTCATTCCACTCAAAATCTAATAATTCTCTTCTCACGATTTATTAATAATTGTTAATTTAAAATTCCCATTAATTAAAATATATTTTATTCAACTGCCTCTGGTCGGTTTAACAATTTCTTACATAACATTCTGAAAATCACGTCATCTGAAGTGATTTGGCAACGTATTGGCACACGCCCACAATTCGTTCCATCTTTCAACACAGACATTGACAACCTTCGGCCTTCTGTCAAAGGTTCATCTCACTCATTATTCCATGACCACCATTTTGTACAATCATCAAGTGGCTTCACGACGTAATGCTCTAATGTTTTCTAAATAATTTGTCATTAACTTGTCTTGTCATATTTTATATAATTTTAACCATTGTACCATGTATCCAGCTCTCACCATGTTACTGGACGTTTCCCTCATCCTATACGAAAACAACAATTAGCAACATCCTCACATACTACTGTAAGTTGATTCAATTTAAATTCATTTTACACTTTTGTTGCTACTGTTATCATTGTAGTTGCAGCTCCTGATGATGATGGCAAAGTCCATTGAAAGCTAGAGAGAATTAAAAAAAGTATAAAGAGTCCTCTTTGCTTAAATTTTGTCGAAGTACCCAACAAAAAGCGGAAGCTTTAATTTTTCACCTAACTGGTCTAGACGACAATGACCACGTCTCAAGTTATATATATATATGCATTAATGATATACTTCGTATGGCGTTTTCTTTGGAAATAGATCACAAAATTTTCTCGTCTCTCCAGACCCCTGAAATCATCATGAATTATTTCAGCTATCGAAACTTCTGCCTGAACGAAGACGAAGATACTCTGAACCAGATTATGACATTCCAAGGTCTCACAAATCTTTGAAAAGCTTCAGAAAGAAAGAAGAGACTGACAATGTCATTGGTTCCACCAGATTTTTTGGCCCTATTTTGAAACCGTCCGATATTGAAACACACCGTCTAGAGTAAGTATGCGATAATTTCATTCAATGATAAAAATAATGTATTTTCAAAATAGCTGCAGAAATGCTTGTGTAATTTCTGGAAATATACAGGGTGTTCGAAAAATAGACGGAGATATTTTAAAAAATATGAAAAAAAGTTTCTATAAACACGGGTCCGGAAATGCAGAGATTTCAATATTCAAGGTGATAAATAAAAAAAATTGTCTTTTTTATTAATATCTTAGAAAATATTTACTCGATTCTGTTGAAATTCGCCTATATTATTTATTATATTAAGAGGCTAATTTATCCCTAGATAGATTTAAATTATTAGGTCCAGTGGCGTCCCGGGGGGCACCTTAGCGAATATTATTGATAAAAAATGTACACCACTGAATTTTTTGAAACTTTTATATTTGTTGTTTGATGAAGCACCTAAAAATACAACTTATTTGTCTTTTGTATTTTTTCGTACCTCCTTTCGTTTTTGAGAAAAAAATAAAAACCGTTTGAATGCATGTTACTGGAAAAAATTGGTTTTTCAATTTTTGCACAAAAAATCATTCCTGATATATGCGCGTCAGTCCTTCTGGAACAGAATTAATCACGTAATTTATCTGCGAAATTTCTCTAAAAAGTTCTTTTTTTTTATTTATCACCCTGTATCTTGAAAACTCTGCATTTCCGTAACCATGTTCATAAAAACTTTTTTCATTTTTTTTAACAAGCAATCACCCTCTAAAATATCTCCGTCTATTTTTCGGACACCCTGTATTTCATTGTAATCATTATGGCGCCCCTATACTGCAAAATTTCCGGAATCAAACGCGCTACTCAGACTTGAGTCGAATACTGAAATCCGCTCTTCTACTCTACCGTATTCAGTACTCTCCCCTTCCATCTCCCGGCCGCCGAGTTATATAGTCCGCATCGTTGAGTCTAGAAGAATCGGGAGCCACATAGCGGCCTTCCCGAATAGTCGAGGCTGCTTCGTGTCGTTCTAGAAGGCGAGGCACTGCCACGGTCCTCACAGACGCCGCCAGGCGGCTTGTGCGGTAGTGGTTCGCGACATACAGGGTGCTACTCGGACTTGAGTCGAATACTGAAATCCGGTATTCGAATATGAATCCTAAATACTCAAGATTCGCATACAAAGAAAAAAGTATTAGAATACCGCTGTTTTGAACACCTGGATTTATTTAAATATTGTAGCGTTTTTCTGGGTTCTTTTGGGTGTGGATTAAAAGACTGGATTCCACAAAAAGAAAGGCACTAATTTAATTAACTTGACTAATTCTTATGTCGCCATTGACTGCACTATACTCCACTCCGCTCTGGTATAATCTGTACTCTGCTTCCATCTCCCGGCCGCCGAGTTATATATAATCCCCGTTGCTGCTTCGAGAAAGGTCTGGTGAGCCACAAAGCGACATCTAGAATATTGGAGGTCACTTCGCGTCGATCTAGAAGTCGTGATTCGCGTCAAACGTTGACGACAGTGGTCCGTAGTCAGAGGAAGCACTAACCGTGGACGTTACGAAAAAAGTTCAAAGGCTCGAATGCATAGTAGTAAATCTTCTTCTCCAAACCATTGGTCAGCGATCTGACGCGTAGTAGCAAAACGATCTCGTAGTCTAAAGCGCCTAACTTGACGCTGTGTGGACCAGTTGACCTTCTTCGTGTTCCTCTACCTTCTTCTATCCACACACGACACACCCGCATTACCGTCATTGCAGTACAATTGAAACGCGGCCAATTTCGCGATAGGACAAACCAACATCTCGATAGGAAATAATTCCACACCTGTCAAAATCGCTAACATGGTGATAATTTGGACGTCTCGAGGCATTTTGTTATGCTTAACGCTAGTAAATGAAAGGATATCTGTACCAGTCAGCTCCCAGAAACTGCTTTCTTCACAAAAACTAAGAGATAACGTTTTGACAAACGTAAACAAAAACAAGGATAAAACGTTGACATTGTCGCCACAGCACGCTTTAAATAGCAAAAAAAACAAGTTGAAGAAAATAAGACATTTATTATACATAGTATTCAAAGTCTGCTCTGAATCATGGAAAGCAGACTTTTACGGCACATTTTTATATGAACCTTTCGACGTAAAGTTCAGAAATGCGCCCTTCTAAATACGTCATAGCATTAAGCAACACCCTGTACTGTGACGTAATATTTTCATAAATATTTGAAGTTTCAATTGTCTGACAATGCACAGCATTTCTTGCTTCCGGCTTAAAACCGAATGTTTATTACTGCAACGAAAAGGGTAGACAGAAAGTAGGTAAGGTTAGGAAAATATTTATTTCCAACAAAAATACAGCAACGCCTGACTCATCTTGGAAAATGTATCACATCTCGGTTCTATTCATGACTTTGACAGTTTTCAATGGAACAGCTCATACAAACATACATCTCTATAATAAATCTATTTAATAAACATTCATATACGAAAAAAAACTCTAAGGATCGGACAAGGCAGCGACGCCTGGCAGTACTTTTCCTTCAAGCAGTTCCAAACTGGCTCCGCCTCCCGTGGAAACGTGCGATACTTTGTCTTCGGTGCCCCATTTCGCGCAACAGGTCGCCGTATCGCCGCCGCCTATGATTGTGATCGCACCTTTTTTTGTGACGTCGACCACTTCGTCCATGATCGCTTTGGTACCGTGCGAGAATTTTTCGAACTCGAAAACGCCCGCGGGTCCATTCCAAACGATCGTTTTGGCCCTGAAACGTCACAAATTTACTGTACAGAAAAAATACAAGCGCCGTGTCGTCAGCCGTTCTCACAATTGTAGCACGCCTTGATTTCCATAGGTTTATGCTGTTCCGTGACAACGCTCTATTTTGAGGTTATGTTACAAATATCTATATGCGTCAAATTGTTCATGCTTTCGATCTATATGATGTGTTATATCAGCCTGAAATTTTATGATGTTCGAAAAGAAAACTTAGCCTCACAGTAGGAAAGCGCTGACGCTGACACGGAACAGTAGAAATCTAGAAATACCCCAGCTTTTCTGGAAGAGGGAAAACACTATGCAAAACACTCGGGATTTTTAATTGCCGATTAACTGTAACCAGAAGTAAAAGTCTTAAAATGTGATTTTCAATGTCAGGTTTGTTCAAAACGTTAGTTAACTTTAACCACAAGACCATCTAGTAGTTAACTAGAAAGTTGTAGTTACACCTCGATTTCTAACCTCACGACACACAGCGTCACAAAACCCACAAAACCCGATATTTCAGACGTAGAGGCAGCGTTGCCAACAGTAACGTATTAGTTATATGGGGTTGTCCAAAACGGACGCAGGAAAGTAAACGCATATTAAAACAAGAAATATTGATATTCAAATCAAGTTGGGTAGTTTATTTTGAAGTTTCATTTATACCATTTATGTATGAAAAATAATATCGCTCAAATGTTCACCACGACTGGATCTACAGACGTCCACGCGATGGTCGAAATTTTCAATGATATTTTGCAACATGGTCGGTTCTATGGCATTTATCTCGGCAATGATGTTGTTTTTGAGTTCTTGGAGGGTGGCTGGTTTGTTGACGTAGACTTTGCTTTTCAAATATCCCCATAAAAAGAAGTCACGCGAAATCACGCGATCACCGTAGAAGGACTGCAATCGATGGATATTGACGTTGGTTGTGTGGCATGTTGCACCGTCTTGTTGGAAATAAACATCGTCCATATCCATTCCTTCAAGTTGCGGCAAAAAATAGTCCTCTATCATCACGTGATATCGCTCAGAATTGACGGTAACGGCGTCCCCGGCCGCATTTTCTAAAAAGTAAGGTCTGATGATGCCTTTTGACCACAATGCACACCACACAGTCACTTTTTGAGGATGCATCGGCTGCTCTTGATACTCACGGGGATTTTCGTTCGCCCAGATGCGGCAGTTTTGCTTGTTTACCGTCCCATTCAAAGTGAAATGCGCTTCGTCGCTGAACATGATTTTTGATGAAAAATTGGCATCAATTTGGCGGCCAATCTGAGAACGTTCGGCGCGAAAAATGGTCGGCCCGAAGCAGCTCTTGCGTCAATTGGATCTTGTAGGCGTGTACATTCAAATCCTTGTGGAGAATGCGGAGCAAACTGGTTCTCGAAATGCCCAATTCTTGGGATCGACGCGTTGTTGATTGTTTCGGATCGTCTCTCACACTCTCCTTCACAACAGCAATATTTTCCGGTGTGCGAACGCTCCTTGGCCGGCCAGAGCCTGGCAGATTTGCCACAGAACCTGTTGCCTCGAATTTACGCACCAGACGACCGATGGTTGTTTCGTTTGGGCGGTTGTTGCGACCGAAATGTTCACGATGCGCGCGAAACGTGTTTTTTATTTTTGCACCATTTTTGTAGTGCTCTTGAATAACTTTAATGCGGTCTTTAATCGAATACGACTCCATAGCGATCAATGGTAAACATTCAACTAACAAAATGACATGTCGGTGACAGAAAACAAAGATGGCGTCTATGTCAAATTGACGTTTACTTTGCTGCGTCCCTATTGGACAACCCTTTATAACCAGAGATTGAAAAACGAATTTACAGGCAACTGATAGTTATAGTTACCAAACTATAAAATTAACCAGCAATTGAAAAACTCAGTTTTCACTAAATAAATTGAAACATTACGGCACCGTTGTCATCGAAAACGTTGTTCTACTGTCTCATAGCTGGCGCTGCGCTAGCGCATTTCTGAAGATCCCAGCGCCATCTGGGAGACAGCGACAGAATCAAATACGCTTTTCCGAGCAGGTCCATAGATGGCGCTAGCGTATTTCACTCTTTTTGGGCGCCAAGGTTGGCTAAATTCAATGATTTTCTTTACCTCCTGAGAGGTTCCCTGAATGCTTCGATGCTCTTTTCTCCAATGTCAAGTCCCATCCAGCCAGCGGGAATCCCCTGTTCTACTGTCGCGCAGCTCGAGTTGGCATTCTCGTCAAATTTATCGGCAGTGACAAAATCGCATGGCAGGTGGATTTTGACGTTGTTAGCCTTGGCTTTGTCCAATAGTTTTCCAACTATTTGGGCACCTTCTTTGTCGTATAGGGATGTGCCGATTTCCATGCCTCTGGATTCTTTCAGAAAAGTATAGGCCATGCCACCACCTACAAAAAAAATCTGGTATATTTTGTCCTGAAAGTATTTATTTTGTATATTCCGTGAAATGTATCTTCCAAGCCAAATATGTTTCAAAGATTTTCAATTTTCAAGGTAGGTAACGTTTTGTATCCGACAAATTTAGCAATATTATGGGAAAATATCACAAGCAATTTTAAGCAATCTACCAATCAGAACCCGTTTTGTTTTTGACTTTGTCCGTTTAAGCAACACAGTTTGTAGCAACCATTACATGATGACGTCACGAACTGGCCTTTCGTGACCTTCACAATGATGAATCCGGTGTATATCTAGTAAAACTAGCTTGGATGGCTTTTTTGTATACAAATGAAGTTTCTTAAACAAAAAAGTTGTTAGCAAGTAGGAAATGAATCGGTAGGGTACAAAAAATCAAAACAAAATACGGCTCTGTCTACCTCTCATTGACGGATCCGTCAGAATTATGTGTCATTTGTTGAAGGGGGAATTTTGAAATACTACTAGATGATCAGCTGTTATTATACTGCAATGGATACTCTTATGTATTCTTTTTATTGCCTTTTGTGATTATGGACTTGGAAAAAAAATGATGTCAAATGACATGGGAGTAGAACTACTGTGTTTTTATGGAGTAATCCATTTTTTTTTTAATTTTTATGCAGAACTAATAGTAGTAATTGGACACATTTTCAATATCACAGTAACTTATGTTTGAATCACATTTATAATTTTTGACATTGGACTACAAAACAGTTGCACTGAAATGAAAATATTTATATATGCTGTAATTGCAACATGTGTTATTTTTATGCTGCACATTTAATTAGGGAGTGATAAAGTTGTTGTTTTCTACTATATATTTTTGATAAGAAAAAAACTAAGATTTCAATAGTTGGGCCAACTGAAGTGGGAAGGGGCTCGTATTATTTAACATTTTTATACAGAGTATTAAATTGTAAAGAATGACAAACATTTCATGCTTACACAACACATTATCTAATAAATAATTATGCAACAAAAAGTATGTTAAACGTTATGACTTTTGAAAATGTTACATGCATAGGTAGCTTCTTCATTTACATTAGATGACCTTTTTAACCTTCAGTACATTTAATTTAAAAATTGTAACACATATCAATGAATCATAGTTAAATTGCAGGCAACATTAAACAATTTACAAGTAAATAAATTGGCATAGTTATGTGCAATAAAAAGCTCAATTTATAAAACAAATTAGTCATACCTATGATCATCTCATTGACTTTATCCAACAAATTCTCAATCAGCTGGATCTTATCCGCTACCTTTGCTCCCCCAAGAATAGCCAAGAATGGCCTTTCCGGATTATCCAAAGCTTTGGCAAAGTATTGCAATTCCTTCTTCAACAAGAAACCGGCGGCCCTCTTGTCAAATCCCTCGCCCATCATCGAGGAGTGCGCTCTATGTGCAGTGCCGAAAGCATCGTTTATGTAGATATCTCCCAACTTACGAAGACTCTCCCTGAATGCTTTCACTTTGTCTTTATCTGCTTTAATTTTATTCCCTGAGGCGTCTACTCCTTTACCTTCTTCTTCTACATGGAATCTCAAGTTTTCTAGGAGAATAATTGAACCTGGTTTGGGGTCTGCACAGGCCGCTTCTACGTCAGGTCCCACACAGTCCGGGAGGAAAATGATTTCTTTATTAAGTAGCTTCTTTAGCTCGTCGGCAACTGGCTTCATGGAATACTTGGGGTTCGGGGGTACCATCGGGCCGGCCCAAATGCGACATAAGCACCACACTTTTCGCATTTTTGTCTAGAGCGTATTTTACAGTATCCAAAGCGGCTACGATTCTCTGGTTGTTGGTTATCTTACCCTCTTTCAGGGGCACGTTGAAATCTACTCGCATCAAGACCCTTTTGTTTGCTAGGTCCAAAGCGTCGATTGATAGTTTATTGAGAGCCATCGCACTTGAATTTCGAAAAAATATGAGCCGGCAAGCTGTGTCCGTCCCTATCAAAAGCCGTTTTAAAACTGTCAAAGTCATGTTGAGGTCGATGTTGTCAAATCAAGGAGGTGGTGGTGGGAGGAAATTCGAGAGGAAGGGATAGTGTATTGTGTGTTGCCTATATTAAAGGACGAGTTTCTGCTTTTATACAATATTTTACAGGGCGATTCAAAAATTTTTAGCAGATCGGAGAATGGACCAGAAAGCATGACGCCAGATTCCCTTGAAGAAAATCTCCAGGAATCCAGCTGTAAACACGCAACATCAAACTGCAAACATGATGATGGATATTCATACAACCATCATTTTAACCACAGAAAAACAAAAAATACAAATCTGCGTACTGACGATAAAGAATTAATTATTTACGATGATTTGTATGCCAATTTTAAGCCTTATGGTTCTGTTTATTCCAATGAACATTACTTCAGGAATGGAAGAATGCCTTGTAGGAAACATGAAGATATGAAATCTGAAGTCGATGTTTTTATTGATTCTTTAGAAGTTTGCAATGCAGAAACTTCCACTGCCTTCTGAAATAATTGGCTAATTGATTAACTTATTGTAGCTGAAAATATTCTGTATTCTTTGTGTACAGAAAGGGATATGAAAGATACTAACGCCGTCTGCAAGACAGTAGCAGAACAAAATTGAATTTATAAACCACGTTGAAAAGAAATAGACTGTTTAATTCTGCTAGTATCTGATAGATGGCGCAGGATCTTTAGCTTTCTATGCCTGTTTAAATTTGGTATCTTCAGATATTGACATTCCCAGTTAAAATAGACAATAGACAGGCCCCAAAATAAATGGATTGAAGATCCCAGATCCATTTATAAGACAGCAGAACCAAACACTTTCTTTTCAAAGTAGGTTTCTAAATTTATTTTTGTCTTCTGCTAGTGCCTTGTAGATGGCGCTAGCATATTTCAGGTAAAATAAATTAACCAATGGTTAAACCAAAAAGAACTTCACATCCATATGCATGCTTTTATAGTTACCATAAATTTCCTAGGATTTGAAATCCTTATTTTAATGGCTTTCCTAGGGGTTTTTATACATTACCATTCAATATGGAAGACTGAATATAAATAATAGCACCGCATTTATTAAAATATGCAGTTTTGTTTTCGTTTTAATAATTATCTAACAGTAACACAATACTCAACCATATGTTTATGTGATAGAAAACTTTGATTGGAAATAGCAAACATAGTGATCCCAAAATTCGCCTATTTTTGTGCATTGGATTCCTACCCCGAGAATAAACCTGAAGAAGTTTCCCAGACAATATATCAATCGTTTTCGTAGCAAAAGAGCCATTCCATTTTTTGTCGAAAATATAAAAAAATTGCCCCTATTTGATGACTCCTTGTGAGGCACTAAGGCGCGTATCGTCACTCTTTCCTACAATAAATTGTAGGACACCTTTATGGCCTCCTTGATTTTCATAGCATTTTCTCTCCTCCAGAAAGACTGTGATATTCTAGATTTTTACTATTCCATGTCAGCGTCCTCCTATAGCGAGGTTATGTTTTTGAATCGTAGGAAATTTCAGGCTGATATAAACCAAAAGCACGGACAATTTGATGCAAATAGTTATTTGTAGCATAACCTCAAAATAGAACGCCGTCACGGAACAGTAGAAAACTGTGAAAATTAAGGACAAAACGACTGACGATACGGCGCTTAGGGGTAGTTCGGGATAACCAAACTTTATGCTCGTTAGTTTTTTTAGTTATGGTGAAATTAGAGGGAACTTGAAATTCGGAAAAAGTTACCGCACTTCAGTTAAACCCGTAGAGGTAATTTTTGAATAGTTTCAAAAAACAAAAAGTAAAGCCTCCTTTAATCTTCCAGAAGGAATAATTTGGCGTTTGGAAATGTTTATTCTCAAGGTTGGAATCCAATTAATTTTTGAGTTACTCTTTTCTTGATTTGAAGACTATCGCGTATGACAAGTTACCAGTAGGTTTTTAGAAATAAATATCCTGTTTTAGTTAATACTAGGCAGTCTGATAAGTCCCTGAAAAATGAAACACGGAGACGTTTTTTTGGCCAAAGTCGGGTTTATTTTTCAACATACTCTCCTTTTAGGTCGATACAGCGAATCCAACGATTTTCTAACTTTTTGATACCGTCCGAAAGTACTCGATCGGAAGGTCTCCAAAATACGCTTCAGTTTCAGCTATGAGCTCCTCATTTGAGTAAAAACGCTTACCGATGAGCCATCTCTTCAGGTTAGGGAATAAGTAATAGTCGCTGGGGGCCAGGTCTGGTGAATACGGTGGCTGAGGAACCAATTCGAAGCCGATTTCGTGCAATTTTGCTTGTGCAACTAAGCATGAATGAACAGGCGCATTGTCGTGATGATAAAGCGGTTTTTTCTTCTTCAAATGCGGTCGTTTTTCGGCGATTTCGATTTTCAATCGGTCCAATAATGATGAATAATATGCTCCGGTTATGGTTTTACCTTTTCCAAGATAGTCCACGAATATTATGCCATGAGCATCCCAAAATACGGAGGCCATAACCTTTCCGGCCCATTGTTGCGTTTTTGGACGCTTCGGAGCACTTCGGCCCGGTGGAACCCACTGTTTTGCCTGTTGCGTTGACTCAGGAGTGTAGTAATGGATCCAGGTTTCATCCATGGTTACAAATCGTCGCAAAAACTCGGTCGGCTTACGCGAAAATAATGCCAAATTCTGCTGGGAAGTCGTCACACGAATTCGTTTTTGGTCCACTGTGAGCAAACGCGGCACCCATCGCGCGCAGAGCTTCTTCATGCCCAAAACTGAATGGACGATATTGCCTACGCGTTCCAATGACATGCCTACAGCATTAGCTACCTCTCTCAATTTCACTTTGGGATCATTCAACATCATATCATGGATTTTTTCGACGTTTTCTGGTGTAGTGACCTCTTTTGGGCGCCCAGATCGTTCAGCATCAACTGTGCTTGTACGGCCACAACGAAACTCCGTAAACCACTTATGAATCGTTCCAATCGACGGTGCAGAGTCCGGGTAATACTTATCCAGCTTGGCCTTGGTCTCGGATATCGTTTTCTTGCGTAGATAGTAGTGTTTGATCAAAACTCGAAACTCGGATTTTTCCATATTAAAAAAAAACTCTGAGGTTAGTCGCTTCTCAGTGCTGTAACTTGTAAATGTGTAAACATGAATGGCTGAAGTTTTGACAGGTGTCATTTGAAGGATCAGGCTCGACAAAAATGGTTCGCATTAGTGAATACTAATGCCATCTCTTAGAATTTTCAGGTACTTATCAGACTGCCTAGTACAATCCAATGTGTTTGGTTAGAGTGCCCTTGATAAAGCAAGGATCTAGTGAAGTAACATTCACTGCTGGCCAACGTCGTTTTCCTTTAGATTTCCAAATGTAAGAGACGCGTCGGGATATAAGCATGGTCACCACGTTGCCTGGCAACTACAGTGGGGAAGGGCGCGGCCGTAATTATTCCCTACTGTCGTTGCTAAGCAACGTAGTGACGACGCTTATATGGCGCACTTTGTGTGTGTGAATACGGCTTTGGCCAGCACAGTATACAGGGTTATCCAAATTAAGTGTCCACCATTAGTAACTTTGTTATTAGTGAAAATACAAAGTTGTTTGAATTAGCAAACTAGTAGCATTTTTAACGCTGGTAAAAATGAGAAATAAAAAAAAAACAATTGAGAGTCGTTATTTTGATTTTTTTCAGTAAAATAACATTTTTTTAAATGGAAACCCCTGTATATTATATTTTTTTCTGTTAAAGCATCAAATTTTAAACAAAAAAGCTTACAATAACTTTTCTCCTAGGTTACAAATTGTTGAAGTTATGGCCTCCAATCTGAAACAATTAAATTGTATCGACAAACTTTATTTTCAACATCAACTTATAATCTTACAAAATACAATAACAATTTTTTTTAAAGAAGATGCTCGAAAACACCACCTTGTTCTTCAATACATTTTTGGGCAGGTTTTTCAACTGCTCGAACTGTCTTAAGTATGGTCCTACCATCTATCTGGGTTATCTTTTCCCTAACTGCAGTCTTTAACGCGTCAAGGTTATCGTACCTTCGCTTGTAAATTTGGTTCTTTAAGTAACCCCACAAGAAGTAATCAAGTGGGTTTAGATCTGGTGATCTGGGAGGCCACTGTATTGGGCCATTTGTTCCTATCCACTGATCATTAAAAGTAGTACTTAGAAAATGATAAGTACCTCTGGAGTTGTGGGCAGGTGCGCCATCTTGCTGAAAATGCAGATGATGTCTACTTATAAGATCCAATTCGTCTAAGAAATTAGTCAGAATTTCTGACATAAATTCCACATATCTTTCACCAGTAAGGGTTCCCTCATAAAAGAACGGGCCAACAATTTTTGAACCAATTATACCGCACCAAACGTTGAAACTGAAACGGACTTGTGGGCCTCTTGGATGTACTAACAAAAGATTTTCTCTTGACCAATAATGGTGGTTTTTTCTATTAAACATTCCAGAATTTGAAAAATTTGATTCATCTGTCCATAAAAGGTAACGAAAGTTATTTACATTTTGGCGACAGAAGCTAAGATACCAATGGCAAAAAACAAGTCTTCTCTCTGGATCCCCTGCCAAAAGCGTTTGAACTGGTCGGTACTTATACGGAATAAATTTGTATTTTTTTAAAATCCTTTGAACAGTACCATAACTGAAATTAGAGTCCTTGAGAATATCTGCTATTGAATTCTCACGATAAGCTTCAAAATATCCAATAACTGCAATTTCCGTGGCCTCGCTTATTATGAATTCTTTTTTTGCCCTTGTTTTAGCAAAAACATTTTCGTTGCCCCTAAATTTTCGATAAAGTCTCAGAAAATATCGTTCATACGGTTGAATGCGAGCGGGATATAATTCACTGTAGTATTCTCTTGCTCTCAAGGAGGATTTTCTGCACACTAAATAGCATTCTAACATATCACACTTTTCTTCATGGGAGAACATTTTTCTTTAAATTAATGCCACAATAAAGCTTATAAACAAGTATTTACACTAATGTTTGACATTATTTGATTTTATCATTGTTTTCCAAAGCCTTCTAGTTGCGAGTATGTCCAGTTTAACAATTTGTCGCTCATCTTAATGCTGTCAAATCGCGAACGCCATGTTGTTTTCATAGCCGTCTTAATATTATAATACTGCAAATAATTAAAAATATTTATCGTTATTTTGACTTTAGCGGAAAAGTCATTATGAACTTTTTTGTTTAGAATTTGATGCTTTAACAGAAAAAAATATAATATACAGGGGTTTCCATTTAAAAAAATGTTATTTTACTGAAAAAAATCAAAATAACGACTCTCAATTGTTTTTTTTTATTTCTCATTTTTACCAGCGTTAAAATGCTACTAGTTTGCTAATTCAAACAACTTTGTATTTTCACTAATAACAAAGTTACTAATGGTGGACACTTAATTTGGATAACCCTGTATATTACTACTACTTTTTTTGAAGTGTGAGGAAATTTATATTGTCAGTGTCACTCTAATACTGACATTTTGAATACATCAAGTATAGAGATTTGTATGCCATGTTAGTAATCTAACAATTAAAAACAGCCTAATCAATGAAGCAGTTAGAAATACTTGGTACTTTTCTCATTGTGCTGTGTAAGTTGTATTATGCTTATTGGAAATAAAACTATAATATACTTTAACTTATTGTTTATTGAACAAAAATATAAATATATAAAACATGGAAGAACCCCACTATTTGTGTTTCTTTTTCTTGCCACCACCAGCCTTTCCTTTCAACCTTTTCCTAACACCCACTGCATCTTCCATATCATCACCTTCATCACCACCCGCACCCTTTTTCCTTTTGCCCTTCTTGTCTGTGATATCTTTCATTTCCTAAAAACAAAACAAAAACATTCCATACCGTCCAAATAATCAACAGCTCAATATTAATATTCAAAATAGAACAAAAAAATGCAAAAAGTAATGATAAACAAGCATAATGATTCAAAAGCCATCATAAAACGTGAACTTCAATAAGAATTTTTACTTTCACAATTATCACTTGATTATACTTACTGTGTATAGAACCTGTAAATATTTTGAAACTTTAAGGATTCATAAAAATTCTAGAAAAATTAAATCATACCATTTTAGCAATTCTCTGAGCCTCAGCAATTCTTTCTTGCAACACCATAACTTCATCATCTTCTGTCTTGTATAAAGGTAGTTGTTTTCCAATCAGCTGTTCTATCCTTTGATATAACTCCACATCATACTAAAAAATATACCAGATTATTTTTCCAAATTACTTTTTTCTATTGCCTGAGCTGCCAGTAAATGCGTGTTTCGTTTTCGATGCGCCACCCTGTATAACCAGAAGCAATGCTACAGCTACATGCAGGTCTTTATTTGTAAATCTTAATATAATGACAAGCAACAGCAACTGTTTTTAAAAATAAGTCTAAATTTGAAACATCAAATATAATTTGTAATATTAAAATAACGCAAAAATTACCCAAGGACTACTACTACTACAACAACTCCATATTTATATATCCCAAGAAATATTTTTTTTTACCTGTGTCACAAAGGTGATAGCCTGTCCAGATCTGCCAGCCCTAGCAGTTCTACCCACCCTATGAATGTAATCCTTGCTGTGTGTAGGAATATCAAAGTTTATGACTACGTCTACATGTGGTATATCCAGACCCCTATGAAAAAAAAAAGTGTAGCATGTAACTATTTGTCAAGAACTTAGGATTATGGTCCTAGTTTTTTTAGTTGCCTCAGAGGTAGTGACGAAAAATGTTATGATTTCATCATAAAATCAATAGAGTTATTATGCATCATAGGCATTAATAAAAGATTCAACAAGCTTTGAGATGTATTCCTAATATTTCCATTAAATACCAAAATTAACACATTTTTTTTATCATTTTGATCATAAACCTTAAAATAGAAGAGTTCAACTAAGAGGAAATTTGAGTATTCTTTACCTGCTGGCAACATCAGTAGAAATCAAAATTGACCTGCTCTTAGCCTTGAACTTTGTCAGTGCAGCTAGCCTTTTATTTTGAGACATTTGGCCATGAAGAGGCACTGCGGTCAGTCCAAGATTCCTTAGCATCAATGCTGTTCTTATTGTATTGTTACAAGTTGAACAGAAAATCATGAAACTGTTACCTGCCAGCTCATTTAATATATGAACAAGGTACACATCCTGAAACATAAAAACATAGACTGTTTTAAAAATATTTTTAAGTAGTGTTGATTGATTAATTGTATACATTGTCTCAGAGGTAGTGACGAAAAGATGAATGATTTCATCATAAAATCAATATAGATGTTATGCATCATAGACAGTGACAAGTGATATATAAACCAAAAATTAGAACTATTAACTTCAAACTAAAAAAAAAGTATATTATCAAATTACTTACTTTAAACTTTACTGGAATAAATACATAATACTGTTGTAACTTTTCCACAGTTTGGTACTTTGTGGAAACCTCTACCTTGACAGGTTCTTGCAAACAAGCCCTTTGAAGCTTTTTAACCTTTTTCGTCATTGTAGCCGAGAATAGAAAGGTCCTCCTGTCTCTTGGTATGACCTTCAATATTTTATCTACTTCCACCTCAAAATCCATATTGAGGATTCTGTCTGCCTCATCCATTACTAAATATTTCAAGGCTCTCAAAGTGAATCCTTTGGTGTTTTCCAGATGGTCTAACAGCCTTCCGGGGGTCGCGATCAAAATGTGTGGTTTCTTGGCCAAGATCAAAGCCTGAGACATCATGTCCATGCCTCCTACTATTACAGCACATTTTACGCCGATACTCGAACCTAACGCTTCAAACTGCTCTGAAATCTAAAGAATGTACATGATACTACAGAATTCAGAAGTGGGATGAATATTTCTGAAGACGTGTTACTAGGAACTTTTTTGTTTTTCCTCGGTATACAATAGATAATAGGCAAAGAAATGGCAGGATCTTAATCTAATTTTAGTACAGAAAAATCTGGTATAATCCCTTTCTTTCAGTTTCTGTGATACCAATCACGATTTCCCCTTAATGCAGTCTTTCACTGGCCAATTATACTATTTCTCAGGTATAAATTTTACTTACCTGAAAAGCTAGCTCTCTCGTAGGTGTCAAAATAAGCGCAAAATACCTCTGGGGATTCTCTAAAAGTGCTTGTAATATTGGCAAGGCGAAAGCTGCAGTTTTCCCAGATCCAGTTTCTGCAAGTCCAATTATATCTTTGCCTTGTAACGCCACGGGTATGGCTTCTCGCTGAATCTTCGACGGTTCTTCCATTTCAGTTGTTCACAAGCTTTGCATAATGCATCTACAAGGCCCTAAATTTAATTTGATATAAAGGGAGAATGGTGAACACGTGGTGGTTAGCTTACCAAATCTTGCCATGTGACGGGTTTTTCTTCGATTTTGTTTTCATTTTCAGACTCTTTTCATTAGAAGACTCTTCAGGGCCATCTTCTCTATCAGACATCGTGAAATGGTTTTTTTTTTAACTTAAAAAGCTTGATTTACCAACACGTGCACCACGTCGCACGTGCAGAGATTCCCGAAATGACGTGACAATTGACACGCTCACACAAGTCAAATGTCAGTTAGGTTGTCCGTCACAGAGCACAGAGAATAGAAAAATGATCAGTAAAGAAGACAAGTAATAAAATTCGCCATTTCGGTCCATAAAGTACTTTGACATTTTAAAACTATAATCAAATTCAAACGGATAACCAAATGGAAATGGTATTTACCATTTTGGGTTGGTATTTACCAATCCGTTCAAGCGAGTGTAGTTATCAGTTTGGTTATAAGATCCGTGACGTCACGAATCAGCTGTTATATGTCATAGTTATCACCGCAAAATTGTGGTATTTACCCAACTCAAGAGTAGTTTTATATTTCTGGTTATTATTTGAAATGTGACAAGTTAGAATTTTGCCGGGTATTGGATATTGTTATTGTACTTCAGCTTCATTTTTGAGAAAAATGATACAGGCTGACTTCAGTTTTACCATAAAGTGGAGCACCTTATTTGTTATACTCATTACGGTTGTTGGGCACACTTTAAATGTAGTTCCTATGCTTAACAAAGTATCCTGTGTAGCCATATACCACAAGAATATTAAAATATGGCCATATAAACTCACTAGATGATATCCACCTATATACGGTTTTGCTAATTTCTTTTTTCATCATTTCTGCTGAATCAATAAATGTTTTCTCTGACATGCGGAAAAATTTAGAGAATTGAAAGTTGTCATAGCTACAAAGCCATGGTTCCATCATTAAAAAAAAAATCTGAAAAAAACATTTCTCCCATGAATATTATGAAAGGTTTCTTATTTAAACTTTCCATATACAGTTGTAGACGAAAAAGCACCGATTATTAAGTGATAATAAAAATAATCAGAGATTATATACGCGCTTTTCTAAAATAAACAACTTGCAACAAAACCGCGGTTAAAACCAACGCGTTCAAGCGAATCGTGTAACTGACGTCATCAACCCGTGTGTCATCTTGAACCATATTATAACTGCGGCACATAACACAGAAATTTTGGTTATTCGCTTGGATTTGATTATAATTCTAACGGATCCGTCAATGTCAGTTAGACTTTGCTTTTGCTTTTTTTTGTCCTTGCTGACAGCTTTTTTATTTAGAAAAGTTGATTTGCATACAAAAACAAAACCCCACAAACAAGTTTTACCAGATTTACACCTGATTCATTATTGTAAACGTTGCAGTGTAACACAAAAATGTCACTTGCTAATCAGCTGTTCAGCTCAGTAGACGTCTATATAGGGTATATACCCTATTTTACCAGTATCCATCACGCTTTAACATCTACTGACGAGAACAGCTGCTCAGCAAGTGACATTTTGTGTTAGTCTGCGTCGCTGGCAATAGTGAATCGCGTGTAAATCGAGAGAAACTTATTTGTAACGTTTTGCTCTTTGTACGCAAATGAACTTTTCTACATAAAAGAGCTGTTCGCAAGTACAAAGTGAATCTGTAGAATACAAACAATCAAAACAAAATACAGCTCTGACTTCATGACGTTGACGGATCCGTCAGAATTATGTGTCATGTGCCGATATCGGGAATTTTAAGATATTACTAGATAGTCCGCTGTCATTCTACCGTGAAGGATACTCGTGGAATAGAGTATATGCATGCTTTATTGCGATATATCAATTTCTGGCCCGAGTAAAGATAACATTCACTAAATTACGGTTATCCACTAAATTATATGTAGCAACTAAAATGAGAGATTTATATACTTGTTTTGTTCCAGTGCTTGATTTGTTCATCTGTTCTGATGACTACGTGAGACTTGACATTGACATATAAACTACTCGTTCTGTGATTTGTAAACAATTTTCATGGGCTGTTTGAAATTGCGGCAATTTTCGGCTACGATTATACCATGTATTTCTCGTAGATATTTCTGTAAAAATGTAACAAATGGTACTATGAAATACTTAAACGTTGCAGAGAAAAATGATGCAGCGAAAAATATTGCTCAAATTCTCTCTAGGGGAAACTCAACACGAGTAGGTTCATTTCTGTTTACATATTTTCAATGCATAAAAATTTCAATAACTCCGAATTTTAGCGTGAAGGACTTTCACAATATAACAAAATATATGAGTTCAATACTCAAGTTTTTGGAGAAAACGCTGTTATGATGATGACATCAGTGTCTGGACACCTGTTGAACTATCAGTTTGCACCGTCATTCAAAAACTGGCACAGCTGCAGCCCTGTTGCCTTATTCGATGCCCCCGTTCTTAAAACGTGTCAACCCGATTATGAAAACATCAAGGTACGAGAAGATTACACTTTCTATTTGCTTTCACTATATCTAATGTCTATTACTACATGGATGAAAAGGAAACAGAGTTTTTACTGTTCTTTGATTTGTTATTTGTAGAAAACATTAGAAAGGGAAATCAGAACGTGCCAAGGGTTGATAATTTGGACTGATTGTGATCGAGAAGGAGAAAATATAGGTTTTGAAATCATAAAGGTTTGTACAGACGTAAAACCTAATCTAAGAATTTATCGAGCTAAATTTTCTGAGATAACTGGTGCCTCAATCTTTCGTGCCTTAAACACCTTAGGACAACCAAATAAAAATGTTAGTGATGCGGTAGATGTGAGAATGGAACTGGATTTAAGGACAGGTAATTTATTCAACGTTTGTGCTGTCAAAATGAATTTATTCTTAAAATTGAAGGTGCCGCCTTCACAAGATTACAGACGCTTAGGTTACAAAAGGTATTTCCACAAAAATTAGCTGATAAGTTGATCAGCTATGGTTCCTGTCAGTTTCCAACACTGGGATTTGTGGTGGAAAGATATAAGGCGATCGAGGAGTTCATACCTGAGGACTTTTGGAAAATCAAAAGTAAGTTTCATACTTTAAAGGCCGGCGTAATTATTAGAATGAGTGTTACACATCCTTTCGAAAGCTAAATAAATAAAAATATCTTTTCATACAAAATTCAGTGCAATTATTTTCCAAAAATTATTGTTTAATCAATTTCCTTATTTTAGATAATAATAATAATGTTTATTTTCACAAAATACAGGTAAATATCAAATATTGTGCACAATAAACATAAAACACCCAAAAAAAGTTTGCGTTTGTTAAAAATAAAAACTAATAGTACAGTCACTGTATGAAAAAAAACCGTTAATACTGTATAATTTGGTGCATTATTATGGTAATATCAGGAAAAATATTCAGGCAATTATAAATAAAGTAAAAGTACGGATGTTAGTGTAAGTAAAATATTATTGACTTTGATAATGATTTTTCAGATCTACAATTGTTGTAAATTCCATTTTTTTAGGTCTTTTTTAAATGATTTATTTGATTTAATTACTCTTAATGACTCTGGTATGAAGTTATAGAATTTTGGTCCCAAGAAAAACAGAGATCGTTGTGTAATGGTTTTTGATGTTTGTGGAATACACATTGAATTTTGATTGAATCTTGTTGGGTAGTTATGAATGGTACGATTCAAGTATTTCGAATATTTTACAAAAATGTATTAGACCACAATAAAAATAAATTTGTCTGCAATCTAATAGCTGACCCTCCACATATACAAAATCACTTGAATAAGTAATCTCCCTATGGAGGATCAATTATAGATTTAATTTTTGGATTACATCAACCTTTTTGATTTGCCTTCTTGAAAACCATATTGCTGTTCCGCTATTAAGTTATATTTTCTTGAAAATTCGTTTTTTTAACACTTTTTTAAATATTTTAGAAAAATTGGTTAAGATGGAAATTGGTCGATAGTTGATGGGTTTTTCTCTTTCTCCAGATTTAAATAATGGTTTTACCATTGCATGTTTTGAACATGTAGGGAATATTCGGAGTATGCCGCAGATGTTGGAATTTATTCTCTTGAGAGTATATGCTGTTATATTATCTAGACCTGGAGATTTTCTTAATTTCAATTCATTGATTATTGTCTTTATTTCATGCGTATCGGTCGGTTCCAGATATAATGAGTTATATAATCTGGTCTTAATTTCTACGCGTTTTTTATGTTTTCTGACAACCTTTTCCCGATTTTTGAAAAATATTCACAAAATTCATTTGCGATATCTACATCATTACTCACTAGTTCACCATTTTCTTTTTTAATTGTACTAATTTTTTTGTTTTGTATTCTCAAATAAAATATAGGGAATTCTATCTGACACATATTTTTGGTAAGTCTCAAAGTTGAATCAATATTTCGATATATTGATGGTCAACTGAACTTTGAGGATCACTATGAATACATTATTTCAAAAATTGCCAAAAAAGAAAACAAATTACTTTTATAGAGCTTGTCATAGTCTTAATACATATTAAAAAAAAATGTAAATGTCTACTGCATTTACTATGTTGTTCAACTATCTTGTTCACTGCCTATGATTCTTAAAATTATAAGTCCTACAAAATACAGCTCTGAGAGTAATATTGAATAAAAATATGTCTTATATCAAAATGTTAGAAGAATTGAAATGGTTGATATCAATTTCATATTTAAAATAAAACATCATTTTTTGCTACAAAATTTAGAACATTACATAGAATTGAATAATTATTACCACAATTATTACACAAGAAAAAATATAGATTTCCATTTATAAAATTGCAGTATTAATACTAGTAAATCAATATTTCAGAAGGGGTTACTTGAATTTAATAAACTAAATAATGATATAAGGTGGAATTGTAATGTTTAAAAGAAAATTGAAGGAACATTTCATTTTGAATATTAGTATGTTATGTAATTGCTGTCGTTTTTTAAAGGAATGTAATTGTTGAAATCATGCTAAATAAAAAACAAAAAAAAATAATGGAACACAAGTATAATATATATATATATATATATATATATATATATATATATATATATATATATTGTTTAAAATCTTATTTAGGAGCTACTCCATCCGTATATTATTTACTAACACCATATTATTGAAACTAATTTGAGAATTGATCATTACATAATATAGGATCTAATCAAAGTTGTAAAATTGTTACAAAAACAATATTTGACATGTCTGATTGCATTTTAGTGAATCATACAGTAAAAGAAGTCACAACAGACTTCAATTGGAAGAGAGAAAGATTATTTGACAAAAACACATGCCAAGCAATCCTAGATATTTGTAAGGAAAATCCTCAAGCTACTGTGGAAAATGTAGAGAGCAGGGAAAAAAGTAAATGGAGACCTACACCTTTGGATACAGTTGTATGTAGCTTAAATTTTGGCTTGTCTTTTAGCACAAATTACTTTTAGTATTTTAAGATATATTGTGAGAATATTGTCTTAAAGATTTTCTTTATGCAGCTAACATTGCTCCTTAAATATAGATAAATATTTCTGAGTTATTTGAAGGAAATGGAGAAAATAGTGTCAAGAAAATTAAAAATAAATGCAAAAGAAACCATGAAGATAGCTGAAAAATTGTACATGCAAGGATATATCAGCTATCCCAGGACAGAGACCAATATTTTTCCAAAGGAATTAAACCTAGTCAATCTTGTTGAACAACAGAGGCAGGATCATAGATGGGGATCTTTTGCTTCGAGGATAATGGAAGAGGGAGGTCCTACTCCTAGGCAAGGAAGAAAATCTGATCAGGCAAGTTGCTGTAACATTTTGTTCTGTCTTTTGACGCAAGTGGTAGGAACCCATTATAATTCTGCTCTTTATTGGATATTTTTCCCTCTTATGACTCCAATACTTCCTCACGATGTCAGATGGACGATATACTTTATGAAAGATTACAATTGCAGTTATATGTATAATTGGACAAATCCTTGAGATTGAAAGTGAAAGAAAAATTAAAAAGCTACCGCAGAAGTAAATCTATGCTATTTGTAGCACAATTTGGATTTCGAAAAAATTCAGCCACGATAAAAGCAATTCTCACCTTATTAGAGGAATTACTGGAAAATATAGAAGATAAGCTATAACTACCATGTGTGACTTGACAAAAGTATTTGGGTCAATTCACATACAGGGTGTCCCAGAAGTCGTCAAGCCGAAACCGGGTGATAGGCAAAGTCATAACAGCTATCAGAAAAATATTTAAAAAAAATTTATGTATGTGTTTTGAAAATTATAGGTCTTTGAAAAAAATATAGAAATTTCACACCCTACGGCAGTCTGTCAACTCCTGTTACTATAAATATTAACTTTTTTTGGATTTCATTTTTACAATGTAATGATGAATAATGCATCTTCAAACTGGTGTCTCAACCTTACTGCCAACTTTTCTCGTTCAGGAAAAATTGCCACTTATTTCCCAACCAAGTATTCCAAAGTAAAACTTTGCTCAACTTTAACTGGCTGTACTGGAAAAAATGTACTACGAGAGTTTGGCAAGTAACCTTAAAAGTTGGCGCATTTAATAACGATTCCAAAATGGTATAATACTTAGAAGATTACTCGTTAACTTATGCACAATTTTTATTTGAAAAAAACTGATGAAAATTTTTTCAAATTTCCTAATTAAACAGCGATTATGAAAACGCACAAGGACCCTTAAGGATAACTGTTTGCACAACAGTGGGCGTCAAAATGCTACTGATGATGATTTACCTTTACAGCAAATGCTCAAACTGTTTTCCTTCAGCTGCAATACATGCTCGACATCTTCTTAAAAAAGATCGGGTTATTAAACGAGCGAATCCACGGTTATTAACAAACTCAGCTGCTTCCAATAGTCTTTGCCGTAGCTCAGCTACATTTTGAATCGGCTTGAAATACACTTTTTCTTTTACAGTTCCCCAGTAAAAAAAATCTAACGGATTCAAATCTGGTGACTGGGCTGGCCACTGTATTGTACCAGACCGCCCTATCCATCTGCCTGGAAAGTTTTGATCGAGATACTCTCTCACTGTGAGTGCATACTGCGCTGGGCAGCCATCATGCTGAAACCGCATGACCCTGTAAATACTCAGTGGCACGTCCTCCAATAAATTTTCTCAATGATTTTGCAAAAAACCTAAATAATCCTCAGCAGTCAAAGTCTCTGGGAACTCAAACGGACCGATTATTTTACCATTTAAAATTCCTGTCCAATGGTTTATCTTGAAGCGATATTGAGATTTATCTTCTCTCATCAAATGTGGGTTTGCTACGTGCCACTCGTGTAGGTTATGCAGGTTCATGTACCCATCTTTCTTAAATGTGGTCTCATCCGACCATAAAATTTTTTCAAAGAACTGTGGATCTTTCCTGTGTCTTTCTAACATTGTGCGACAAAAAGCAACTCGGAGCTCATAATCCCGGGGCAGGAGAGGTTGAACACGCTGTATGTGTTATGGATCTTTATCATTTATGGGGAATGCAGATGCAACGCTAGTGCTGCAGCGAGACTTTACTGTGAGAGGTACCCGAATGCAGCTCGTCATCCAGATCATCGAGTGTTCACAAATGTGCACCGCTTACTGTTCTCAGAGGGCCAACTACCAAACCAATCACACGGTGAGGAAAGATCTTTCCTTCCTTACGAAGACGTGGTGCTAGGAGCTGTCGAAGAAGCCCGAGTACTTCAGTGCGTGCAATAGAACTAAAAACAGGTGTGCCCAAAAGTACAGCCCATAGAATCTTGCAAAAAAACGTGCTCCATCCATACCACGTACAGCGTGTTCAAGCTCTTCTGCCCCGGGATTATGAGCCCCGAGTTGCTTTTTGTCGCACAATGTTAGAAAGACACAGGGAAGATCCACGGTTCTTTGAAAAAAATTTATGGTCAGATGAGACCACATTTAAGAAAGATGGGTACATGAACCTGCATAACTTACAAGAGTGGCACATAGCAAACCCACATTTGATGAGAGAAGATAAATCCCAATATCGCTTCAAGATAAACCACTGGACAGGAATTTTAAATGGTAAAATAATCGGTCCGTTTGAGTTCCCAGAGACTTTGACGGCTGAGGTGTATTTAGGTTTTTTGTAAAATCATTTAGAAAATTTATTGGAGGGCGTGCCACTGAGTATTTACAGGGACATGTGGTTTCAGCATGATGGCTGCCCAGCGCACTATGCACTCTCAGTGAGAGAGTATCTCGATCAAAACTTTCCAGGCAGATGGATAGGGCGGTCTGGTACAATACCGTGGCCAGCCCGGTCACTAGATTTGAATCCGTTAGATTTTTTTTACTGGGGAACTGTAAAAGAAAAAGTGTATTTCAAGCCGATTCAAAATGTAGCTGAGCTACGGCAAAGACTATTGGAAGCAGCTGAGTTTGTTAATAACCGTGGATTCGCTCGTTTAATAACCCGATCTTTTTTAAGAAGATGTCGAGCGTGTATTGCGGCTGAAGGAAAACAGTTTGAGCATTTGCTGTAAAGGTAAATCATCATCAGCAGCATTTTGACGCCTACTGTTGTGCAAACAGTTATCCTTAAGGGTCCTTGTGCGTTTTCATAATCGCTGTTTAATTAGGAAATTTTGAAAAATTTTCATCAGTTTTTCTTCAAATAAAAATTGTGCATAAGTTAACGAGTAATCTTCTAAGTTTTATACCACTTTGGAATCCTTATTAAATGGGCCAACTTTTAAGGTTACTTGCCAAACTCTCGTAGTACATTTTTTTCCAGTACAGCCAGTTAAAGTTGAGCAAAGTTTTACTTTGGAATACTTGGTTGGGAAATAAGTGGCAATTTTTCCTGAACGAGAAAAGTTGGCAGTAAGGTTGACACACCAGTGTGAAGATGCATTATTCATCATTACATTGTAAAAATAAAATCCAAAAAAAGTTAATATTTGTAGTAACAGGAGGTGACAGACTGCCGTAGGGTGTGAAATTTCTATATTTTTTTCAAAGACCTATAATTTTCAAAACACATACATAAAATTTTTTAAATATATTTCTGATAGCTGTTATGACTTTGCCTATCACCCGGTTTCGGCTTGACGTCGACTTCCGGGACACCCTGTATATTATTGAAAAAACTAGAATACTATGGCATAAGAAATTCCGATCTAGCGCTATTCCGTTCGTATTTGTCAAATAGGAAGTAGTATGTAAGCTCTGAAGGCACCGCCTCTGACGTTTTGCCTATTTGCAATGGGGTTCCGCAGGGATCAGTACTTGGCCTCCCGCTATTTTTAATGTACAGTGAAATGTTTTTAAAGTAAAACTTCAAACCTTAGAAAAAAAGGTTTGTTACCTTTAGATATATACAAAGTATGTCCATACGTATAACATAATATGTAGTAACACAAAACACTTTAAGGACGCAAAAATTCATATATTGTCGTTTGTCTTCTCTTTTTCTTCAAAATGGCGTCTTGAAATCGTGTTTCTAATTTAGAAAGAAGCTCCAAAGGCTCTCCTGATTTTCGACAAAACATTTGAGCTGCTTGGTCATTGTAGGAGCTTTACCATAATTTGGAATAGCTCTTGTTGGTACTGGAACCTCATCATCCGAATCTTCGGAAAATTCGTGTATTTCAACTGGATTTTAAATTTCTTGCGCTGAATCTGGATAGTTTAAGAAAATACCTATTTCCAGGCACATCCCCCAATACACCCCACAAAGTACGCCAACAATCTTGCGGGCAATGATCAAAGACTGTACGAGTACATTGTTCGACATTTTTTGGCATGCCTGCACAAAGACGCGAAAGGATTCGAGACCACGGTCAACGTCGACATCGCTGGGGAGAAATTCCAAGCCAAAGGCCTTGTTATCCTTGAGAAAAATTATCTAGATGTGTACGTGTATGACAAGTGGAATGCAAAGGAGATTTGGAGCTACAGGACTGGGGATACCTTCATGCCTACAGTATTAGAAATGGTGAGACACTATATGTGTTGCAAAGAAAATATGATTTGTTTGTTTGAGTCGTCTTTTTGGTTTTTATCATTTTGAACAGATATACGAGGGATGTCTTTTAAGTTTTGAATATGGAAATAAAACAACATGGTAGGTACTTTCTAAATGTATTCTCCACAAAGATTAATACACATCTGCATGCGCTCGAACCAATTTTCGTAGCACTTATTCCACTCTTTTGCTGGCAGATCCATAATGGCATTTTTGAATGCGTCAACTGCTTCTTCTGGTGACTGTAACCTTTGACTACGCAGTCCGTCGGTTGCATACTGACCTGACACACTGACCCCGACCCAGTTCAGTCGTCGGGTTGAGCCAGTGACCTTGTACCAGTCGGTGATGTCGCGGCTACAGGACGGTATTCAGATATTTTTGATGTTGCAGAGCCCTTTATCTCGGTTCCCTTAAGACATTGGTGTATATGGTACTAAGAAAAATTGCTTATGTTTTCAAGATCTACACGTCGTGTAAAGGAAAACCCCAACTTTGCGGACACCCTGTATAATATATTTACTGGAATGTCTGATCCATGTTAAAAACAATTATGATGATCACAGAACTCCAAAAGAGATTCATAAATATAACACACAAGGTTCAACAATGATTTAATACCAGAATACACAAGACTATCAAGGACTTTTTACTGCATAGACGAATTTTTAACAAATAATTTTGCCGATTTTGTTCCATAATTGCGGATTATTCGTTTTATTAGATTGTGATTGTTTTAGATTTTGTTTATGTTTCTTTAGGCGTATGGTATAAATTTAGTGCCGTTTTTCAACGACTTGTTCGAGAAGTTTTGTATTGTATCTCTCAAAGCATATATAGTGTTAGAGTGGCGCATGGAAAAAAGTAATGTTTAAATTTGACTGATGCTATAATAAATTTTGATTCGCTGGTTTTGTGTACATACTTTCTGCACTATATTATCTGTTTATAGGTTGGAGGAAGCACATCGCCTCCAAAACTGTTGACAGAAGCGGATCTCATAGCCTTGATGGAAAAGCACGGCATAGGCACGGACGCCACACATGCTGAACATATAGACAAAATCAAGTCGAGAGAATATGTTGGACTGCACGAAAATATTTACTTTGTCCCTGGAAATCTGGGAATGGGGCTTGTGGAGGGGTGAGAAATAATTATTTTATGATCGGTGGCTTTTTTCAGTTCTGCTAACTTTAAGGTTTTTCAAAAAGCTCCCTATGACTATCGCGGTGCCTCGGTTTTTAGGCATTAGAACATAAGTGATTGTATGATAATTTTTTAGATGAGTTGTGCTTCCATTAATTTTCAACTAGCTAAAACCATTCTTACTCTTACATATTCTATATACTGTATGAGACAGTACCAATGATAAAACCTGATGGAACAGGCAACCAGAAGATTCAAATATTTTTTCATTGAGATGACTCCATTTTTAAATTTGTCTGATCGGTGCCTTTTTTCCACCCAGCTACAATAACATTGGCTTGGAAGTGTCTTTAGCCAAACCAGTCCTTCGAGCAGAGTTCGAAAACGATCTAAAACTGATCTGTGACGGATTAAAAAGCCCAGAAACGGTTCGAACTGAACAGATCGCGAAATACAGAGCCGTATTCGAAACGGTGATGGAGAAAATCAGATGTTTGGACGAAAGTTTGGGTCATAGGCTGGACGATAGGCCGCAGGATGTACCTCAAGATCGACCTACCTCTGGCGGAGGAGCGAATAATTTCAGGTCCGTTTTGAAGTGTCCGAAATGTGGGAGCGACATGTTCGTCAGGTAAGTTTAGTTGAAATTTTTGTACGAAAATATCAACGTACGGAAAAGTGATAATCGCAGTTTAGGATTTTCCCTTTGGCTATTCTTGAATTTGACATTGACAATGACTTTACAGCCCAAATCAAGTCCAATACGATTTTTAAATGGGACCCTATGCTTTTGACTCCGGGAATAGACAGAGCGGAAAAGTCTTTCGTTCAGATATGGCTTTAGGCAAAAATTATTTCGACCTTGAACTTTTTTGTCAAGACCGCGTTTAAAAATACTTCGAGGATCTTTCTAAAGATATAGGGATCCAAAGGGAGCAGGCGCTTCAACTTTTCTCTGGCGACTCACTGATGACCTTCAAACTGACCTTTACCGTGACGTGACCTTGACGATCAAATCGATGTTAATACAATTTACTTTGATAGTATACTCTGTTCTTGTGACCCCGGAAATGATTAGAGCGAAAAATTTTGCGGTCGGATATGGCCTTAGGCAAAAAGTATTGCGACCTTGAACGTTCTTTTCAGGGTCATATAAAAAATCTACGCTTGAAAACACTTTGAGGTTCTTTTGCAAGACAAAGCAAAAATCAGGTAGCAAAGACAGCAGGCGCGCCAACTCACTGATGACCTTAAAACTGACTTTCACCGTGACCTTGACGGTAAAATCAATGTTAATATAATTTACTTTGATGGTACTCTATACTTTTAACCCCAGAAATTTCACGTTCAGACATGGCCTTAGGCAAAAAGTTTATCGACCTTGAACGTTTTGGTCAAGGTCATCACAAAAACCTAGCGATTGAAAATATTTCTGTGATTTTTCTGAAGATAAAGCAAAAACAAGGACCAAAAGAAGCTTCAACTTTCCTCCGAGTAATGACCTTGGAACTGACTTTTGCTATGACCTTGGCGGTCAAATCGATTTTAATACAATTTACTTTGGTAGTATACTCTATACTATTTCTACGGAAATGATTAGAGCGAAAAACTTCGCGTTCAGATATGGCCTTAGGTAAAAAGTATTGCGACCTTGAACGTTCTTTTCAAGGTTATCATAAAAAACCCGTTTGAAAATAGTTCGGGAATCTCTCTGAAGAAGCCAAAATAAGGAGCCAAAGTACTCTATACTTTTGACCCCAGAAATGATTAGAGAGAAAAATTTCACGCTCAGATATGGCCTTAGGTAAAAACTTTTTCGTCCCTGAACGTTTTGGTCAAGGTCATCACAAAAACCCCGCGATTGAAAATATTTCGGGGATCTTTCTGATGATAAAGCAAAAATAAGGACCCAAAGGAGCTTCAACTTACCTCTGACTGATGACCTTGAAGCTGACCTTCACTATGACCTTGACGGTGAAATCCATGTTAATTCAGTTTACTTTGGTAATACACTATACTTCTGACTCCGGAAATGACTACAGCCAAAACTTTTACGTCAGATATGGCCATAGGTAAATATTGTTTCGACCTTGAACGTTCTGGTCAAGGTCACCATAAAAACCTAGCGTTTACTAAAATAGTTAAGGAATCTTTCTGAAGATAAAGCAAAAAATAAGAATGTAAATGTAGCAGGAGCTTCAGCTTTCCTCCAGCAATTCACTGGTGACCTTGACTGTGACCTTCTCGGTAAAATCAATGTTAATACAATTTACTTTGATGGCACTCTATACTTTTGACCCCAGAAATTATTAGAAAGAAAAATTTCACGTTCAGATATGGCCTTAGTCAAAAACTTTTTCGTCCTTGAACGATTTGGTCAAGGTCATCACAAAAACCTAGCGATTGAACATATTTCGGGGATCTTTCTGAAGATATAGCAAAAATAAGGACCCAAAGGAGCTTCAACTTTTCTCTGACTGACGACCTTGAGACTGACCTTCACTATGACCTTGACAGTGAAATCGGTGTTAATACAATTTACTTCGATAATACTCTATACTTCTGACTTCGGAAATGATTAGAGCGAAAACTTTTACGTCAGATATGGCCTTAGGCAAATATTGTTTCGACCTTGAATGTTCTGGTCAAGGTCACCATAAAAACCTAGCGTTTGAAAATAGTTCGGGAATCTCTCTGAAGAAGCCAAAGGTAGCAGATGCCACAACTTTCTTTTGGAGATTTGCGAATGACCTTGAATCTGACTTTTACCGTGACCTTGACGGCCAAATCAATCGTAATACAATTTACTTTGATGGTACTCTATACTTTTGAACCCCAGAAATGATTAGAGAGCAAAATTTCACGTTCAGATATGGCTTAGGCAAAAACTTTCTCGTCCTTGAACATTTTGGTCAAGGTCACAAAAACCCCGCGATTGACTGACCTTCACTATGACCTTGACAGTGAAATCGGTGTTAATACAATTTACTTCGATAATACTCTATACTTCTGACTCCGGAAATGATTAGATCGAAAACTTTTACGTCGGATATTTCCATAGGTAAATATTGTTTCGACCTTGAATGTTCTGGTCAAGGTCACCATGAAAACCTAGCGTTTGAAAATAGTTCGGGAATCTTTCTGAAGAAGCCAAAATAAGGAGCCAAATGTAGCAGAAGCCACAACTTTCCTTTGACGATTCACGGATGACCTTGAATCTGACTTTTACCGTGACCTTGACGACCAAATCAATGTTAATACAATTTACTTTGATATATTTTACATATTTCGACCTTGAACGTTCTGGTCAAGGTCATTATACAAACCTGCGTTTGAAAATATTTCGATGATCTTTCTGAAGATGAAGCAAAACTAGGGACCCCAAAGGCAGCAGCAGCTATAACTTTTCTCTGGCGATTCACTGATGACCTTGAAACTGACCTTTGTCACGACTTTGGCAGTCCAATCAATGACCCCGTAAATGATTAGAGTAACATCGTTTACGTCAGAGAAGGCCTCAGGCAAAAATTATTTCAACATTGACTGTTCTAGCCAAGGTCATCCTCAAAACAACCTGCGTTCCAATATATGTGGATCTTTTTGAAGATAAAGCAAAAATATGGACCCAAATGCAGTAGGAGCTTTAACTTTTCTCTGGTGACCTTGATACTGATCTTTATTATGACCTATAGTAAATCAATGTTAATACATTTATGGAAATGAATAGAGCTGAAAATTCAACGTTCAAATATGACCTTGGTGAACATGACATAACGTTTTGGTCAAGGTCATCATCAAAAACACGTTTTCTAAATATTTTCACAGTTGACCTTGAAACTGGCCCTTACCATGAGTTTGACTTTCAAATCAATGCCAATACAATTTTTTTAACGGTGCTAAATATACTAAGCGACATATAAATCCGAACACCCAGTTTAAATGGTTTTATTTTAATAAAAGTTGGTGAATGTATTTATCTTACTGTAAATAACAAGTGAAAAAATTTTCAGCCTTATCAGTTGGACATTCCGGTTTTTATACTGCTTTTTTTTAATTCACTAACGCTCTAAAAATGAATATTTCAGCCGCAGTAAAGAATCAACGTTGGCGGATTTTGGTTCTTGACATCCTTTACGATCGGTTACGATGCCTAGAGTACGGAGACCTGTACGATTTCGTCAACTTAGTGAGTTTGATAGGGGCCGTATAGTGGGACTTCGGGAAGCTGGACTTTCTTTTCGGGCAATTGCAGTTAGAGTGCAAAGAAGTGTAGACACTGTGGTTAGGTGTTGTCAGGCATGGCTTCGAGAAGGCCGTACGCAAAGAGCAAGGGGCACTGGACGCCGCCGTAGAATAACAGACCGTGAAGATCGCCGCCTAAGATTATTGGCCTTAAGGGACCGTTTCTCCACTACCAGGTCCATTGCAAATGAATGGTTTGCACAACACGGAAGACCTATTGGCATGCGAAGTGTTTACCGACGAATGAGAAGTTTTGGCTTGTTTTCATACCGGCCACACTGGGTCCTCCCTTTAACTCGAGAACACCGACGTAATCGCCTTGAGTGGTGCAGACAACGGTCACTCTGGGATCAGGAATGGAACAGTATTGTCTTTAGTGACGAATCTCGATTTTGTTTAGGCATGCACGATGGTCGTGCCAGGGTTAGAAGGCGACGTGGTGAAAGGAGGAATCCACAGTTTTTTGTTGAAAGACATGTTCATCACACTGTTGGAGTTATGGTTTGGGGTGCTATAGCTTATGGTTCCAGGTCACCTTTAATCTTCATCAGAGGTAACATGAACGCGCAGCGTTATATCCACGAAGTTCTAGAACCCCATCTTTTACCCTATCTTGACACCCTGGCAGTTCCAACTTTCCAACAAGATAATGCCCGACCACATGTTGCAAGAGTCACAATAGACTTCTTTCAACATAATGATGTCACATTGTTACCATGGCCACCAAGATCTCCCGACTTATCCCCAATTGAGCACGTGTGGGATATGATGGGTAGGAGATTGCTCAATTTGCAACGTCCTCCTCAGATTCTAGAAGCACTTGGAGAGGAGTTGGTGGTTGCCTGGAATGAGATACCACAGGAGGACATTGACCACTTGATCAAAAGCATGCCTAGGCGCGTTGGAGAATGCGTAGCACATCAGGGTGCATCCACACATTATTTAAATTCAAAGGGCTTTAAAGCAGTGCAATCATTTTGAAATTTTTATCATTTACTTATTATGATTCATTAAGTACTTATACAAAATTTTATTAAAATAAAACCATTTAAACTGGGTGTTCGGATTTATATGCCACTTAGTATACTTCTGAGCCTGGGAATGACTAGAGCCAAAAATTTCAGGTTCAGACATGATCTTGGTCGATTATTGTTTTCATTTGTAATATCCAGGTTAGTTTTTGTCCAAATCAACGATATGCAGGAGTTTTTGAAATGTCTCTCATAGGAATGCTCGAAGGTCAAAACTCTAATTGTTTTTATTGTAAATAGGGAAAGACAAAATGGTGGTGGAAAATACATCGGTTGTGCAAACTTTCCTAACTGCAAGAACGCAATATGGTTTACTTCTAATGTTGAAAGTATAGAAGTTATGGATGGGCACTGCCCTGACGTGAGTATTTCTCCATCGCTTGTCTACATAATTTTATGCAAATACACGATTAATATTATTTGCGGTCAAATGTATCTTTTCATTATACATATTGCAATATGTTGCATTAGCACCAGTGAATATCTGCTGTTCCCACTAGGTAAGCTGTCATTTATTGCTGACGAAAAGCCTAAAGAGAAATGTTTATATCTTGTGCAGTTTGACAAAATCAGCTTAGTGAACATCGATCTTTTCAGTGTGGCCCAAACACGAAAAAGTTAAAAATGAAGTTCAGACAGAATCCTTTCCCTGGCGAGCCAAATCCAAATGTGTTATGTATAGCAGGTTGCGAAGAAAACGTTTTAGAGGCTTTGGATATCAGTCGGAATTCGGTGACATCTCGTAAGCAAAAAAAACACTCTGCAAGATATTTTCGGTAACGACCAGTTACATTTTAGGACAAAATGGTACTGTAGCATCTAACAACGCAACCACACATAACGCTACAACTAACGATAGTGTGAATCCAAGTTCTCCTAGTGCAAACAACTGGAATTTCCCCTCGAATCCTCACAGTACCACTACGTCTTCGAGAAATACCGGACAGACGAACGACTGGTCAGGAGGTAGTACCACAAATCGGCCATCTTTAGGATCTGTACCAATGAATTCAAATACGGCTGTGGGTACGGGCAATGAGGATATAGTGTGTTCGTGCAACAAAACGGCCATTCTGTTGACAGTGCGAAAAGATGGACCAAATAAAGGTAACAAATAATAGTAATTTGTAACATGATCTATCGCATGTATAGTGTGAATTTTCTTCAAAATATAGTAAAAGCTTTTTAATAATTCGATTAAATCATCCCCATTTTAATCCGTTCCGGCTTAAAAAAAATTTGTAGCGCATGGCAATGTATATCAATACTTAATAGCAAACCTCATGTGTCCATTGTTTTATTTCTATAATCTTAAAAATTCCACGTATTTCTGAAAAACCATTTACCAGCAACCTCAACGACTAAGTCGGTAACAAAAGTTGAACTGATTTATCTTGGTTGCTGTTTGCTTTTTAGCTTCTAAAGACGACAGCACAGTTTGTCGAAAGCTCGAGATTTAAGTTACAAGAGTTCAATATAACGGGTGATTTTTTAAGAGGTATAGGTTTTGATTTTCAAAAAAAAACACAAAAAATTTGAAAAAACGATTAAATCTTCATTTGAGTCGATAGAACGGTCGATATAATTTAATGTTTAAAGATTATTTCATGTAAATGTTGGCCGCGGCTCCGCTTTAGATTGCCAATGCGCAAGGTCCAATTTTGGCACACTCTCTCCAACATATCGGCCGGTATCTAACGAATAAATGCTTCAATATTGGCTTCCTGCGCGTCAATCGTTGCTAGTTTATCCCTGTAGACATGGCCCCACAAGAAATAGTCCAACGGCGTTAAATCACACGGTCTAGGCGGCTAATTGACGGGCCCAAACGTGAGATAAACCGTTCACCGAACTCGCCTCTCAATAGGGCCATTGTTTCGTGTGCGGTGTGGCATGTGGCACCGCCTTGTTGAAACCACATGTCAGCCAAGTCCAGCTCTTCCATTTTTTGCAAAAAAAAGTTTGTTATCATCGCACGGTAGCGCTCGCCATTCACAGTTACGTTCCGGCCATTGTCGTCTTTGAAGAAGTACGGCCCGATGATGCCACCGGCCCAAAATCCACACCAAACAGTGATTTTTTCGGGATGCATTGGTAGCTCTTGCAATGCTTCTGGCTGGTCTTTACTCCAGTTGCGGCAATTTTGCTTGTTAACGTACCCATTCAACCAGAAATGAGCTTCGTCGCTGGACACAATTTTTCGATAAAAATGTGGATCTCCCTCCAACTTTGCCAGCGCCCATTCACCAAATTGGAAACGTCGTGGGAGGTCGTGTGGCTTCAATTCTTGCACCAGCTGTATTATATAAGGTTTTATACCCAAATCCTGTCGCAAAATTTTTCAAAGGCCGACCAAATTGCCCATAAATTGGAAGCAGTGCTCGATGCACTCTCTTAACCGAGCATGAATTTTGATAGTAAAATTCAATAATTTGCAAGCGTTGTTCGTTCGTAAGTCGATTCATGGTTAAATTATATACCAAACTGAACAAGTTTGACAATGACACAAGACACGATTCACGCGTCATCTGTCAAAAACAGTGTTGCCAAAAAGATACTAGCAAAAAAATCACCCATTACATTGTCGATTTCCAATAAACAATCTAGATTACCTAACTATCACCTGACAAAATCCTGTTCAAAACTATTATTTTTTTATATTCCAGGAAGGCAGTTTTACAAATGTGGCGACGGCGCCTGCAACTTTTTCTTATGGGCACCAGATCCTGATGCGTCAACGTCGGAAAGTGCAAGGACTAGCTTCGGGAATGCCCAACAGAATGTGAGGTACACCTTAAATTTGATACTAGTTCTTAACCTTCTAATAAATTTCCTTAGATTTTATAGAACAAAATGTCGCACAAAAGCTACTGGAAATGAAAGACTCTTTTCTTTAATTTCGAGCCATTATTCTTAAAATATTAATGGACGATCATTTTTTGAAATAGGTGTACCTGTGGACAACCAGCCTGTCTTAGAACTGTAAATAAAGAAGGGCCTAACAAAGGTAGGCAGTTTTATTGCTGTCCAAAACCTATGGGTGAGGGATGCAAATTTTTCAAATGGGCAGACGAGGTAAGACATTGAATTATCATGTTTTGAAAATATGATCGATGCTTCTTCATACATGTTTGTGCATTTTGAGCATGTCTCGGCGATATTTATAGAATAAGAAGGAACGCCCAGAAATAACAAAAAAAGGTCTAAAAATACTGTTACTCTCTTCTATACTTCTTCTCCAGCCTTCCACCAGCATTTGGATTGTTTCTGTAGAATATTTTTCTACGAGAGTCGATTTATATAAAATTATTCAAAAATACAATAGATGCTTCAAAAACGTTAGTAGCGTAGAAAATAATGTTCATATCTCTTTGGTATGAGTCAACATTTCCCAATTTCTATAACATTGGTGTAGCCGAAAATTGAACTACACCCTATTTCACGAGTATCCATGACGCTTTGACGTCTACTCCGAAGATATATTTTTTGTCGTAAAGGTTTGTTTGTTTATATGAAATCTTCATGTTACTTTTTACGCCCTAAAGATATTGCAGTCACTGTTTTCTGAATCACCCTCTATGTAAAAAGTTCGACTTCGGCCTTCCATCCTAACCATGTGGAACTTCGTACATCCAGAACTGGCCGATACGACCGCTCCTTTCTCGCTAGGGTGTCGAGGTTGTGGAACCATCTACTTGAGGAGGCAGTTCTACTAACCTTAGCAATCAACTTTCTTTAAGTTCCTCCCTGGTACGAGGGATGTCTTTTAAGTTTTGCATATAGAAACATAGGCCGCGCGGATCGAACGTCAGCACTGAATCTTAACCTCACTATTTAGTAAACCTAAATTCAAAGTCTCACAACGATACGTCCAGTGTTCTCACTACAGTGAATTTTTAAGCGTCACCAAGGCATTAGAAAAATGGAACTCAACCGAGACCATTTTTGTGTTTCGAAAAAGATGGTCGCGACTTTTGTGTCAAAAGCGGGTCACATTGCAACAATTCCACTTAATGAGCAAAGAACTGTTACTGCGGATTGGTATACCACCATTCGTTTGCCAAAAATCATCGCCGAGCTTCGAAAAATCAACCCCGAAAGAAGAATCATCCTCCACCAAGACAAAGCAAGCTCGCACACAGCCCAAAAAACAAGGCAGTATGTCACGGAAGAAAACGTGGAATTATTGGACCATCCTGCATATAGTCCCGATCTAAGTCCTAACGATTTCTTTACTTTCCCGAAAATTGAAAGAGACTATGTGGTCAAAGGTTCCAGTCACCAGAAGAAGCAGTTGACGCATTCAAAAATGCCGTTTTCGATCTGCCAGCAAACGGGTTCGAGCGCATGCAGATGTGTATTAATCTTCGTGGAGAACACTTTAAAAAACAATAAAGTCATTTAAAACTACCTGTCGTGTTGTTTTATTTCCATATGCAAAACCTAAAGGACATCCTCGTATTTAGGGTTTGGCCTGCGCCGCTGCTGTTTTCAATTTTACCCCCAACCACACAGGCGCTACCTAGAGGAAGCGAACTTGGATGAAAATGCCATTGGAGTTGTTAACTTGTACTCTTTTGGATCGATCTAGAGAAATTAATTTTGCGGTTTGTTGCGCGCAAATTTAAATTTGAATGGAGAATCGCACGCATTTGTTTTTGTCCACTGTGTGCTTGAGAAATTGTCCGACTGTGTTGTATAAAAAAGTAATTGAATGCCATTCAGGATGACCCTGGTTTTGGAGGAGGAAACGATGGTGATGGAGGGGGTGGGGGAGGAGGAGGAGGCGGTTTCAGAACTGCAAACACCTCAAACTGGCACGGAAAAGCTGCAACATCCAGCAAAAAGAAGAACGACAATCGGTCGGCGCCTTATAACGCATCGGCCAAACCCAGAGCGAAACGAAAATGCGGCATCTGCGGAGAAGAAGGTATATTTATAGTATACACAACTTTTGTCTCGAACATTTTTTCATACAATTGACCGTTTTTGACAATACAAAATGCTGTAATCATTATTTACTTATTTTCAGGTCACATTAGGACTAAATGTCCTAATAACAACTGAAGTTGTTGAAGTGGGTTATGTATAAGCATAAATGTGTAAAGTATCGCCCTAAGTTGTAAATATATCTAAAATCTTAATATATTTTTATTTTTTCTTAGAATAGACATCTAATTCTTCCCGTTCTTGTTTTTGTATTGTTGCTTCAGTGAGCTGAAATGAATTTCAAGATTGTTAATAAAACTTTAAACATCTAACTACAACGGTAACTGCTGCTTTAAGGCGGTATCACAGCCGACGTCAACTACGAGCCGTGAACAAAGAAATCTGGCAACGTAGGTGGTAGTGTTACTCCCGCCGCTGCTTGCTGCATCGACGCAACTCGTGCTCAAAACGCTGAGAAAACATAACCTTTTCAATTTGTGATTTTGGAATCCCAGAGGCTGTAATTAAGAGATAAGCTTGTTTTCTAAGCTTCAAAGTGTGTGTATGTGTTCAAAGTGATCGGTGACTATAATATATGAGAAGTAGATTCCAGTTGTAGTGCTTCTGTGCTTTAAAAATAAACTAAGAAGTGTGACTGTGGCTGTTCGTGCCTCAGGACGCTAAGGATTTCAACTATTGAAAACGTGCAAATTCAGGTTGTATTTTTCTTTTTTCATTTATCAAGTATTTGACGCAGACAATATGCTTCGTTGTTGCTGTGTTCCTTTATGCAATGCAAACTATAATTCTGCTTTGAAAACAGAAAGCTATGTTTCAACTTTTCGCTTCCCAAGTACCGAAAGTCTGAAAAACAAATGGCTTATGGCAATTCCCAGAAAAAATTGGACACCTTCAAAATATTCAGCTGTGTGCAGTCGTCATTTTAGAGAATCGGATATCATCAGGACAGAAAATATAGTTTTGGCGGATGGAACAGTCCAAAATAATATACCTTTGAAATATCCAAAATTGAAAGAAAATGCTGTTCCCTCCATTTTCCCAAACTTGCCATCATATCTTTCAAAAACTGAAGCACCCAAAAGAACTGACCCAATGCAAAGAAAACAAACATTAATTGAGAAACATGAAAAAGCTATCCAGAATTTCGATGATATGGATAAGATCAAAGATAAATTTAGTAAAATGTGGATTTGAAGTTATTTTTGTTGTTACTGATAATCACCGAATTAATAGAGCAATGTTCAGGAAATTAGCAAAGGATTCATCAGAAAATTATTCTATTCCAAATCCACATAATCCTGATAAGAACAGATATTTAACTTATGATGTTGTCCATATTTTCAAGAGTATCAGAAATAATTGCTATGCTAAATTTGAAAACATTCGTGCTGTATATCAATTGGAAAAAGAAGCTGTAGTTAAGAAAGCATATAAATTAAATTATAAAACATGCATCCAAATTCATTTGAAAGGCAAAATGTAAATTTTCTAGATAATTTATTCCATCACTCAACAATAGATGCTATGAAAGAATTAAAGTTTAATGATGCTGCACACTTTTTGGAAATAATCAGGAATTGGTGGGATATTGTCAGTAATACAAGTGTAATAAAAGGAGAATTGAAGCGAAACGAATTTTGTAAGCCTATTACCAATAAATATGATTATAGAGTACAATTTTTAAAAAAATTCCTGATATGGTTAGAAAAATGGCATAATCTTGAGAATAATAATGGACACCTGACACCAGAAACATATACAGCTCTATATCAAAGCACGCTGACTCTACTTAATATAATTGAATATTCATTTAATCAATTTGACATTGAGTATGTATTGCCTGGAAAATTCACCACTGATAATTTAGAAAAACGATTTGGCAATTATAGACTTTTATGTGGCTGCAATTACAATGTGTCATATGATGAAATTTTAAATGCTGCAAAGAAAATACGGCTAAAGCATATTTTCAATGAAAATAAATCCTCATTTTATTTAGCAGAAATTAAAACAAGGTTCCAAAACTGCTTAGAAACTCAAGAAAATTTTGATTTCTTGACGTCGGCTGTGGCGGTATCGTCAGTCGTCCGACAAATTGTAGAACGCCTTTATGGCCTCCTTGGGTTTCATAGTTTTTCCTGTCCTTTAGAAAGGCAATGTTACAAATGTTTATTTGCACCAAATTGTTCATACTTTTATTTTTATCAGCATGCAACCTTTTTCAATTCACAAAGAGAACATAACCTCACAATAGGCGAGCGCTGACCCGCTGACGCTGACATGGAACAGTAGAAATCTAGAAATACCCCAGCCTTTCTAAAGGAGAGAAAATACTATGAAAATCTAGGAGGTGATAAAGGACTGACGATACTGTCTCCGAAGTGTTTTTTTAAGTTGTATGATTATTATAGTTTTAGAAACTTACCATGTTAAGCATCATTTCATACTTCAGTTTCAACATATTATTTTCCTCTTCAACTTCATGTAGCTTTTTCTTTAATTTCTGCTTTGTTTTGTGAATACTACCTTGCTCTCCTCCTTCTGAAATTTTAAATATAATTTTGGATGCACGTGGTACTTAACAAGAAACTCAAAAAGGAATCGATTAGTACAATCTTAATTTCCCAGGAATAATACTTGCAATAAAAAATGGGTATGTTATTTTCGACCAACATGTTCGATAATTTTCGTAAACAAACAACTTATTCACACTTACCTGGTATCCATTCTCCATCATCAAATTTGAATTTCTGATCGCCTAGATTCAAATATACTACCCTGCCTTCAGATACTAGATCTTGTACGTTATTTTTCACCAAATCGATACTGCTTTTCCGAATAGGAGTTCTTTTGGGAGAAAACTTGTTTCCGAAAAGAGGCATTTCGAATTTGGTGCATCATTCAACTTGAGCGCCGTTTCCATAGTAACGCATTTTGACACGGAACACTAACAAAAAAAGCACTGCAACAAGAGATATGAAACTGAACTGTGCTGAAAATACACGTATTCGTATCTACCATTTTCCCTCCTCCAGCTGTCAATAGAAAATAGTGAATTAAAAAAATTATGGGAAGGAAAATGGCAGATGCCAGTTCTTGTCTCCGTTATAATGGATCCTTGATTCTTATCTTACCCCCATCTATGCCTATAGATAGTTTTTGTTTTGTGAATCTGTCAAAAGAAAAGTCAAAATAACGTAAACGTGTGACATCTGGAAAATCGTATTTTTCTTTAAGGCCCTGGATCGCCGTAAAAATGGGTATTTTGGAAAAGATATCAGAAATTGAGAAAGAGATATCAAGGACACAAAAGAATAAAGGTGAATCTTACGCTGCTCTAATACCGTTAAAGCCTGACTAACCTAACTTTTTTTAGCTACCGAGTACCATTTGGGTCTTTTGAAAGCAAAATTAGCAAAATATAGGTCTCAGCTGTTGGAACCGTCGAAAAAAGGAGGTGAAAAGGGTGAAGGTTTTGATGTATTGAAAAGTGGAGATGCTCGAGTCGCTCTTATTGGATTCCCCTCAGTAGGAAAGGTATAAAAAACTAGAATTGTGTGCTATGAACATATTACTGAATAAAGACATGTTCTACATAATGATCACAGTACTCAGCTAAATGCTGTTGCTTGAAAAAGATTGTGTAACAGTTGCACTTTAAATATACAAGATTTGTTTTGATAAATTCAAAATTTGTATTTTTTTATTTTAGTCAACATTGCTATCTACTTTAACTAAAACCGAGAGCGAAGCAGCATCATATGAATTCACAACTCTGACTTGCATACCAGGAGTTATAGATTACAATGGAGCCAACATTCAGTTGCTAGATTTACCTGGTATTATTGAGGGTGCTGCACAAGGAAAGGGAAGAGGTACGGTAACTTTTTGTTCAGAAGTTTCTCTTAAAAAGCATTCTCTTAAGTTTTAAATGCATGAGAAATATAGGTAAATCAAAAGAGGTAATTGAAAATCTTTTGTAGGTAGACAGGTTATAGCAGTAGCTCGTACAGCGGACCTGATTCTTATGATGTTAGATGCCACAAAAAAGGATGTCCATAGACATTTATTAGAAAGAGAATTGGAAAGTGTTGGAATTAGGCTCAACAAGAAGAAGCCCAATATTTATTTTAAGGTAATTTTCATAAATATGTGAGAAATTTGATTTATTTATTCATTTAGCAAAACATTATCAGCTCATATTTGTGCATTGAACCACATCATTTTAAAAATTTTAAACCAATTGACCTTTATTATGTCCTTTGTTATAATCTTGAAGACTTTTAAACTTAATAGTATCACAAGACTCTTTATAAAGTTTATCAGATTGATAATGGTACTAATGTCGCCTTGACATTGACCTTCAAGGTTGTTTGAACCTATAAACCTTGGAATCAGACCAGGCAATAATTCTCCACACTGCCTTAGATACTAATTTTCATGGTTTTCCAATCAAATTATTTTTTAGATTAAAAAAGGTGGTGGCATCTCCTTCAATTCAACACTGCCGCTCACAAAAATAGACGAAAAATTAGTCCAGCTGATATTACATGAATATAAAATATTCAATGCAGAGGTCTTGTTTAGAGAAGACTGTACAGCAGATGAATTAATTGATGTTATTTGTGCGAATCGAGTATATTTGCCTTGCCTATATGTGTACAATAAGATTGATCAGATTTCTATTGAAGAAGTGGATAGGATTGCTAGAACACCTCATAGCGTTGTTGTTAGGTGAGAAAATTGTTATTAGATATTATGTCTTTTGTCAATGAATGCTGAAGGTTAGTTCAGATATTCAATGAAATTGTGATTATTTTTCAGTTGTAATATGAAGCTCAACCTAGACTATTTGCTGGAGATTTTATGGGAATACCTTAGGCTAATCAGAGTTTACACCAAGAAACCTGGTCAACCTCCGGATTTCAGTGATGGGCTGATTTTGAGAAAAGGTGTCACTGTTGAACACGTCTGCCATGCGATCCACAGGTAACACAGCAATTACTCATTCTAATACCTTAATTTATCCAAATTGTCAGAAAAACTTGTAGTGAGAACACATTTTACCCGGGAAAGAGTCCAGATCAAATTTGTCGCATTTTTGTCTCCCAGCTAAGTATTTTGAAAAGTTTCAAACTAGGATGTTAAGGGGCTAAAATGAACGTAACCTTGGCCATGACATTCAGGGTCATTTCAAGTGGACATTTTGAAATTTCAAAATTTTTACTACGGAGTTGAAGACGAAATTCATCCCGATCAAGACGTTGAAAACAGTTTGACCTTGATGATGACCTTCAAGGTCAAGTCAACATTTCAAAAGAGAATGTTTACACTGGAAAAAGCAGGAAATTTTACGTCTGAAAATGACCTTGTTATCAAAGCTAAGGACGTGTTAAGGTTAAATGTTATTCAAGGTCAAGGTCACATTCGGTAGTAAAATTTCGTGCTTTTTCCATTTCCAATATGAAAACGATAGTTTTGCTTTCGTAATGTTTACTTGACCTTGAAGGTCATGGTCAAGGTCAACTTTGGGTGATCCTCACAAGTCGCACAACTGTGCTGTCAAACATTTTTGCTTTAGCAAGTTGTTTTTGATGTCTTCATTTGACCTTGAATTAATCCAAATTTTGCGCTCAAGGTCATCATTTTGCATTCGAACGCAACAACTTTTATTTGCTGAAAATATCCTTGACCTTGAAGTTAAGTTCGTATCAAGATTAAATGTTATTTGAGGTCAAGGTCATATTCGGGCGTAAAATTTCGTGCTTTTTCCATTGCCAATATAAAAATGAGAGTTTTACTTGACCATGAAGGTCATGGTCAAGGTTAACTTTGGCTGATCACAACTCTGCTGTGAAACATTTTTGCTACAGCAAGTTCTTTTCAATGTCACTTGACCTTGGAAATGTCATTAAATGCTGTGGTGAAGGCCATGGGGTGAAGGTCATTGCCAAGGTCAACTTTGGGTGATCCTCACAAGTCGCACAACTGCGCTGACAAACATTTTTGCTTTAGCAAGTTGTTTTTGATGTCTTCATTTGACCTTGAAATGACTTTAAATGCCATGGTTAAGGTCAAGGCTAAGGTGATATATTCGGACGTAAGATTTCCTTCTCTTTTCAATGTCGATATTAAAAAGGGGGAGTTTCATTTGAAAATATTTACTTGACCTTGGAATTACTCCAAATTTTGTGGTCAAGGTCATCATTTTGCTCTCGAACGCAACAACTTTTATTTGCTGAAAATGTCCTTGACCTTGAAGTTACGCTCGCACCAAGGTTAACTGTTATTTGAGGTCACGGTCATATTCGGGCGTAAAACTTCGTGCTTTTTCCATTTCCAATATAAAAATGAGTTTTACTTGACCCTGAAGGTCATGGTCAAGGGTGATCACAACTCTGCTGTGAAACATTTTTGCTACAGCAAGTTGTTTTCAATGTCACTTGACCTTGGAAATGTCATTAAATGCTGTGGTCAAGGTCATGGTGCGAAGGTCATTGTCAAGGTCAACTTTGGGTGATCCTCACAAGTCGCGCAACTGTGCTGTCAAACATTTTTGCTTCAGCAAGTTGTATTTGATGTCTTCATTTGACCTTGAAATGACTTTAAATGCCATGGTCAAGGTTACGGCCAAGGTGATATATTCGGACGTAAGACTTCCTCCTCTTTTCAATGTCGATATTAAAAAGGGGGAGTTTCATTTGACAATATTTACTTGACCTTGGAAATAATCCAAATTTTGTACTCAAGGTCATCATTTTGCCCTCGAACGCAACAACTTTTATTTGCTGAAAATGTCCTTGACCTTGAAGTTAAGTTCGTATCAAGGTTACATGTTATTTGAGGTCAAGGTCATATTCGGGCGTAAAACTTCGTGCTTTTACCATTTCCAATATAAAAATGAGTTTTACTTGACCCTGAAGGTCATGGTCAAGGGTGATCACAACTCTGCTGTGAAACATTTTTGCTACAGCAAGTTGTTTTCAATGTCACTTGACCTTGGAAATTACATTAAATGCTGTGGTCAAGGTCATGGGGCGAAGGTCATTGTCAAGGTCAACTTTGGGTGATCCTCACAAGTCGCACAACTGTGCTGTCAAACATTTTTGCTTTAGCAAGTTGTTTTTGATGTCATTTGACCTTGAAATGACTATAAATGCCATGGTCAAGGTTAAGGCCAAGGTGATATATTCGGACGTAAGATTTCCTTCTCTTTTCAATGTCGATATTAAAAAGCGGGAGTTTCACTTGACAATATTTACTTGACCTTGGAATTACTTCAAATTTTGTGGTCAAGTTCATCATTTTGCTCTCGAACGCCACAGCTTTTATTTGCTGAAAATGCCCTTGACCTTGAAGTTAAGCTCGTATCAAGGTTAAATGTTATTTTAGGTCACGGTCATATTCGGGCGTAAAACTTCGTGCTTTTTCCATTTCCAATATAAAAATGAGTTTTACTTGACCCTGAAGGTCATGGTCAAGGGTGATCACAACTCTGCTGTGAAACATTTTTGCTACAGCAAGTTGTTTTCAATGTCACTTGACCTTGGAAATGTCCTTAAATGCTGTGGTCAAGGTCATGGGGCGAAGGTCATTGTCAAGGTCAACTTTGGGTGATCCTCACAAGTCGCGCAACTGTGCTGTCAAACATTTTTGCTTTAGCAAGTTGTTTTTGATGTCCTCATTTGACCTTGAAATGGCTTTAAATGCCATGGTCAAGGTTAAGGAAAAGGTGATATATTCGGACGTAAGATTTCCTTCTCTGTTCAATGTCGATATTAAAAAGAGGGAGTTTCATTTGAAAATATTTACTTGACCTTGGAATTACATCAAATTTAGTGGTCAAGGTCATCATTTTGCTCTCGAACGCAACAACTTTTATTTGCTGAAAATGTCCTTGACCTTGAAGTTAAGTTCGTATCAAGGTTAAATGTTATTTGAGGTCAAGGTCATATTCGGGCGTAAAATTTCGTGCTTTTTCCATTTCCAGTATAAAAATGAGTTTTACTTGACCCTGAAGGTCATGGTCAAGGGTGATCACAACTCTGCTATGAAACATTTTTGCTACAGCAAGTTGTTTTCAATGTGACTTGACCTTGGAAATGTCATTAAATGCTGTGGTCAAGGTCATGGGGCGAAGGTCATTGTCAAGGTCAACTTTGGGTGATCCTCACAAGTCGCGCAACTGTGCTGTCAAACGTTTTTGCTTTAGCAAGTTGTTTTTGATGTCTTCATTTGACCTTGAAATGGCTTTAAATGCCATGGTCAAGGTTAAGGAAAAGGTGATATATTCGGACGTAAGATTTCCTTCTCTTTTCAATGTCGATATTAAAAAGAGGGAGTTTCATTTGAAAATATTTACTTGACCTTGGAATTGATCCAAATTTTGTGGTCAAGGTCATCATTTTGCCCTAGAACGCAACAACTTTTATTTGCTGAAAATGTCCTTGACCTTGAAGTTAAGTTCGTATCAAGGTTAAATGTTATTTGAGGTCAAGGTCATATTCGGGCGTAAAATTTCGTGCTTTTTCCATTTCCAATATAAAAATGAGTTTTACTTGACCCTGAAGGTCATGGTCAAGGGTGATCACAACTCTGCTATGAAACATTTTTGCTACAGCAACTTGTTTTCAATGTCACTTGACCTTGGACATGTCATTAAATGCTGTGGTCAAGGTCATGGGGCGAAGGTCATTGTCAAGGTCAACTTTGGGTGATCCTCACAAGTCGCGCAACTGTGCTGTCAAACATTTTTGCTTCAGCAAGTTGTTTTTGATGTCTTCATTTGACCTTGAAATGACTTTAAATGCCATGGTTAAGGTTAAGGCCAAGGTGATATATTCGGACGTAAGATTTCCTTCTCTTTTCAATGTCGATATTAAAAAGGGGGAGTTTCATTTGAAAATATTTACTTGACCTTGGAATTAATCCAAATTTTGTGGTCAAGGTCAACATTTTGCTCTCGAACGCAACACTTTTCATTTGCTGAAAATGTCCTTGACCTTGAAGTTAAGTTCGTATCAAGGTTAAATGTTATTTGAGGTCACGGTCATATTCGGGCGTAAAATTTCGTGCCTTTTCCATTTCCAATATAAAAATGAGTTTTACTTGACCCTGAAGGTCATGGTCAAGGGTGATCACAACTCTGATGTGAATCATTTTTGCTACAGCAAGTTGTTTTCAATGTCACTTGACCTTGGAAATGTCCTTAAATGCTGTGGTCGAGGTCATGGGGCGAAGGTCATTGTCAAGGTCAACTTTGGGTGATCCTCACAAGTCGCGCAACTTTGCTGTCAAACATTTTTGCTTCAGCAAGTTGTTTTTGATGTCTTCATTTGATCTTGAAATGACCTTAAATGCCATGGTCAAGGTTATGGCCAAGGTGATATTTGGACGTAAGATTTCCTCCTCTTCTCAATGTCGATATTAAAAAGGGGGAGTTTCATTTGAAAATATTTACATGACCTTGGAATTACTCCAAATTTTGTGGTCAAGGTCATCATTTTGCTCTCGAACGCAACAACTTTTATTTGCTGAAAATGTCCTTGACCTTGAAGTTAAGTTCGTATCAAGGTTAAATGTTATTTGAGGTCAAGGTCATATTCGGGCGTAAAATTTCGTGCTTTTTCCATTTCCAATATAAAAATGAGTTTTACTTGACCCTGAAGGTCATGGTCAAGGGTGATCACAACTCTGCTGTGAAACATTTTTGCTACAGCAAGTTGTTTTCAATGTCACTTGACCTTGGAAATGTCATAAATGTTGTGGTCAAGGTCATGGGGCGAAGGTCATTGTCAAGGTCAACTTTGGGTGATCCTCACAAGTCGCGCAACTGTGCTGTCAAACATTTTTGCTTCAGCAAGTTGTTTTTGATGTTTTCATTTGACCTTGAAATGACTTTAATAGCCATGGTTAAGGTTAAGGCCAAGGTGATATTTGGACGTAAGATTTCCACCTCTTTTAAATGTCGATATTAAAAAGGGGGAGTTTCATTTGAAAATATTTATTTGACCTTGGAATTACTTCAAGTTTTATGGTCAAGGTCATCATTTTGCCCTCGAACGCAACTTTCATTTGTTGAAAATGCCCTTGACCTTGAAGTTAAGTTCGTATCAAGGTTAAATGTTATTTGAGGTCAAGGTCATATTCGGACGTAAAACTTCGTGCTTTTTCCATTTCCAATATAAAAATGAGTTTTACTTGACCCTGAAGGTCATGGTCAAGGGTGATCACAACTCTGCTGTGAAACATTTTTGCTACAGCAATGTCACTTGACCTTGGAAATGTCATTAAATGCTGTGGTCAAGGTCATGGGGCGAAGGTCATTGTCAAGGTCAACTTTGGGTGATCCTCACAAGTCGCCCAACTGTGCTGTCAAACATTTTTGCTTCAGCAAGTTGTTTTTGATGTCTTCATATGACCTTGAAATGACTTTAAATGCAATGGTCAAGGTTAAGGCCAAGGTGATATTTGAACGTAAGATTTCCTCCTCTTTTCAATGTTGATATTAAAAAGGGGGAGTTTCATTTGAAAATATTTACTTGACCTTGAAATTAATCCAAATTTGGTGCTCAAGGTCATCATTTTGCCCTCGAACGCAACAACTTTTATTTGCTGAAAATGTCCTTGACCTTGAAGTTAAGTTCGTATCAAGGTTAAATGTTATTTGAGGTCAAGGTCATATTCGGGCGTAAAACTTCGTGCTTTTTCCATTTCCAATATAAAAATGAGTTTTACTTGACCCTGAAGGTGATGGTCAAGGGTGATCACAACTCTGCTGTGAAACATTTTTGCTACAGCAAGTTGTTTTCGATGTCATTTGACCTTGGAAATGTCATTAAATGCTGTGGTCAAGGTCATGGGGCGAAGGTCATTGTCAAGGTCAACTTTGGGTGATCCTCACAAGTCGCGCAACTGTGATGTCAAACATTTTTGCTTTAGCAAGTTGTTTTTGATGTCTTCATTTGACCTTGAAATGACTTTAAATGCCATGGTTAAGGTTACGGCCAAGGTGATATATTCGGACGTAAGATTTCCTTCTCTTTTCAATGTCGATATTAAAAAGGGGGAGTTTCATTTGACAATATTTACTTGACCTTGAAATTACTGCAAATTTTGTGGTCAAGGTCATCATTTTGCCCTCGAACGCAACAACTTTTATTTGCTGAAAATGTCCTTGACCTTGAAGTTAAGTTCGTATCAGGGTTAAATGTTATTTGAGGTCAAGGTGATATTCGGACGTAAAATTTCGTGCTTTTTCCATTTCCAATATAAAAATGAGTTTTACTTGGCCCTGAAGGTCATGGTCAAGGGTGATCACAACTCTGCTGTGAAACATTTTTGCTACAGCAAGTTGTTTTCAACGTCACTTGACCTTGGAAATGTCATTAAATGCTGTGGTCAAGGTCATGGGGCGAAGGTCATTGTCAAGGTCAACTTTGGGTGATCCTCACAAGTCGCGCAACTGTGCTGTCAAACATTTTTGCTTTAGCAAGTTGTTTTTGATGTCCTCATTTGACCTTGAAATGGCTTTAAATGCCATGGTCAAGGTTAAGGAAAAGGTGATATATTCGGACGTAAGATTTCCTTCTCTTTTCAATGTCGATATTAAAAAGAGGGAGTTTCATTTGAAAATATTTACTTGACCTTGGAATTACTTCAAATTTTGTGGTCAAGGTCATCATTTTACTCTCGAACGCAACAACTTTTATTTGCTGAAAATGTCCTTGACCTTGAAGTTAAGTTCGTATCAAGGTTAAATGTTATTTGAGGTCAAGGTCATATTCGGGCGTAAAATTTCGTGCGTTTTCCATTCAGAATATAAAAATGAGAGTCTTACTCGACCATGAAGGTCATGGTCAAGGTTAACTTTGGGTGAAACTTTTTTGCTACAGCAAGTTGTTTTCGACCTTGGAAATGACATTAAATGCTGCGGTCAAGGTCATTGCCAAGGTCACCATCATTTTGCCCTTGAACCCCACAACTTTTGTTTGCCACCTTGTTTCTAAAATGCTCAGTTTTCGAAATATTTTGGTGGAGATATTAAAATGGGACATCCTGTGTGCAAGAGTTTTTGAAGATGCTGTTTCAAATTGTGAAGTGTCATAACAAAAGCTGTTTTTTTCTTCAGGACGTTAGCCCAGCATTTCAAATACGCCTTAGTTTGGGGAACAAGCACTAAATATTCGCCTCAACGAGTTGGCGCTAGCCATGTAATGCACGATGAAGACGTTATCCAAGTTGTTAAGAAATAAAATCATCATTTTTATAATTATCATAGCAGCAATTGTATTTGTATAATATATATTTACATTGATTGCCTTCTTCATATATTAAGATTATTATAATATGTTCTGTGAATATGTTGTCAGTTTATTTTTCAACGCTTTGATTTGTAAAGCTGATACAATAAAACAAAAACTTTTTTTTTCTCATTCCTCAAGGTTACATTGACTCCCCCTAACTTTCTTGTACGACTTATGTACAGGGAGAGTTACCCAGAAATTTATATTTTTTTAATGGAGGACTTATTTTCACTAAAAAGTATTCAGATTGTTCTATTTAAAACATACTTCTTTATCCGTTAGCACTTTTATGAGACGTTGCCGGAAAAATTCGTTAGACTACAACTTTTGAGTATAATTTTTTCTTCCAAAAAGACATACAAAAAAAGCAAAGGGACACCCAATTCATGAGTATTGTGCAGGTTTGTATTTCGATGGTTTGCCTTTTAGATTAAAAAGAAACACTTGAAATAGTAACAAATTGTTTATTTACAACTTCCGCGAACAATAATCAATCAAATTGAAACTTATGAAATTTACTGGATTTTGTCACAACATTATAATAATAGTAATCGGTGGGACAAAGTCCAGATGCAGCTTCAGACCTCTGAGTGCTGAAAAATTCAAATAAAAAAATAAATTCACGTTATTTGAATCGTCATTGAAAGTTTGCTCTCACCTTTTGTTCAGTTTTACTGGGCCCCTGATCTGGTTCCACTTGGACACCTTATGTTCATTGAAGACCATAAGTCCTAAAACTGCCGTCCACAGGGCCGGAATCAGAGCCTCGTGATCACCTGACCATTTGTCCAACAAAACCGCACAAATGCTGAGTATCTCGGACGCGCGAAATACGTCCGTCAGTTCCCCAAAGTAGTTTAGGTAATTTTCAAAGAGGAAGGATACAAACATGGACGGTTGGATTGCAAATTCGTCGACGAGTTTTCCGACGTCGTGGCAAAGCCTCCAGGAGTTTCCCACCTGAAAAAGGAATCACACAAAATGAATAACTAAAAAATAGACAGAATTGTTGATTCTCGAATCTGATCATGAAGAATAGTATCTTATTATTTCTCCAATTGGCGAGGAAGTATTGTAATCGTGAACATTTTCGGCGAAAATAAGATGTTTTTTTGGTGTTACATTTGTATATCATGAAAATCCATGCGTACCCATTTCCACCAGTCTGTATCTATCCACTGATTCTAACGAAAAAGTTTTGTTGTTTTTGAAAATGGATCCAGTGACGGCGTGGCAGAGTTGGAGGCATAAAATGAGAAAATAATTTTTTTTGGGCATTTCAAGGAAAAAAATTTGGAGTGGGGGAGGGCTATCTTCAACAACACAGGGTGTAATTTAATTGATGGCTTAAAATACAGAATATGATTCCTTAGCTAATTTTAGGAACAAAAGTTTATATGTACTTCTTAACTTTTGAGCTACAGGGTGTTAAATTCGTTTTCTGACCATAACTTTAATACTGTTCTAGACATTTTCATGAAATTTGATATGCATCTATAGGCTTTTTTGATGTAGAATATTTTTTTAAATTATGGCGTCCTTACACGATGTAATCTGGAGATTTTTCAAAAAACATGCTACGCCATTGCTTTCTCCGAAAATAAAAATCTTTTTTGAAATCCTCATTTATTTTGCGACAAATTTAACCTCTTGATTTTTCTCCGTTCGGTGCACCGTTTTCGCGTAAAAAATAAAAACCATTTTGGCTATTTTAACCGATTGACTTTACCTAAATAAAAATTAAGCAAAAACACATCTTACCTACAAAGTACCACATGAAATTTTAGCGATTTTGCAATGCGTGAAAATTTTGAAAAAAGCAATGGCGTACCATATTTTTATTGAAAAATCTCTAGCATACATCCCGTACGAACGCCACTGATAGAAATATTAAAAAATATTCTACTTCAAAAAATGCCCATTGGTGCTTGGTAGATACATGTCAAATTTCATGCAAATATCTAGAACAATCGTAAAGTTATGGTAAGAAAACGATTTTTTTTCTTAAAATTCAACACCATGCAGCTCAAAAGTTAGGAGGTTTAGGACATACAGTAATGGACAAAAGTATATAGACAAATTAATATGGTGCTGTATTTCTTTTTTAACTTGTTTGATTAATATACTAAGTGACATATAAATCCGAACACCCAGTTTAAATGGTTTTATTTTAATAAAAGTTGGTGAATGTATTTATCTTACTGTAAATAACAAGTGAAAAAATGTTCAGCCTTATCAGTTGGACATTCCGGTTTTTATACTGCTTTTTTTTAATTCACTAACGCTCTAAAAATGAATATTTCAGCCGCAGTAAAGAATCAACGTTGGCGGATTTTGGTTCTTGACATCCACTCGTTTTCTAAAGGGATTTAGGTAAATATTCATATTTGTCTATATACTTTTGTCCATTTCATATAAATTTGTCTTCCTAACATGAGCTAAGGAATCATATCCTGTATTTTTATCCATCAATTAAATTACACCCTGTACTATAATCACCTTTTCTCTTTTGGGGCATAGTACTCTTCCAAGTCCATGGAAAAGTCCTAAAGTCTCATCTTTAGACATCCCTTTCAGTTTACTGTCCTTATCCACTTTTTTCCTTTTTACACCTTTAGATTCTTTCAAACTCTGGATGGTAGGTATCTCTCCAGTATCTAAACGAAAAATATGAACCTAACTTCAGATGGTAGAAGGAACGGTAAATGAAATGATATTCATAGATTTTCACATTGTTTATTCACAAAAATGTCCCTATACTTTTCGATATGTAGTACTTGAATACTTAAATGGTTAAAATGAAATTATAGAATATATTCAAAGGCCTGAAGGGGTCCCAGATCAGAGTAAAATTTGCAGTTGGTCATACAGATTTTTTGATTTGGGAGCTTATTAAACTTGGGCCCCATAAGCCCATAGATTGAAGGCAGAATAAACACACAGAGAGGCAGTATTGCTTTTGCAGAAAACATTGCCAATGTACCTTTTAAGCTTGCTAAGTAAAACTGGTTCATGGTATTTCTGATATCCCCCATAGAGGATGCTATAATAGCATCAACAGTAGATGGGGAAGGTTGCTTAAAAAGATCTGTCCTCTCTTTTATCAACTCTGCTGCCCTTTTGATGGCACTTTTCATCAATGTTGAAGCAGAGGAATTGAAGCTGAAAGATTAATACATTAGCACTAAAAAAGGTTGTTATCAATTACTTTTGCCAATTAATCATACCTTATGTGAGCTATACTGTACTTTGCCATGATATCATCAGGAAACAGCATCCTTACTAAATTAATATTACTACTATTGGAATCTGTGCATATAAACACAATTGGATTATCTGTCTTATAAGAACATTCTCTAAAAACAGAAATTATATCAAAGGCTTAAATGGGAAAATATATCATGAACACATACTCTAGAATATCAAAAAATTGTTCAGGTCTATGTATCACAGCATTGGGGAAATCTTTCACTAGTGTAATTTTTTTTGCACAATCATCAAACAGTGAATTCCACTTTGAGTCTCCTAAAAATTCCATGAACTGACTTATTTGGTTTTGGCCTTTAATTTCATAATCTTGGTCTATGGGATTCACCCATTCTGATACCGATATTCCCAGAGAACTACAGATAACATTCAATGTAACTGTTTTGCCAGATCCTGTTGGGCCTGATATTACCAAAAATTGACTTCTTTTCTAAAAGCAGAACAAATATACCATATATTTCTGCAACATACTTTATTTATGTACCATATTTTGTTCTGGTGAAACTACATATCTCTGTAGCCAACTTTCCACCTCTTGAATCTTTTTTGGGTGTACCGCCAACTCGCTAACAGTTTTTGGAGTCAACTTTTGATGGAAATCAAATGCTGGCATTTTGGAAATACCAGATACTGTGTCAGATATCAATTTGTTAGATGTTACACTCTGGTTTACAGTAGTTTTCTCTGGTGAAGCATTTTCTGTTTTACTTTTAGAAACATTGTGGGTTTTTGGGTTTGAATGGGGGGGGCCAAAATCAAAACTCCTCCACTAAAATATACAGAAAAATGTAAAACGTTAATCTTGCATAATAATCGATTCCTACCTTTTTGTTTGACTCCATCAGCGATTTTCTTATGGTCTTGTTTGAATCTTCAATTTTTGTTTTGAAAACTGATCCAAGCAGTTAAATGTCAAATTCAAAATTAGTAAGAACTTAGAACAAATCATTCATGGAAGAAAATTCCAAAGTTATTATTTAAAACGTATCCAGGGCTGCCATTTTGGTCTTTATTAGCTCTTCAGGCACAAAATGGCGACTTAATATACTGTTTTTTTGGAAATATGCGTTCTTTCTATTCTATGCCTTCAATGCGATCCTTCCATGGCTTATGTCACTTGTCATTCTTGTCAATGTCACTTCCTTGACATTTGTGGTTGTGGTTATATGTATTTTGGAAAAATGTAAATATTTGTTTATAAACGTACTTAAAATTCATTTTTAAATTATATTCTTTGTAGATTATCGTATTTGAAAATTAATGGGATTGATAGATGATGAACTCGCTGAGGTTAAGAAGCTTTGTGAACATGTCGTGCCTGGATCGAAACTTGTCTCTTGCGTTCAAACCATGGTCCGTGTCGAAATAAAAAGAACGGACTTTAAAAAACTAGTTATATGCATGCAATTTCCAAAGGAATATCCACGATCACCTTTACTGATAGAGCTAAAAAGCAAAACTTTATCCGAAAAGCTCCTACAACGACTAACCGGTGTTTGCGAGGTGGAAGCAAAGAAAATTCTGGGAAAACCACAAGTTTTGAATACCATAAAGTTTCTACGCAATTTTATTGATGAAAATCCTTTATCTTGTTGTTTTGATGAAATAAATGCTCTAAAGAAATCCTTGAGTGGAGAAGACGAATTCAAATTAAGGCAGAAGAATTCTAGCATAATTTTGAGGGCATATAATGCCAAATATTACTTGAGCTGTAGGATTGTGGTGCCTGACAACTACCCTGTTAGTGATGTAGAGTAAGTTGGGCCCCTTTTTGATGTCTTTATTATTATCACAACAATTTTATATTTGTTATAGCATCCAAGATGTTGATACCAATTTTACGCCAGCACTTCACAGGCATATGGTGTCGCAGGCTAAAGAAATAGCAAGGAGATGTGTACAGCCACCGCTTAAGAAAAAGCCTAATGAACCGAAATTTGAGCCTAGTCCGTCATTAAAGAAATCTGTGGAGTTCCTTATCGATTGTGTTAAAAGGTTACCTACAGAAAATTGCCAGTTTTGCAAGAAACTTTGTTTTCCTGAAGACCCCAATGTAAATATCATGGGTTATGTATTACAATTTTTTCAAAAAACACGGCACAGTATTTTTTCTGTGGGACAAAAAACAAAGAATCATTGAAAATTACAAGGAGTTCTCAATAATGACATGAACTTTCGGAACAGATTTTTTTTCAGATTGTTTCTTTTTCTAGGAGCTAGAAAAAGATGAAAATTCCCCCAAACATATCGAAAGGGTTTATTGTGGTCACTTATTTCATCAAGACTGTTTTTTCACATATATGAAACTCCCTCCGTTTGGAAACAAAACATGTTCGACATGTGGCAAGAGAATCTACCATTTCAAATGGACTCTCACTGACAAACTCGCTGAAGATCGTTGGGCTCATCATCAAGCAAGGGAAAGAGAATTGGCGGAAGTTACAGAATTTTTTAAATAGTTTTGATATTATTTTTAATTTTTGTTTTCGGTATGTTTCTATGGATGGTTCCAAGAACATCGCATTACTTTTATGAACTGATTGTGTAAGTAAAAAGATAATTTTGAGTATTTTGTTTTTTGTCATCCATTAGTGCTATAACCTATTTTGTGATAATAAATATTCTAGCAAAACCTACGCCTATGATTTGAGAATTACAAAAATAATTCAGTGATGATGCACGAACACTAATGCCTATTTTTCATACTATAAAAGAGAAGCCTTATTTTTTATTTATTATTACTAAATAACCAGCTGTCATTCTACCGTAGGTAATTGATAAATGAATACTCGTGAAAATGACAGAAGTTGATAGATACCCTATTTCACGAGTATCCATCACGGTAGAATGACAGCTGGTTATCTAGTAATATTTCAAAATTCCCCATATCGACTAAAGACATAATTCTAACGGATCCGTCAATGCCAGGTAGACAGAGCCATATTTTGTTTCGATTTTGTTATACGCTACAGATTCATTTTCTACTTGCTAAAAGCTTTTTTATTTTGACAAGTTCATTTGCATACAAAAAACAAAACGCTACAGTCTAATGACCCGAGTAAAGATAACATGGCCACGCAAGACAAGTATTGAAATATACTCTACTAGACTATCCGTAGCGAATTTTTTTTCGAAATCGTTGCATACCGTTTGAAAAATGCAAATGATTGGAAAACTGCAGCTTTGATGTACTAAATGACTCCGTCGTTACCCCGGGATAGACATACGTTTTGGCAATTGACCTTGTCATTCTTGTCACCTAGATTGCGGCATTGCCAGCTCATGGGACAATTGTGTTACCTCTGCTATTTTGCTAGAATGTTATAAAAAAAGTTTTGAATAAAATATTGATGAATACCAATGGATATATATAAAATTTGAGGCGTAGCTATGTTTGCCTAAAAACTAAAAAAGGAAGCTGTTATTTTGCGTCGCCTGGTGTCTACCGTTAATGTCTCTGGATACTTTTATAAATGCCCAGTTTTATAGGATAAAATACTTTGGAAACATTTTTTTTATTATATAAATATATTTATTGAGTATTTGATCTAAAATTACATGATCATTAATAGGAGAAGTAGGATTTTTATTTTCTCTGCTATTTAGTAACTAGGGGAATATGGTTTTTTAGCGACTGCATTCGTACTTGGGCGAGAAAAACCCTAGAAAACCTCAACCGTTGCTAAGATTAATTGTATCAGTTGAAGAAAAATCAAGTCGTTCCACAATTCTAGCTTCATTTGTACAATCGAAAATCGCCAGCATATCACAGTTATTAAGCTAAAAAAACAGCGTTGAAAAAACGGTTTATCCGAAGGCGATTTTTTAAGTAAAGACCGTTTTGTAATCCAGTCAGAGAAATTTTATTTACAAATGTAAATTGTATCACAAACTAAAATATGAACATTTTTTCATTTTTCAACATAGCCACCATAAACATTCAAACACAAGTCAAGCCGTGTCAACAGTTTTTGTGTTAATGTAGCATCAGAAACTTTGGTTTTCATGACGACTATTTCCCTCGTCTTAAGTTCAACCAATCACAAACGCGGAATTTTGAATTACAAATGGTTTATCGATGGAAAAATCGTATGACAGTACCTGTCAGCATTTTTTTCCAGTTTACCCACGTCAACACTTGTCAGCTGTTGTCACAATACATTTGATAACAAGTAATTATGGCCTCCTAGGACAGCAGAAAACGCCGCTAAGCTAAATTTTGTAATATTGTTTTTAAACAGTGCTGGTCAGCTTATGTAGTGAAAATGAGTCGCTTTGGAATGCTATGTGCGCAATTTATTTAAAAAAAAGCATAGGATATCAACCCTAACACACAACTAGATGAGTATGCAAGGCTCACCTCGTTTGTTGCGCAGATATCCTGTTTCCCTCAGAAAAGTTGGAGGTAGACCTTATTTCCACTTTGGAGATACTTAACACCCACGTCACAACACTAAAACACCAAAGCAATACTGAGAGACAATCGAGAACCCTATAGTGAACACCAATACTGAAAAAAAGTAGCTAAACCGAATAGAGCTCTGCACAGCGCTGTGAACACGTAGACATTCCGCTGTGCCGGCGGTTGCCGAGAGACTGAAGCGTGTGAGTGCTGTACCAGGCTGTGGCGATAAGGTACGGCCGATGTTTACGTAGCAGACACGCGGAGTGGGAGCTGGAAAGGGGCGTGGCTGTACTACCCGGCATTACCGTATCGCCACAGCGAGGTACAGCACTCGCACGCTGCAGTCTCTCGGCAACTGTCGGCGCAGCGGAATCTCTACGGGTTCACAGTTCCGTACAGAGCTCTATTGGGTTTAGCTACTTTTTTTCAGTAGTGGTGTTCACTATAGGATTCTCGAAGGTCTCTCAGTGGTGTTTTAGTTTTGTGACGTGGGTGTCAAGGGTCTCCAAAGTGGAAATTAGGTCTACTTCCAACTCTTCTGAGGCAAACATTGACATCCTATGTTTTTTTTTTAAATAAATTGCGCACATTGCATACACTGAGAGATTAGTCATATACTGAGGTATTTGGGAACAACTAAAATTTGGCCAAATCGTTTTTATTTTTGTCTGACTTTATTTTAAGAAATGTCAAAGAACTAATGGCACTATTTAGGCACTACATGATGGTGTTTTTAAAAAAGTACTACCCTGTATCTAATAGCATATTTTTCTACGACAACGATGTATCGCGTTACATTTTTTTTTAGTTATAAACGAACGTGTTTTTTATACTTATTATTTTATTTAAGTAGGCGTTGCAAACAAATGCTTGACATAAGATTGTGTGATTATTGAATTTAACCTAGTCTGATCCTTATCTTGGCCACCCTGTAATACATTATTATAAAAAGAAGTTTACAGAAACGTGCACTAATCTAACGTTCTTGTAAGAAATCTCATGTACTTACATTCATTTCTGAAAAATCTCAAAACTATTAGCAAGGCCTCAAACAAAAAACTAATTTTAGTCCAAGGAATTGGTGATAGCAGAGGAGTTGGCAACGCCGCAATCCAGGTGATATGAATGACAAGGTCAACTTTCAAAACGTATGTCTATCCCCGGGTACAATGGAGTTGGAGTCATTTAGAACATCAAAGCGGCATTTTTCTGATCTTCATTTGCACATTTTTGAGTGTTGTGCAACGATGCAAGAAAAATTTGGCCACGGATAGTCTTCTAGAGTTTAGCAGAGTATATTTCAATAGTAGTCTTGCGTGACCATGTTATCTTTACTCGTATCCAAACAAATTTTGGCTAGATTTACACCCGATTCGTTATAGCCAACGTTGCAGACTAATACAAAAAAGTCACTTGCTGATCAGCTGTTCACCTCGGTAGACGTCAACGCTTGATAGATACTCGCGAAATAGGGTATAGCAGACAACGATATATCTAGTAACCTAATCTGGAATTTAATGATATTTCTTCATGTGTAAAAAACCTTTATTTTAAATACAATTCATACATTACTAAATGTGTCTTTTTCATATTTTACCATTTAAATAATTTGTAGATTCAATATAGTCTTATTAAAAGTAATTCTATTCAAGTTACATATTCCTGACTCATATGTCTTACCCGCAAAAGATAAAAGAAATTTGTACGTTTTTTAAAACTAAATATGGTAAAAAAATCTACAATTCTAATCCTAATATTTACTTCTTTCCTACACTATCGTTATCCTCCTCATCCGTGTTATAATCATCTGCTGTTGTAGTCAGTCTTCTAGCAGCTGCCTCTTGAGCCCTCCTGAAAAATACACAACAGCTATAAAATGAATCTATCAACATCTCAGAGAAGTTTCAGAACGCAATATTTGAATTTAGCGCCATTTTGGCTGTCAATGTCATAATGGTTGTGACATGACAGATCTACAGTGGGCAGGCGGGAGTTTATGAAAATGAATCATTATACAATAGAAAGTGCAGCTAACATTCGGTCGGAATAATGTTCCTACCCCATCCACTGAGAAAAAAATAATCAAATAATTTGAAAGTACTGGTTCTGTTAATGATGTGAAACATACGAGACCAACTGTAGCGGTCGTTCAGAAGAAAATGTCAGAGCAGTTCGCGAAAATGTAGCCGGGAGTCCAGGGACGTCGAATCGTCAATTGGACATTAAAACAGCCACTCTCCAGCGTACTCTAACCAAAGATGCATGCCTACAAAGTCCAATTGACTCAACTGCTTATGCCAACAGACTATGCGCAGCGAAGAGAGTTTAGAAATAGGATCCTTGACTAACAGGATGTGAATGGTGATTTTGTAGACGAAATCATTTTTAGCGATGAGGCCCATTTTCATCTCGATGGCTTCGTCAATAGACAAAACTGCCGCATTTGAGGCACAGAGAATCCAAGAGTACCTAATTCACGAGAAAGTTATGCATCCAAAACGTGTCACTGTTTGGTGTACACCAGTGTACACAATGGTCTGGAGGAAATATTGGACCGTTTCATATCTATTATTATTAACATCTTGGAATGTTTTCCCTTTGATTCAGTTAAGCCTGACAAAGTCCGCAAAACATGCTGTATATAGCATTTAATAACGATAATCAATTACACCTCCGTTCAATAGTAGGCCATGACAACTTGACAGCTAGCAAAATGCGTTTTGGTTCGAGATTATTTCGCGAAAAACAGGCTTGGCGGGAAGTCGAGTTGGCTGTGATTAGATGATTTTCTAAAGACGCCGGTTTCGAGACTTCAGTTTTCGGTAGTAACTGAAGAGGACGAGTGGGTTTGAATTGTTCGATTTAAATATAAAAAAATATCGCACATCCACGATTTCAAGAGTTTCAAATGGTTTCCGCGTGTGCGTGTAGTGTTTTTCGTGCTTAGTTTGCTGGTATTTTTCCGCGGAGTAGTAACATTTACGAAGGTGCAGATCAAGGTTTGTAGTTTTAAATAATTCTGTGTGTACCTATTTATAACTATTTATGAGTGTACAGCACTATACAGGCTGTTAATTAAGTGAGTACCCCATAAATTTAACGGACGATTCTTTGAGCAATTTTAAATGTAAAAGTTCATATGAACCTAGGTTCGCAAAGGTGCTGTTGCGTCTGGCAGAACTTCCGATTTCACTGTTTTTTCTCTTAAAGCTTTCAGAGGGTAGTCTGATAGATTATTTAGAAACAAAAAAGTGAATTTTTTTCCCAAAACATTGTATTTTTAGCTGTTTCCATCATTATTTCCACCGTCATCTATCTGCCACATGACGTAGACTTCTGTGCATATGTCATATATGAGAGGCGTTTGCATGCGGTGTTGCCGGATTGGGCTCCGCATTTAGGGAAAAATTTATATACATATACCAGAAGTCGACGTCAAGCCGAAACCGGGTGATAGGCAAAGTCATAACAGCTATCAGAAAAATATTTAAAAAATTTTTATGTATGTGTTTTGAAAATTATAGGTCTTTGAAAAAAATATAGAAATTTCACACCCTACGGCAGTCTGTCAACTGCTGTTACTACAAATATTAACTTTTTTTGGATTTTATTTTTACAATGTAATGATGAATAATGCATCTTCAAACTGGTGTCTCAACCTTACTGCCAACTTTTCTCGTTCTGGAAAAATTGCCACTTATTTCCCAACCAAGTATTCCAAAGTAAAACTTTGCTCAACTTTAACTGGCTGTACTGGAAAAAATGTACTACGAGAGTTTGGCAAGTAACCTTAAAAGTTGGCGCATTTAATAAGAATTCCAAAATGGTATAACATTTAGAAGATTACTCGTTAACTTATGCACAATTTTTATTTGAAGAAAAACTGATGAAAATTTTTCAAAATTTCCTAATTAAACAGCGATTATGGTGGACGTGCCACTGAGTATTTACAGGGACATGTGGTTTCAGCATGATGGCTGCCCAGCGCACTATGCACTCCCAGTGAGAGAGTATCTCGATCAAAACTTTCCAGGTAGATGGATAAGGCGGTCTGGTACAATACCGTGGCCAGCCCGATCACCTGATTTGAATCCTTTAGATTTTTTTACTGGGGAACTGTAAAAGAAAAAGTGTATTTCAAGCCGATTCAAAATGTAGCTGAGCTACGGCAAAGACTATTGGAAGCAGCTGAGTTTGTTAATAACCGTGGATTCGCTCGTTTAATAACCCGATCTTTTTTAAAAAGATGTCGAGCGTGTATTGCGGCTGAAGGAAAACAGTTTGAGCATTTGCTGTAAAGGTAAATTATCATCAGCAGCATTTTGACGCACACTGTTGTGCAAACAGTTATCCTTAAGGGCCCTTGTGCGTTTTCATAATCGCTGTTTAATTAGGAAATTTTGAAAAATTTTCATCAGTTTTTTTTCAAATAAAAATTGTGCATAAGTTAACGAGTAATCTTCTAAGTGTTATACCATTTTAGAATCGTTATTAAATGCGCGAACTTTTAAGGTTACTTGCCAACCTCTCGTAGTACATTTTTTTCCAGTACAGCCAGTTAAAGTTGAGCAAAGTTTTACTTTGGAATACCTGGTTGGGAAATAAGTGGCAATTTTTCCTGAACAAGAAAAGTTGGCAGCAAGGTTGAGACACCAGTTTGAAGATGCATTATTCATCATTACATTGTAAAAATGAAATCCAAAAAAAGTTAATTTTGTAGTAACAGGAGTTGACAGACTGCCGTAGGGTGTGAAATTTCTATATCTTTTTCAAAGACCTATAATTTTCAAAACACATACATAAAATTTTTTTAAATATTTTTCTGATAGCTGTTATGACTTTGCCTATCACCCGGTTTTGGCTTGACGTCGACTTCTGGGGTATAGGTATATTAATTAATGAATCACAAAAACGAAAAACTGAAACAAACAACAGTAGCAAAATAAAAGGCGATTCCTAATAAGTATAAATATAAAAATAACAGTAGTAAGCTAAAAAATAATAAATTAAAAATAATTATAAAAAATAAAAAATAAAAACAGTAGTAAAACAAAAACTAACTCCATGTAATTATAAAAATCAAAAAATAACAATCAGCAGTAAAATAAAATAGCAACAATTCCATATTGAATAAAAAGCCATTCTAAGTGACAACACAAAAGAAAAAGTAAAAACAGTAGTAAAACGAAGAACAATTTCATTCCATCCAAATTGCTTTTCATTTTACTGTTTGTTATTTTTTGTTTTTTTATAATTAAATGGAATTGTTTTTTGTTTTACTACTGTTTTAATTGTTTGTTTTTTATAATCACTTTGAATTGCTTTTTATTTTACTGCTGTTTGTTATTTTTTGTTTTATACTTAGTAAGAATCACTTTTAATTTTACTATTGTTGTTTGTTTCAATTTTTTGTTTTTGTGTTTCATTAATATAAATGCATATAAATTTTCCACTTTTCATATTTTCCCTAAATACGGAGCCCAATCCGGCAACCCCGCAGGCAAGCGCTTCTCATGTATGACATATACGTCATATGGCAGATAGATGGCGGTGTAAATAATGATGGAAAGAACAGCTAAAAATACAATGTATTGGGAAAAATTTTTCATGAAAAGCGTGCTTCATCCACACTTTTTTGTTTCTAAATAATCTATCAGACTACCCTCTAAAAGTTTTAAGAGAAAAAACAGGAAATCGGAAGTTCTACAAGACGCAACAGCACCGTTCTCAAGATAACATTAGAAAAACAAGGTTCTTTGTAAATTTCTTAAATATCCTTCACCTAATTTTGTTGTAATTTGGCGGTGGTATTTATGACGTTAAGGAGCTAATTAAGTCCTAACTTGATTGAATGTATTAGATTCAGTGGTGTTTTGAGCGGGGTCTGAACGGATATTTGTGACAAAAGAAATGTGAAATTTTTATTGTTTTTTTTGTCTAAAAAAAAGTCTACCTGGCCCACACAAGGAATATGGGGAAAAGTTTCTTTCAGAAATTATTTTTTTTATATTTTTTTATTACTAATTATGTAATAGTTACAACAAATTGTGAATGCTCATTAATCTGAACAAACAGCTAAAATTAAAGAAAATGCCCGATTCTTGTTTCCTCATATTCCTTATGACTATAATGTATAATCTGTGGCCGAAATACCTACTAAAATGTTCTTGAAAACTGATAGTTACCTTTTGGTTTCTTCATACTGCTTATCCTGCAACTGTTCCTCGTCCCTTTCTTGCTGTCTTTTCTTGAGGAACAGGAATGCCAAGTAGATGAACACCAGTATCAGAGGTATCACTATTGCCAACGTAATACCCGAAGCGAAACCTGCTTGTCTCTGAGAATACTCCTGCTGGCCTGCATTTCAATCAAAATTATTGTTTTTTGTTCACTCGATCTAACGTATCCAAGACAATCACGCGAAAAGTTGTGTAAATAATAGTCATTATGATTATGTGTTTCACACGTTAGGGACAAGCTAAATCCTTGCAGTTCTGATAATAACGAAACAAAGTAATTTTATATTTTACAAACATATACTATCCCTAGCATGTGAAATTATAATCATTAGAGTATCGTTTTTGACATATTTATTCAAGAAGAAGCTTTACAAAAGTGAAGAAATAAATACATAGGACCACATGCTAGAGTTAGTTGATATATTGTTTATAAAACCCCTCTTAAGTACTATGAATAAAAATTACATGTCAATATAATACATATTTATAATAATACCTTAACACGTAGTATGCAGGATCACTGATTTACTTTTTGGAATTTACTTTTTTTTTGCTGTGTTGGAAAAGTGTATTTGAAGGTTTTCATAAACAATACCCCTAAAATTTATAAAAGCATCTAGAAGAAAACGTGAAAAACTTCCAAAGAGTAAAAACGAATTTTTCTAATTTGTTTGAAAAATTCTTCAAAACAATGTTTGACGCAATTTTGGGACTGTCAACATGAATATTTGTTGAACAGGTTGCTTTTGAATAAGATTGCGTAAAAAAACTTAATTGGAATATTTTTATCGTTTTTAGAAAAAAAAATGTAAAACACTCAGAACACACCTTTTGGAGGCAACATAAAATTGAAATCTTAGCAAATACCGAATTGCAACAGAACGAACTATAAATACACAATTTCATATTTTCCTTTGACTAGGTATCTCTAATACCCGTTTTACATCAACAATTTCTTCACGAATTTATTCAGATTTATTTCTTCAAAGTCATCCTGATCGTATTAGCAAATTTTCCCCAAATAATTGTAAAATCTGGACGCATAAAGTGGGTACACCAATTTTTGTGGAAAAACTGTTTATTCGACAACGAAGAATGAGAAAACGTGTTTGGGATTCAATCGAAAGTATTGTCACGTGCTTGAAATTTTTCAAGGTGCTGTTGCGTCTTGTAAAAGTTCGGATGTCACTGTTTTTTCTCATAAAACTTCTAGAGGGTAGTCTGATAGATTATTTAGGAACAAAAAAAGTGTGGATGAAGCACGCTTTTCATGAAATTTTTTTCCCAAAACACTGTATTTTTAGCTGTTCTGTCCACCATTATTTCCTTCGCTATCTGCCATATGACGTAGTCGTCTGTGTACATGTCATATGTGAGAGGCGCTTGCCTGCGGTGTTGCCGGATTGGGCTCCGCACTTATTGAAAAATACGAAAAGTGGAAAATTTGTATACATATATTAATTAATGAATCACAAAAACGAAAATATGAAACAAACAACAGTAGCAAAATAAAAGGTGATTCCTAATAAGTATAAATCAAAAAATTACAGTAGTAAGCTAAAAAATTGTAAATTGTAAATAATTATAAAAAACAAGAAATAAAAACAGTAGTAAAATTCCATGTAATTATAAAAAACAAAAAGAACAAACAGCAGTAAGATATAAAGCAATTCTAAGTAATTATAAAGAACTATAAAGAAAAACGCAGTAAAACAAAAAAAACAACCTCATGTAATTATAGAAAATAAAAGATAACAGACGGTAGAATAAAAAGCATTTTAAGCGATAACAGTAGGAAAAAAACCATATAATTATAAAAAACAAAAAATTACAAATAATAAAATAAAAAGCAATTTGGATGGAATGAAATTGTTTTACGTTTTACTACTGTTTTTACTTTTTGTTTTGTGTTGTCACTTAGAATTGCTTTTTATTCAACTCTTTGTTATTTTTTGTTTTTTATAATTACATGGGTCTTTTTCCTACTGTTATTATTTTTTGTATTCATTTAGAATGCTTTTTATTTTACCGTTTGTTATCTTTTGTTTTCTATAATTACATGGGATTGTTTTTTTTATTTTACTACTATTTTTCTTTTTAGTTTTTTATAATCACTTAGAATTGCTTTTTATTTTACTGCTGTTTGTTCTTTTTGTTTTTCATAATTACATGGAATTGGTTTTTGTTTTACTACTGTTTTCATTTTTTGTCTTTTATAATTATTTACAATTTATCATTTTTTTCTTACTATTGTAATTTTTTGATTTATACTTATTAGGGATCTCCTTTTATTTTGCCCCTTTTTTTGTTTCAGTTTTTCGTTTTTGTGATTCATTAATTAATATATGTATACAAATTTTCCGCTTTTCATATTTTTCCGTATGTGCGGAGCCCAATCCGGCAACACCGCAGGCAAGCGCCTCTCATATATGACATATGCACAGTCGTCTACGTCATATGGCAGATAGCGCAGGAAATAATGGTGGAAAGAACAGCTAAAAATACAGTGTTTTGGGAAAAAAAAGCATGAAAACAACAAAATTGGAAGTACGAAACCCAGGAATTTGAAGAACTTCAAGTATCTGCATGAAACTATTGTCGCATTACCAACAAGTGGTAAAACCTGCATCTTGCCTCTGTTTTCGGCCATAACTTTTTTACTACTAGTCGGATCTTTTTACACGTGGTCTCATTCTGGGGGTCTCATAAATACCTAAAAATCTTACTCGAAGAGTTATTTCGTTCCTGCCAACACTTTCGATTGAATCCCAAAAAACACGTTTTCTCATTCTTTGTTGTCGAATACAAATTTTTCCCACAAAAATTGGTGTACCCATTATATGCGTCATACCTGTCGGTACACAGGGCTGTCAATCACACAACAAATTCTTACTAGAAACATTTCGAGCTTCTATGTCTAATTGTAGTTTTGATTTTGAGGCGAATCTTATAAACAGAAACTTGAACTGTAGTTCTATCGAAGTTCTATACTTGAATTGAAATTTGTTCAATATAATGGAAAAGAAAACTTGACAAACATCAGAACAAGTTCTTAATTCGTGAAGGAATTCGCGAAGAAATTCGTAGATTTATTTGACGTCAAAAATGAAAAAATCCGTGGACATTTACTGTCAAATGTAAAACGGGTTCACTGAAAATCGAACTAAAACTTAAACGTCGGTAACAATACTACTTTGACTGCTGAACCGATCTTTAGGCTTCTTCAAAGGCACAGCATATCCAGCCGCGTACGTAGGACTGCTATCTTGCAGCGTATCCGCGGGTTTCTCGTAAGGTTGAGCGTACAGCACGCTAGACACGGGACTGCCTGGTAGCGCAGGTTTTTCCTCAGGATAGAAATCAGGTTGATTCGGATCCCAAGGTTGCTCTATAAAATTCACGGGTGGCGCATTCTTCAACGGTTCGTGAGTCCTGTACGTTCTGTCGTACCTTCTTCTACCTCCCAGCGAACTAGCGTCGCTTAGCACCGGACTTTGTGGATCGTCATCGTCGGAGTCTGAGCGACCTAGACTCGGAGATCGCTGGACGCTGCGTAGACTTCGGAGTGATTTCGAACGAGGTAGTTCTTCTTGGATAAATTCTAGTTCTTCCTGGCGTATTTTTTCGTATTTTTGAAAACCTTTGAACGCGAGGAATATGACGACGAGTAGCAGCGGTATCAGAACTGCAAGGATTATGCCCCACGTTGTGGCCGCTTGTCGGGACGAGTATTCCTGTTGACCTGAATACATCGTAAGTGAGAATTTTACTTAGGAATTATTGGAGTCGGGAATAGAAGTCGTCAAAGACAAAGCTTTCAAAATACATATTGCAATATCCATTTTACTAACTTTAAGCTACATTAACTTTACGTATCTCAGTCGCTCCGACAATTGTAGGACGCCTTTATGGCCTCCTTGGTTTTCATGGTTTTCTACTGTTCCGTGTCAGCGCTCTATTTTGAGGTTATGTCACAAATCTTTATTAGCATCAAATTGCTCATTATTCTGATTTATATCATCTGTTTCATCAGCGTCAAATGTCATGCAATTCAAAAAGAAAACATAACCTCACAATAGGAGAACTCTGACGTTGACAAGGAACAGTAGAAATCTAAATACCCCGCCATAGTTAACTGTATTATTTCATTATCTTGAATTCTGTATGGCTTTTATTACATTTTGAGAAATCAACTTCTTTCGTATCAGTGCATATCTGGTTACAATCTTAGTTCCCTAAATCCGTAACTTTGCCCCCAACAGCCGAATTTGAAACGCCCGTTATACTCACGTAGACATTCTGTATATCCGTAGTCAGGAATATTCCAAGTGCCATCCGCCTGGCACTCTCTCCTGGGATCTCCGACCAACACGAAGTCTTGGTTACACTCGAAAGTGACCTTGGTACCTGGTACGAACAGGAAGGTGCTCTTCCTTCCGAACCTGGGAGTTTCGAGCACCCCGCAACTCACAATTTTCGTCCTGGTCGTCTCCTTCAGTTGATATATAGTCGCTTTATAGTTTTGAGTGAAATGGGCCAGGTCTCGATTTAGAGTGTTGGCGTAGTCGTAGTAACATTCGTACATTTTTGTGGTGCAGATGTCGTAGGTTCTGGCTACTTGGTCTGATCTGCAAACGAAAAAACTGACTTATACCGGGTGTAACAAGAACAGGGATTTTTCCGAGAAGGCGTTTTTGAAAAAGGTCAAGGTCAGGTATTTCCAAGGAGATCAACGGTAGCTTTAGATTTGACCTTGAGTCTCACCTTCAAGGTTAACTATTTATTTTTTGGCAACACCAATCGAAGATTAAAAAATTCTGTTTCCAAATGTGTATTAAAATCCAAGATGAAGATTACCTTTAAAAGTCAAATACGTAACTAAAATACATACTCCTGGCCGGTACTTCACGACTAATAATTTTTTAACAAGTCAAAAATTTATCAAATCTAACTAAGTTCATTTACTAAAATATACAGGGTGACTTTGAAGTTGAGTCATTAATTTTCAGATAATGATTGTAGAAGGAAGATAAACCAAAATATAAAAATAAAAAAAAATGTTACCTTGTTTTATGAAGTATCCTCCCGACAAGTATTTCAGTGCGGACCTGTATTTGATCGTGCGGTCTTGGAGCACCAGCATGCCCTCTCCTATGAAGTCACCTGATTCACGAGCCCTTTGTACTACATTAACAAAGGCACGAGGGGTTGGTTGCACTCGATTGGGAAACCGATCCGCATAAATCCGTGATGCCGCGGCAGCATTTTGTAAAGACTCCCTCCCGTAAATAAGAATCATGTCCAGAAGTTCAGTATTTTCGTAAACATGTGCCATTTTTTTCCGTTTGAACCACGCAACAAACACCACTATTCACTCACGCGTTGCCGACTGACACATTGACTGAATACAACTGAATAAAATTGTAGTAAAAACATCGTGATAAGCGTTTCGAATTCTGTCGCTTATTTGTTTCCGATGCGATGAACCGATAAGGCGGATTATATCCGTTGTTGCCAAACACGAGCACATAATATTATTATTGAGACAGGGCGGTACTCAAACTTCTGAAGGGCTATAACTTTGTTACTTTAATTTTACCAGAAAAATGTCAAAGGAAAAAAACATTTCTTTTGATCAGATCTACTCACTGTTAAAATAAATGACTCAACTTCGAAGTCACCCTGTATAGTAGCTCTTAGTAAATGAACTAAGTACTTTTTATTTATTTGTCGTCTAAACCCGACTTTCTTGGTGTTATCTTACCTATTCGCCGGTATAATGTCTTCTGGCACCATATGGAACTCCGGTTTGAACGTCTTGTTGTTGTAATGCGAAGAACTTTTTCCGAATTCTCTGTGGAACAGCGCGCGACCTTTCAGCGGATCCAAAACGTCGTCGATCATCCATTTCTTACCAAAATCGTTGTAAACGCGCTCCATATCGTTGATGTTCGTCGCTACGGATACTTTGGTGCCGTCTGGCAAAGTGAAGTCGTCTTCTTGCTTGAAACTCCAGTTGCCGAAGAGACCCACCGTTTTGTTCTGGAAGAGATATCAAAATACAAATTGGTTAAGGCTTTCGCGGCCAGTTGATAAACTACTGTCTTGATTCGGGTCCAACGGCCGTCGTCGGTTGGAATTTCTTCCTATCGTTTCGCTAGCACGAGTGGCAAGCTTCTTCAGAGGTCCTTTCATTTCCGATGGTACCGCTGAGGGAATGCCTAGATCTGGTGAGCAGGTTCTTCTCTTCTGACATCTGCAAGCTCTTTGAAATCTGTCTCACTGGAAGCTACTTCGTATGGGACGGGGCTTTTATGAGCAGACGGACGGAGTGACAATGGGAAGTCCACTTAGCCCTGTCATAGCCAACCTTTTTATGGAACACTTTGAGAAGAAGGCGGTTGAGACATCGGAGAACAAACCAGCAATTTGGTTCCGGTACGTGGACGACACCTTCGTGATTTGGAAGCATGGCACGGACAGGCTAAACGAGTTTCTGCAGCACCTCAACGATCGGCATCCAAGCATACAATTTACCATGGAGATAGAGAGTGACCAACAACTGGCCTTCTTGAACTGACTAGTCAGGAAGCGAGGTAACAAGCTGGGTCACACAGTGTACAGGAAACCAACGCACACAGACAGATACCTGCACGCTTTCTCCAATCATCACCCAAGTCAGAAGTATGGAGTCATCAGAACCCCGACAGAATGAGCTCGAAGGATTTGCGAACCGGAGAACCTCCAGATAGAACTTGAAGAGGGATATCGAAAGATCAATGGGCTCGAGATCAACCAGGCCACGTGAAACCGAACATCGTCCCACCACCTCTCAAGCGTATCTTCCATTTGTGCCAAGAGTCACGGACAGGATTGGCAGAGTCCTGGTGAGACATGACATTAAAACAATCTTCAAGCATACGAAGAACATCCAACAAACCATCAGATCGGCAAAGGACAAGAAGGACCCACTCTCAGCTGCAGGAGTCCAGACTCTACCCATTACTGAGTAGACACAGCCGGATACCGCTAGCGACCAAGTTACGGCTGATCAAGGCCATCGCCAGACCTCAGCTCGCTTATGCCTCCGCGGTCTGGGGGTATGCTGCTCCCAGCTACCGCAAGCGACTTGCTGCTCAAGAAGAAACTCAACCTTGCGTAGAGACCTGCACTGGGACACCATCCACGAGTACACGAGGAAAAAAGCAGAGAAGACCTTCCAGAAAGCTCAGGACCACCCGTACGAGCAACTACGACTCCTCATGGACTACGATCCGGACGAGAGGCCTCGCAACCGCAGAGCCAAGTACCCTAGACCCAAGTCACAGTTGGCAGACGCTAACTGGAACCTTGACTAGGAGTACCCGCGGTTGCTCTCCCCTTCCCCCTCCACGGCGTAGATGCAGAGGACCAAGAACCACCGGGACCAGGACCCACCGGGACCAGGACCCACCGGGACCAGGACCCACCGGGACCAGGACCCACCGGGACCAGGACCCGCCACGACCAGGACCCACCAGGACCAGGACCCGTCAGGTCCAGGACCAGGAACAATATATAGGTAAGAGGACTTGAAACTCTTGATTTTTCGAAAACAAGAGTTTCAAGAGAACCTAGCAGACCCTCTATCGATGATCGCTTAACGACATCGATAGAATGTGCGATGTAAAGGGAACCAATTCGGCGTTCCCAGAGACTGAAACACATGAGGAGACGTTTTAGCAGACCGCAGGTCACGCACAACACATGGCCTTACCGAGACGCGATGAGTCGGGCCACACAGAGGTTAGGGTTTAGTGGGTATTAGGTAGTCTCCTCAAGACAACCTGGAGTCCCACACACGCCATAGCTCGGGCTATGGTAAGGTGCGTAAATGCATCCCACCCTCACAAAAAAAAAAAAAAAATCGTCAGTCTACATCCAGCTTCGGAAGTGGAAGGACCTCTAAAGAAGATTGCCACTCGTGCTAGCGAAACATTAGGAAGAAATTCCAACCGACCACGGCCTTTGGACCCGAATCAAGACAGCAGGATATCAAAATAGTCGAAAGCTCTATAGTGATTATAAATAGTTTAATGCAATGAACGGTTAGATAATTTGGGGTACTTTTATTTTTTCGTTTGGAGAATTTTCAGAAACTACAAAGCTCTTTCTACTATGCATAGTAATCTTGTGTAAACATTTTATCGTATGGTGACATAGTTGGTTTAAAACTGATTTCCGAAATCTTTTAACATCTTGGATACTAATGTACGTTATTTTCAATTTTCACAAAAACTACTGGGCTTTTAAAAGATGGTTTTGTAGCTCCTTATGCTCGTGGCTCAATATAAATTCTTATTTTTATCCTTGGGAAGTTGTTATTTTGGGATATCTTTCCCCCGTGTGTTCATAAATGTTTAATGATATCATCGGAAAATATATTTCTTTGCCTTTGAAGTGTATTTATTTTTCCTTGATGTCCACGTGCAATATACAGCAATTCCGCAGGATTCGGAAGAATCAACATATTGAAAACTTACAATGAATGACCAAGGTAGATATACCCTGGATGTCATGAATCCTTGGTTGTCAAGTACTTCTACTCCTGCGCCGTTATCGAACATAATAATGACCTCAGATTGGTTCAGAACGTATGTTGGCGTATAGATCGTGACACCTGAAAAATATTACATATAATAATGATAGTATTCGTCTTTATTCAAACTATACAGGGTGTCCCACTAGTAAAGATAGAGAGTTGCGATTTTCGCAATGCTATGGTACTTTTTTGTGAAATGGAAGATGGTAAAAACAAAATTTCCGTAGCCCACTTCGTTTCTGAGATACAGTGCGAAATTGAAAATATTGCATTTTGAAAGGCCGCTTGTATCTCCGATATCTTTTAACACATCGCAAGGCTAAAAACAGCTTGTCATACAATTTTTCACGTAGAATCCAGTGATACAGTCAGATTTTTCCTATGAGGTGTCAATTTTTAGCTATAAATCAAACTTAGTTTTTTTTAATGAGACACCCTGTATAATCTTTCTCGTTTTCTCGTCCCTATACGAAACTTTTGGTAAGTATTGTATAAGTATTAGTAGGCCGTGGTTAGTAGAACAATGTAATGATTATTTGCTAAGCCGTTGTCAAAACGCGTCAGTGTAATACAGGGTGTAAACGTCATTATTCAAATGGATGTTGTCTAAGGTCTGTTCCAAAAGTTCTGGTAGGTTAATGGCTAGAAAGCTAACTGACAACTTTGGGGGTAACTCGAAAGGGAGAATTACTTGATCGTCAAGAATACCCGCCCAAATATTTATTTTAAAACGTTGTTGGAAACGACCTTCACGAATGGTATGAGGATTTTCTTGGGCCCACGTGTGAGTATTAAGGAAATTTAATATCCCGTTTCGCGTAAAAGTATATTCCCAGATATCATGTGCTATATGTTTCTGTAAAGCTTATAAAATTTTCAATCAAACGAGAAAAATATACAGGGTGTCCCATTAAAAACATGTTTCATTTATAGCTAAAACTAGTCAGCTCACAACAAAAACTTGACCGCCACTACATTCCACGTAAAAAACTGTGTGAGTGCCAGTTTTTAGCTCTGCGATATGTTAAAGGGTAACGGGGAGACGAGGGGGTAGCAAAAAGCAATTTTCTCACAGAAACGAAGGGAACTATGAAAACTATATACATAGCGTGTGTCTTTTGTCAAAAAAGGAGCTTAGTATTGCAAAAATCGAAACTCTCTATCATTACTAGTAAGTAATATCATCGAAAATGGGACACCCTGCACAATTTAATGCAGAAAAAGAGGAGGGTTGCAAATCGTAGTAAAGTTGAGAAACACGCTACTTAGTCTAATCATATTAGCAGATCTTTCCGAAATAATTGTAAAAGCTAGTTTTATTGGTGCAAGTTGTTCAAAGGGGGTATTTGAAATATGGACGTATAAAATGGGTATACCAATTTTTGTGGGAAAACTTTTTATTTGACAACAAAGAATGAGAAAACGTGTTTTTTTGGGAATCAATCGAAAGTGTAAACTTTTTGTATGAGATTTTTAGATATTTATGGGACCTACAAAATGAGACCACACATAAAAACATCCGACTAATAGCAGAAACGTTACGGCCGAAAAACTAGGCAAAATGCAGGTTTTGGCACTTGTTGGTAATGGGACAATAATTTCACGCAACTACTTGAAATTCTTCAAATCCATAGGATTCATACTTCTTAATAACAACAACAAAATTGGAGTAAACGGGAAATTGTCGACTGATGAGGCACTTCGTTGCCGAAAACAGACAGTAACACAGCAAGGCATTCTTGTTGTGATAAGTTGTAATAAATTATGGCGCGAAAATGTTCTCGGTTGAGTTCCATTTTTCTAATGACTTGGTGACGCTTCAAAATTCACTGTAGTGAGAACATTGCACGTATCGTTGCGAAACTTTGAATTTAAGTGTACTGAAGAGTGAGGTTAAGATTCAGGACGTTCGATCCGCGTGGCTCTCTATGTTTCTATATGCAAAACTTAACAGACATCCCTCGTATTGGTCAAGTAGTTTTCTGAGAATTTCTAATTGTTTATCCCAAAACGGCTGTTTTCCGGCCATCACTACTAGTTTATTGAGCAATATAAGGGTTAGTTTAAAGGGAATTGTATAGCTTTACCAGCTTGAACAACTTGCAGTAAAAAAACAAAGTTTTCAATGTACACAAAGGGAGAAAAGTTAGTCAAAAACAAGAGCAATAGGTTTGAACTATGGATGCAAGCTGATTTGAGGTTTATCAGCAATTTAAATAAATTGCAGGACTCTAAGTATTATATAAAACTACAGCACTTAAAGAACGATGAAAAAACGCTGTAAAGTGAATAGGTGTAGTTATCAGATTTGGTAAATATAATATGTCTGTCATGTATACAGGGTGTCCCAGAAGTCGACATCAAGCCGAAACCGGGTGATAGGCAAAGTCATAACAGCTATCAGAAAAATATATAAAAAAATTTTATGAATGTGTTTTGAAAATTATAGGTCTTTGAAAAAGATATAGAAATTTCACACCCTACGGCAGTCTGTCAACTCCTGTTACTACAAATATTAACTTTTTTTGGATTTTATTTTTACAATGTAATGATGAATAATGCATCTTCAAATTGGTGTCTCAACCTTACTGCCAACTTTTCTCGTTCAGGAAAAATTGCCACTTATTTCCCAACCAAGTATTCCAAAGTAAAACTTTGCTCAACTTTAACTGGCTGTACTGGAAAAAATGTACTACGAGAGTTTGGCAAGTAACCTTAAAAGTTGGCGCATTTAATAAGGATTCCAAAATGGTATAACACTTAGAAGATTACTCGTTAACTTATGCACAATTTTTATTTGAAGAAAAACTGATGAAAATTTTTCAAAATTTCCTAATTAAACAGCGATTATGAAAACGCACAAGGACCCTTAAGGATAACTGTTTGCACAACAGTGGGCGTCAAAATGCTGCTGATAATGATTTACCTTTACAGCAAATGCTCAAACTGTTTTCCTTCAGCCGCAATACACGCTCGACATCTTCTTAAAAAAGATCGGGTTATTAAACGAGCGAATCCACGGTTATTAACAAACTCAGCTGCTTCCAATAGTCTTTGCCGCAGCTCAGATACATTTTGAATCGGCTTGAAATACGCTTTTTCTTTTACAGTTCCCCAGTAAAAAAATCTAAAGGATTCAAATCAGGTGATCGGGCTGGCCACGGTATTGTACCAGACCGCCCTATCCATCTGCCTGGAAAGTTTTGATCGAGATACTCTCTCACTGAGAGTGCATAGTGTGCTGGGCAGCCATCATGCTGAAACCATATGTCCCTGTAAATACTCAGTGGCATGTCCTCCAATAAATTGTCTAAATGATTTTGCAAAAAAACCTAAATAAACCTCAGCAGTCAAAGTCTCTGGGAACTCAAACGGACCGATTATTTTACCATTAAAAATTCCTGTCCAATGGTTTATCTTGAAGCGATATTGAGATTTATCTTCTCTCATCAAATGTGGGTTTGCTACGTGCCAAGTTATGCAGGTTCATGTACCCATCTTTCTTAAATGTGGTCTCATCTGACCATAAAATTTTTCAAAGAACCGTGGATCTTCCCTTTGTCTTTCTAACATTGTGCGACAAAAAGCAACTCGGGGCTCATAATCCCGGGGCAGAAGAGTTTGAACACGCTGTACGTGGTATGGATGGAGCACATTTTTTTGCAAGATTCTATGGGCTGTACTTTTGGGCACACCTGTTTTTAGTTCTATTGCACGCACTGAAGTACTCGGGTCTTCTTCGACAGTTCCTAGCACCACGTCTTCGTAAGGAAGGAAAGATCTTCCCTCACCGTGTGATTGGTTTGGTAGTTGGCCCTCTGAGAACAGTAAGCGGTGCACATTTGTGAACACTCGATGATGACGAGCTGCATTCGGGTACCTCTCACAGTAAAGTCTCGCTGCAGCATTAGCGTTGCATCTGCATTCCCCATAAATGAGGTGCATGTTAGCATATTCTTGTACGGTGTACACGGACATAGCGGCACTGCACAATCACACTATCAAAGATAGTCTAAGGAAAGCAAATGTTGTTTTGAAGAGCAATTAAACAGTCCAAATCCAAATCACAAGCGATCAACAGTCCAGTTCACGAATCCAAAATTAGTAACAGTACGAAATCAACAAGCACGAACATGTAAAGATGCGCAGTAAACGAAGGAGTACTGATCGGTATCAAAGTGTGCAATAGCAAGTAAGTGATGTGCTTCATCCATACCACATACAGCGTGTTCAACCTCTCCTGCCCCGGGATTATGAGCCCCGAGTTGCTTTTTGTCGCACAATGTTAGAAAGACACAGGAAAGATCCACAGTTCTTTGAAAAAATTTTATGGTCGGATGAGACCACATTTAAGAATGATGGGTACATGAACCTGAATAACTTACACGAGTGGCACGTAGCAAACCCACATTTGATGAGAGAAGATAAATCTCGACATCGCTTCAAGATAAACCATTGGACAGGAATTTTAAATGGTAAAATAATCGATCCGTTTGAGTTCCCAGAGACTTTGACTGCTGAAGTTTATTTGGATTTTTTGAAAAATCATGTACAAAATTTATTGGTGGACGTGCCACTGAGTATTAACAGGGACATGTGGTTTCAGCATGATGGCTGCCCAGCGCACTATGCACTCTCAGTGAGAGAGTATCTCGATCAAAACTTTCCAGGCAGATGGATAAGGCGGTCTGGTACAATACCGTGGCCAGCCCGATCACCTGATTTGAAACCTTTAGATTTTTTTACTGGGGAACTGTAAAAGAAAAAGTGTATTTCAAGCCGATTCAAAATGTAGCTGAGCTACGGCAAAGACTATTGGAAGCAGCTGAGTTTGTTAATAACCGTGGATTCGCTCGTTTAATAACCCGATCTTTTTTAAGAAGATGTCGAGCGTGTATTGCGGCTGAAGGAAAACAGTTTGAGCATTTGCTGTAAAGGTAAATCATCATCAGCAGCATTTTGACGCCCACTGTTGTGCAAACAGTTATCCTTAAGGGTCCTTGTGCGTTTTCATAATTGCTGTTTAATTAGGAAATTTTGAAAAATTTTCATCAGTTTTTCTTCAAATAAAAATTGTGCATAAGTTAACAAGTAATCTTCTAAGTGTTATACCATTTTGGAATCGTTATTAAATGCGCCAACTTTTAAGGTTACTTGCCAAACTCTCGTAGTACATTTTTTCCAGTACAGCCAGTTAAAGTTGAGCAAAGTTTTACTTTGGAATACTTGGTTGGGAAATAAGTGGCAATTTTTCCTGAACGAGAAAAGTTGGCAGTAAGGTTGAGACACCAGTTTGAAGATGCATTATTCATCATTACATTGTGAAAATAAAATCCAAAAAAAGTTAATATTTGTAGTAACAGGAGTTGACAGACTGCCGTAGGGTGTGAAATTTCTATATCTTCTTCAAAGACCTATAATTTTCAAAACACATACATAAAATTTTTTTAAATATTTTTCTGATAGCTGTAATGACTTTGCCTATCACCCGGTTTCGGCTTGACGTCGACTTCTGGGACACCCTGTATAATGCCTAAGGATCAGCTTTTCTCTTAAGTGGAGGCTTAGACATGAATTCTCGTTTATAAATCAGTACGAGTAGGTAATATCATTTGACAATATAATTTAAATAGTTCCATCAAGAGTGTAAATTGTTTAAGACCGCACCGCAGACAGGCAAACATGGACATCTGCGGTCTAGGCTTGGTCTCTGAGACAAAAAACGAAATCATAGCAAGCATAGTGACTGACCTTGAAAATGCTGGAATTTCAAGGACGGCCTATCAAAGAACAATCTTCTACCGTCTGCAATGACGTCCAGTCTGTATCTCCATCTAGCATCCATAGGTCTTCTGCGAACTTCTACTGCTATGGTACCGTTGCCTCTAGCTACAACTGATGTTAGTTGCGTTGCCTTTACCTACAAAATCGATCGATAGTCTTCGACATTGGATTTGTAAAAGATAGTCAAAATAGCTCAGCCTCGTCTGGTAAACCATTACCTTGCCTTACTATTCGTCAGAGCGGTCCGATGGACCTTTTCTCTTAGTTAAAGATCTGATTTACACAAAGCAACATGTGATCCTAGCCTGAGCGCGTGATATTTACCTCGCCGTACGCATTCGGTTCCATCTGTTCGAAACGACCTTGAACTTCCAAATTGTCAGTTTGGGTTCGTGACTTGACCAACACGAACTCCCCTTTGCCGTTGAACGTGTATTCCACGTCGTCAAAGGTGACAAAATGCGGGTCTCCGTATACTCCGGCAACACCTGGGGCTTGGTACGCCACGCAGTCTTGCGTCGGTCGTCTTTCAAACCTGTTTAGAATAAAAATTAGAGCCTTCAATGATAAAAATGAAATGCGGAATGGAAAATCAGAAAAAGGTGAAAAAGAAGAAGGGTTCTTGTAGACATTATCCATACCTGGAGCCGCCTGGTACTGATCACGTTCTGAGCGAATTTGTCAATTTTTATTTGGAGTATTATTTTGCCATGAACCGTTTTCCAAAAAATATCTCGTGAATCCAGTTTTTGATCGCCCTCTCATGTGTTCTCGTACACATTTTATAAAATTAAATTCTAACACCAATCTCACCGACGGACTCCTGATGATGACAGCACAGATTATCGAAAGCTTGAGTTGTAAGTCAAAAGGGTTGAATCGCATATACACCTATACAGGGTGTTTCAGTTTATTGTTGCATAACTTTAAGATTCGATAGAACTTTTAAAATTAATGCATAAAGTCTATATAAACATGGGTCGAAAAATGCGTGGCTTCCGAAATACAGGGTGTTTAAATTTTCTTTCTAAAATAGTTTTTTTAAAATATTTCGAACAATATTTGATGTATAACAGTGAAAATTGTTATACAAGGGTTTTTTGGTACGGCAAAACGAACCATGGGCATAGTTTTACTGTAGCCGCTAGAGGGCGCTCTCTACTGTACCTGTAGTGTATTAAAATGACCGAAAAAAATTTCTTAGTGCAATTTCTTGCTTTTCGAATGAAAAAACTGATTCTTCGCACTTTTCTGCATAAAAAAGCTCCCCTGTGAGTTTTCGTTATAGTTAGCCGTTTTTGAGATATTTCGATTTTTAAGGTTCGATGCATTTTTAATTATTTATGGGAAAATAATATTTTTTTTTTACATTTTCGATTTGGGCATTACAAGTAATTAAGATGATCGTTTAGATTGTGTTTTTAAACACAGCAATAATTCCTAACTCCAAATAAACACAAAAAACAGAATATTAATTTGTTTAATTTTCCAATATTATTTTTAACAAATTAAATTAATTATTTACAACTAAAATGATATTGGATAGTTAGGACAAACATACAACATCTAAAGTAGTTGCTCGAAATGTAAACCCAATTGTTCAATACACAATTCACATCTACGAATGATCGAACGTGGTATACCATTATTCAAATAAGGCCTTATTTCATCACATGCATTCCTGATTCTGTCTATTATATGTATAGTATATTATTCAAAAAGCAAAAAATTGCACTAAGAAAATTTTTTCGGTCATTTTAATACACTACAGGTACAGTAGAGAGCGCCCTCTAGCGGCTACAGTAAAACTATGACCATGGTTCGTTTTGCCGTACCAAAAAACCCTTGTATACCAATTTTCACTGTTATACATCAAATATTGTTCGAAATATTTAAAAAAAACTATTTTAGAAAGTAAATTTAAACACCCTGTATTTCGGAAGCCACGCATTTTTCGACCCATGTTTATATAGACTTTATGCATTAATTTTAAAAGTTCTATCGAATGTTAAAGTTATGCAACAATAAACTGAAACACCCTGTATACTAAAGGGCATATAAAATGCAAAACCGACTAGGAGTGCTGTAATTTTGAGCATACTGTGACGAATAGTTCTGTTGGCGCCATCTGTTGGGCGAGTCTCCTAATTTCCAGAGCTTAATGGCCACCTCTGCTTTTACGCGAACCACGACCGCACAAGCCGCCTGGCGGCGTCTGTGAGGACCGCGGCAGTGCCTCGCCTTCTAGAAAGACGCGAAGCAGCCTCGACTATTCGGGAAAGCCGCTATGTGGCTCCCGATTCTTCTAGACTCAACGATGCGGACTATATAACTCGGCGGCCGGGAGATGGAAGGAGAGTACTGAAAATACGGTAGAGTAGCAGAGCGGAGTGGAGCATAGTGCAGTCAATGGCGACATAAGAATTAGTCAGACATAAATAGTGGTGTATATAAATGTTTTATCAGGTTAAATAAATCAGTGCATTTCTTTTGGTGGAATCCAGTGTTTTAATCCACACCCAAAATAACTGAGAAAGACGCTACAATACTTTCACACAAGGTACAATAATGAATTAATACCAGAGTACCCAAGATTATCGAAGACTAGACACGGAAGTAATTTCGTAAACAAAATTTCATCACCATGTACCTCGGTAGGGGAGCATTCTCGGACCCATATGTATAGAACATTTTTTTTGTTATTTTTGGATGTACTTCCTACCTCAAAAATATTGGCACAGAATAAGTTTTAGGAGTTACATTCAATTTTTCCTCCTTACGAAATACCTTATTATTACTATTGTACTTTTTGGTATCTATCAAATTCCTCCAAACCTGAGAGTTTCGCATCCCACTGACTGTTCCTCCTGCCACAGGCAGCACAGGTACTTGGGCACCATATCGTTGAACCATTGCGACAGTGTCGGCACCTTGGTGGCTTCGTTGTAAGGCATCTTGCCGAGATTGTGGCATCTTCGTGGACTGGAACCCCATTGCTGATCGTAGGATAACATCAGGTAGCCGTTTTTGTCGTAACAGCATTGCTGTTCGGAGCCTTCTAGCCTAGAAGAAGTTTTCAGAATGTTTAGGTAATTTTTTTTTGATGTAATGTGGCTATGATGCTTTTAAATGTGAAATTGTGCCATCAAAGTGTTTATTTCTTTAAGTGTTGACGTTGTCTATGGTTACTATCGTAATATCGGAAACCGTAGGACAATAATCTTCCAGTACTCTGAGCGCTTTCAAAACATTTAAAATTCTCAAAATGAAAAAATTTCAAAATCGGTTCTAGCCAAAAGTTTTCGGAAACTTAAAATAGTCAGTATGTTCAGAACGTCAATTTATAGGTTTTGAAAACTTTCAAATTTGTCCTGTAGGGAGCATGCACCAGACGATTTGCATAAGTACAAAATCAATTTTTTGAAAATTCTGGAAATTTCGGAAATTCCAAAAACTCAAATAATTAAAAAAATTACAAGATTCCAAATATTTCGAATATTCCAGAAGTTTAGAAAATTCTGAAACTTTCGAAAATTCTGGAAACCTCCAAAATTTGGATAAGTCAGAAAATTTGTAAGATTTCAAAAATTCGAAAAAAATACGTGTATTCCGAAAATTTCAAAGATTCAAAAACAAGGCAAAAAGTTAGAAATTTCAGAAAATTTCGAAATATCTGTAAATTCTGAATGTTCCAAAAATATCAAAAATTTCAGAAAGTCAAAAAATCCAGAATATCCAGGATTTTTTGAAAATTCTGAAAACTCCAGTAAATTCAGAAAATTCACAAATTCTCATTAGTTCCAAAAAATTCTCACAAATTCCAGAAATTCAGAAAATCAAAAAATTTGAAAAATTCGAAATATTCAGAAATAATCCCAAAATCTTTGGTTGTTCCGAAAAATTCAAAAATTCCGAAAGACCCGAAAATTCCGAAAATTTTATGGTTTTCTGAATTTTTAAATCTTCCAAAACTTCCAGAACTGTAAATGCCTTCAAAACATTTAAAATTCTCAAAACTATAAAATTTTTAAAATCTGGACTTTCAAAAACTTAAAATTGTCGATAGTTTCAGAATGTCAAGTTACAGGTTTTAAAATTTTCATATTTGTCCTGTGGAAAGGATGCACCAGACGATTTGCATAAGTACAAAATCAATTTTTTGAAAATTCTGGAAATTTCGGAAATTCCAAAAACTCAAATAATTAAAAAAATTACAAGATTCCAAAAATTTCGAAAATTCCCAAAGGATTGTGTGTATTCCGAAAATTTCAAAATTACAGAAATAATAAATTCTAAATATTTAAAAAAATTTAAAATTCCAAAAAGTTCAAAATTTTCGAAAATTACAAAAGTTGCTGGAATTCCTGGTATTCCGAAAGTATAATTAAAAAAAATCCGGAAATTTTGAAAATTCCAAAAAGTTCAAAATATTTGAAAACTCCAAAAGATAGTGGCATTCCTGATATTCTGAGAACTTCAAAAATTCCATAGATTCAGAAAATTTTCAAAATTCCAAAAGTTTCTGAAACTTTCAAAAATTTTGGAAATTTCAAAGATTTAGATGTCAGATAATTTGCAAGAGTTCAAAAATTCGCCAAAAATTACGTATATTTCGAAATTTTCAAAGATTCAATAATTTCGAAATAACCAAAAACTTTGAATATCCCGTAAATTTCAGAATATTCGAAAATTCCAAAAAGGCAATAAGTTTGAAATTTCAGAAAATTTAGAAAATTCCCACAAATTCCACAAATATTTGCATATTTTCCGAAAATCCGAAAATTACAAAAATTCCGAAATAACCAAATTCTTTGGTTGTTCCGAAGAATTCGAAAATTCCGAAAGACCCGAAAATTCTGAAAATTATATGGCTTCCTGAATATTGAAATATTCCAAAACTTTCAGAACTGTAAATGCTTGCAAAATATTTAAAATTCTCAAAACTATAAAATTTTCAGAAACTGGACTTTCAAAAACTTAATATATCAATCAATCAATATATTCAGAAAGTCAATTTACAGGTTTTGAAAATTTTCATATTTGTTCTGAGGGTAGGAATATCAAAAATCTTCGTTTTGTACTAAAGTATATTATTGTATATTTACTTTTTACGCTTTGAAGGACTTTAAGCACTGCCTGCGGCCGATATTTCTAAAAATGGTGAATGCGCTTGCTAAATTGATATGACAAACAGGTAAAATTAAAGAAAATACGTTAGTCTTGTTTCGTAATGATACCTGTGATCATGATAGAGTACATACACATCTACGTTTTGGAAAGCTTTCTTACCACTTCCGGATTGAAGTGTATTAACGTAAAATCTGTGGGCGACATTTATGAAAAATGGTGAATGCTTCCAATAAACTGAGTAAACCGGTGAAATTGATGAAAAAGCGTTATTCTCTCTTACTAATTTTTCTCTATGAGTTTGAGATGGAATATTAACAACCTATGTTTTGAGAGCCTTCCCTATCACTTCCGGACTGTATTAGCGCAAAATCTGTGAAAAATATTTGTGAAAAGTGGTGAATGTGCCTACTGATTGGTAAAACCGCGGTATTCTTGTAACCTGGTGTTCCTTGTGATTCTGAGAGGAAATTTTAAAAACCTGTGTTTTGAACGCCTTTCTAATCGAATTCGGAAAATTTTGAAATGCAGATAATTTCGGGAATTCTAAAAACTCAACACATTCAAAAAATTTACAAGAATCCAAAAATTTCGAAAATTCCCAAAGACTGTGGATATTCGGAAAATTCCAAAAGTTCAGAAAATTGAGTATATTCCGGAAATTTAAAAATATAGCAACAACAAAAAATTCTGAATATTCTGAAAATTTCGGAAATTCCAAAAGGTTCAAAATTTCCGAAAACTCCAAAAGATGCTGGAATTTCTGATGTTCCGAGAGTTTTGAAAATTCCGGACATTTTGAATATTGAAAAAAAAGCGAAAACTCCAAAAAGTTCAAAATTTCCGAATACTTCAAAGGATGCCTGATATTCTAAAAGTTTCAAAATTCCGAGAATTTTTAAGATTCAAAATATTTCTAAGATTCTAATAATTCAGAAAATTTACAAGATTCCAAATATTCCCAAAAAATTCCGTAAATGTGGAAAATTGCGTATATTCCGAAATTTTCAAGAATCCTAACAATTCCGAAATAACCAAAAACTCTGAATATTCCGTGAATTTAAAAAAATTCGTAAATTCCTAAAAGGTAAGAGAGTTCAAAGGTTCAGAAAATTTTAAGAGATCTGAAAATTCCAAAAATACCATAAATTTCGGAAATTCCAAAAATTCAGAATATTCCGATTCTTTTGAAAATTCTGACAACTCCAGAAATTCAGAAAACTTACAAGATTCCAAAAATTCAGTAACTTCCAAAAATTCCGAATCTTTGGAAAAGTCAAAAAATTCTGAAGATCTCAAAAATTCTGGAAACTCCAACAGATCCCACAGATTCTGAAAATGACATATTCCGAAATTCCAGAAAATCGGGAAATTCCAAAAATTCAGAAAGTTCCGAAGATCCATAAAATCTGGATATTCCGAAAAGCTCGAAAATTCCGAAAGATCCGGTAATTCAGAAAATTTTATCGCCTCCTAAATTTTGAAATCTTTTCAAAATATTTAAAATTCCCAAAATATTAAAATTTCCAAAATTTGGACTTTCAAAAACATAAAATGGTCAATATATTCAGAAAGTTAATTTAAAGCTTTTGAAAATTTTTAAATTGGTTCTGTGGAGAGGATGCTTCAGCAAAAAGTCAGTTTTCAGAAACATGCGTTTTTATTGTTTTTTTCCGATTTTTCCTAGGAATATGTGTAGGAATATTAAAAATCTTCGTTTTGGACCAATATTTGTGAAAAGTGGTGAACGTGCATACAAAACGAATTTGGAAAACTATGTGTAATTAAAGGAAATGCGTTATTCTTATTACCTGGTGTTGTTTATGATTGTGAGAGGAAATATTGAAAGTCTGTGTTTTGAAGGTCTTTCTTATCAATTTCAGACAGAAGCGTATTAGCATGTAACCTACGTTTATGGAAAATGGTGAAAGCGCACACTAAGCTTGGTAAACTGATAAAACTTGCCCCATAATTGAAAATATTTTGACTGTATTGCAATAGTTGCTTGCAATAGTTGCTTCATACTTAGAATGTGTATTTTTTGTACCTTTCACGATATTTATATGTTGCAATATTGTATTCTCCTTAGTTACCGATATTGTTGAAGTCCTTTTTGTTATTATTGCTATTATTACTACGAGTATTCTAAAGTCGTCAGGTAGCTTGGGTAGCACTACTTGCGAAACGCTTTAGGGTTATAAAAATCATTTTGAAATGTTGTTTCTCGGACTCTTCTGTCTATGATTTTTTCTGTTTTAAAGCACCTTATACACAATGGAGTCCGAAAGCCAACACTGTCAACAAATTTCAAACAACGGCTAAAAAATCATTTTAACACTCTTGTATTTACTTACGTGGGTGCCCCAGTTTTGACACAATGCAACGCCTGGTTGTTGTAGTAACATATCGGGTTCGTATCCTTGTCACAATCGAAATCTGGCATGAACCTTCCTCGATCAGCGAGAGCCTGTTGGACAGTGCACGGACATTGAGCCAGTTCGTGGGCAAAGTTCTTGAGGTATCTGTCGGTTCTGAGCCAGTCGTCGCAAAGGTACTTGGGCCAGTTCTTGCCGTACATGTTCTCCCATTGGAACTGGAAGTACCAGCCTAGAGGGAGCGGTCGGCTCCAGACCAGCGGAGTGATCTCTATGCTTCGTTGTGTTGTAGTATACGTGTTTACCTGAAAGTTAGTTAGGGGAAGATATTTCATACGTAAATTTGTATGATATTGATGTTTTCAGCATTCACAGAATTTACAAAAATTTAGAGGAATTCCAGCAATTACAAAAATATAACTATTCCGACAGTACCGACAATTTCAAAAATTACGAAAATACTAAAGATTTTGGGACATCAAGATCTAGACAAATTCGAAGATTCCAAAATTCCACGAAATCCAGAAAATTCGAAACCTTTGAAACACTGAAAATTCGAAAACGCTGAAATTTCAGATGATTCCAAAGATTGCTGAGCATTCCTAAAATTTTGAAAACTCGGATAATTCCAAAAATTCTGAAAATTCTGAAGATTACAAAACTTCCAAAATTTTCCAAAACTTAGAAAATTTAAAAAAACTTGAGAAAATCTCGATGAAATCGAAGATTCCAAAATTCCACAAATCCGAAAATTCGGAAAATGCAGAAAATTCCGAAAATTCCAAACGTTGCTGGAATTCCTGAAATTTCGAAAATTCCGGAAATTCCAAGCTTCTTAAAGATTCTGAAAATTTAGAATTTTTCAAAAACTCAAAAATTTGGGAATTTCCAAAACAATTTACAAGATTCCAAAATTTCCAAATATTCCCAAAAGATTCCGTATATGTATTCCAAAAATTCCGAAATAAAAAAATCTGAATACATATACCCAAAAATTCGAAAATCCCAAAATGTTCAAAATATCTGATAATTCTAAAAGTTGCCGAAATTCCGAAGATTAAAAAAATTCAAAAATTCAACAAATTTAAAAGATTAAAAACAAATTCAAAAATTCAAACAAATAAAAAAATAAAAAAATAAAAAAAAAACAATTGAAAAAATGAAGAAAAAAAATTCAAAAAGGCAATAAAGTAAAAAAAATTAAAATTCAAGCATTTAAAAAAATTTTAAGAATCGAAAAAATAAAAAAAAAAAATACTAAAATTAAAAAAATTACAACAATTATAAAAATCTAAAAAATTCAAAATACCACGTGTGGACGGAATATTACTCATAAACAAATTCATTTTGGAAAAATCTATTTATGGCATGTTATATATAACATTTGAAGGCACATTTCTAAACTTCATAGTATGTTATATCAATATTCTTCTTTTGGATTGGTTTATCCAAATATGCAATAAAATTCGAGGCATTCCGTTCAAAAAATCACAACTTTGATATGTAGTTCGAAATTGGGACTATAATGGCCAATATTTTAGAAATGTGCCCTCAAATGTCATGTATAACATGTAATAAATAGATTTTCCCCAAAATGTATTTGTTTATGAGTAATATTCCGGCCACCCCAAAATTCAAAAATTTTCAAAGATTCAAAAAATTCAAAATTTCAAGAAAATCAAACAATTTGGGAAATTGAAAAATTCGAAAAAATCAAAAATTTCAGAGAATTCAAGAAATTCATGGAATTCAAAAAATTCAAATACAAAAAATTGCAGAAAATTAAAAAAGACAATATATTAAAAAAAATCAACAAACCCAAGAAATCCAAAAAATCCAATTATTTCAAGAAATTCAAAGAATTTAAATGCTTCAAAAATTCCAAAAAGACTAAGAGTTAGAAAAAATTCAAAGATTAAAAACATTCCAAAGATCAAAAAAATTCCTAAAATTCCAAAAATTCCAGGAATTCTAAAAATTTAAAAAAATTCAAATTTTTTAAAAATTCCGACAATTCTAAAGATTCAAATAACACCAAAAAATTTGAGATTTTAAAATTTCCAAAAATTTCAAAAACTCCAGAAACAATAAATCAAAAATTCCAAGAAATCAAAAAACTCAAATAATCCAAAAATCCTAGAAATTGCAAAAATTACAAAAATGTCCGATATTCTGGAAAATTCGTAAATTACCGAAAATTTCGAAAATCCGAGATTTTTCAAATAATAAGATCTCTGAATATTTCGAAAATGGCGAAAAGTCCAAAAAGTGCGTAAATATCCGAAAATTCCGAGAGATCTGAAATTCTTAAATATTCCTGAAGTTTCGGAAGTTCGAAATTCAAAAAATTGCTTAAATTTCTCAAATTTCGTTGTTGTGTTTTAGGGTCATTTCTATATTACAACTCAATCTTTTTATACAAGCTTACCTTAATGGACTCCGTAAGGTTGATTTGCAAGAAGCCAAACTTCATATCCGTCAAAAACTCGTTGGTCCTCGCCCTGAACTGCGATGGTATGATCGTGTACTCTCCCGTATTCTGAATGTTCTCCGCAATGTCTGTAATGTAGACGAACGTAGGTCGGATTGTGGTCTCTCTGTATCCCCACAAGGACATGCGGATATTCGCGTTCTCGTTTGTGGTCAGGTTCTGCTTCTCCCAGGTGATCCTGATCTCGCTGGGGGAACGCTCGTGGATCTTCATGTCGCGGAAGTAGATTTTCTGGGAGGCTTGAGAAGGGGACTCTAAAAGAGAAACACTGTCATTGGGCAAGAAGTTTTCCTATAACCTCTTGAAAAGGTACGATTTATTGAGAAAATATAACAAAGGATTAAAAACGTCCAGACAGAACGTTATTGGTTGTTTGAGTTTCAAGATAATTTTAAAGGACTCTCTGGACGCGTTCGGTAGAACGAACTGTTAGAAAACAAGTAGTTAATACGGAACCCCTAAAAGAATAAAATTCAGCTTGAACTTAATTTGATTTCAAACAGAAGAAAGGAATTTGTTCTATTTAAAACCATTCCCCTGTTCGAGGATTGCAATTTCCTTACCAACATAGTATTTTCCCTTCCACTTGAACGGTTCCGAATTCCTGGCGATCTGCAGGTTGACCCAACCTTCGGCGTAGAGCATAGGTTGGACACAGATGGCCCTATTCCTGTCCACTACGTATCCAGGCACCTCGTTGGCCACGTCGAATTTGCAACGGATCTGGTCGTCAGGAAGAAAACAGGGACCGGTTATGTTGACCACAGTGCCTCCTAACATGTTACCGCTCTCTGGAGCGAAGACCAGCGGCAAATTGGCACCGTCTTGAAACAAAATTGTAAATGAACATGTAATTTTGAAAATTTCCATATTGTCGATGATGGTGTAAAATGTAACAAACTTTGCAAACGTGTGATGACAACTGTGATATTTGAAACGTAAAAGTTGAATCCTTTCGGAACATCCTAAAATTTTGAAAATTTCGAAAACTCAGAAGATTCCGAAAATTCTAAAGAAACTGAAAATTTCTAAGATTTATAAAATTCTGGAAATTCTAAAGTTTTGAAATATCAGAAAATTTCGAGAAACCCGAAAATTGCGAAACTTTCGAAAATTCCGAGAGTTTCGAAAACTCAGTGAATTCTGAACATTCACAAAATTCTGAAATTGCGGAAATTCCGAAAATTCAAATAAATCCTAAAATTTTGAAAATCACCATAGCTCGTTAGTCCCCGAAAATTTAAAATGATCCGAATATCCTAAATGTTCGGAAAATTTGAAAAATTTAAAAAATTCCGAAAATATCGAGAATTCCAAAAACTCCGAAAGTTTCAAAATTCCAAACATTCTGAGAATTTCGAAAATTCCGGAAATTACAAGACTTCAAAGAATTCCAAAAGTTACGAAAACTCAGAAAATTCCGAAATGTCGGAAACTCCGAAAATTATAAAAATTCCAATAATCCGAAATAATCCAGAAATTTTGAAAATCTCTCTCTAAAATTCCAAAAAAAATCATAAAATTTCGAAACTTACGATAATTTGGAAGACTCCTAAAATTCCGAATGATCCGAAAATTTCGACAATCCTAAAAATTTCGAAAATTTCAAAAATTCAGAAAATTTCGAGTATTCCAAAAACTCCGAATGTTTCAAAATTCCGAACATTCTGAGAATTTCGAAAATTCCGGAAATTACAAGACTTCAAAGAATTCCAAAAGTTACGAAAACTCTGAAAATTCCGAAATGTCGGAAACTCCGAAAATTATAAAAATTCCAATAATCCGAAATAATCCAAAAATTTTGAAAATTTCTCTAAAATTCCAAAAAAAAATCATAAAATTTCGAAACTTACGATAATTTGGAAGACTCCTAAAATTCCGAATAATCCGAAAATTTCGACAATCCTAAAGATTTCGAAATTTTTAAAAATTCAGAAAATTTCGAGAATTCCAAAAACTCCGAATGTTTCAAAATTCCGAACATTCTGAGAATTTCGAAAATTCCAGAAATTACGACTTCAGAATTCCAAAAGTTACGAAAACTGAAAATTCTGGTATGTCGGAAACTCCGAAGATTCTAAAAATTCCAATAATCCGAAATAATCCAAAAATTTTGAAAATCCCTCTCTAAAATTCCAAAAAAATCATAAAATTTCGAAAATTCATGGAATTCAAAAAATTTCGAAAATTCCATGAATTTCCAAAGTTTTCCGAATATTCTGAAAATTTCGAAAATTATGGAAATTACGAAACTTGGAAAAATTCCAATAATACTGAGAAGAACCACCCCATCGAAAAGACGGCTTCTGTTGCGGAGGCTGAAATGCTACCTGCCATTTGGATGCGATCATCCATGCATTACCTGCGGTCATAGTCCAGGGAGTATCTTCCCGTCTGCTCGGAAAAATATTCTGATTAGGTTCAGCCCTATCCTGTATAAAGTAATAAAACAGTGCGGAAACTCTTCAATTGAGGCACCACCATAAAAGAATCCGAGTTCTTAAAAAAAATCAGCATCTTTAGAAGTCGTGAGATCTAAGGCCTTTTCTAGAGTGCCCTTTCTACTGGTAAATCTGTGTTCCTTGATAAATCTAACCTCTACTGACTTACTCGTAGTTGTTCTTCAACTTTCTTGTAATCAAAAGACGTACCTATATCCTTGTTACACGACCCTAGCAAAATATTCTCATCGATCCTGAATATGTGCCTTCCCTTGAAACCATTCGCGAACCCTGTGGCAGTCAAATCCCTGATGACCGACTCCTGACTGTACGGTTTGTACTCGAAGCTTCTGGTGCCGTTACCACCGTTGAAACCGACATAGGCCGTGACACCGCCTTCGCCTCGAATCGTGTCACCTCCTGCTTCAGTGTGACTGGTCCAGTCCAGGTTCAGGTAGTTGAACATCGCGTACGTGAAGACCTCGTCGGTCGCGAGCACCGTTTGAAAGGTGTTGGTCTGGAAAATCAAGTTTCTTAGATATTCAAGTGTCTTTTTTACCATTAACTTACCGTATACAAAGCATTAGCAAACCCTCCATTGAACGAAACGTTCTTCCAGGTGACGATAACAGCATGTTTGGGGTTGAACGATTCCGATCCGATGACCCCTTCCCTGATATCCCATTTCAGCCTCTCCCTCAATTCAACTCCGAGACGGTCCTGTCGCGTTCTCAGGTCTCGTTCCATGCGGAAATAAACGCCCGGCTGACGAGGGTCCACTTCGCCGTCTCTCTTCATGCCGACCTGTTGGCAAACATCAATGGGGGCGGTGGTAAATGATGAAGTAGGTATTCTAGGGCCTCTTAGTAGGCTAAGGGGTAGGGTAAAGACAATTCGTGCCGTTAGAAATATTCAGCAAAAAGGACAACAGTATGGGACAGACGCTTAAAAGGTCAACATCGATGGGAGTCGGGATGACGAAGCATATGCTAGGGACTGGCGTTAGGCTGAATGAATAAAGAAATTAGAGACATGCCGTCCAGCATGAGTGAGCCACAGCATAGACCACATGATGCGCCCTTTGCATCGCTATATTCCTCAAGCCTCAAGCTCCGCCCAAAGTTGAGTATAGCCCTGGGTCCTAGCTCCTTAAAATTCTGGGGACCTAAAGTATTAGACCCTAGTATAGTCTGTAGTAGCTCAGCACCTTACAGCGACACAGAACATGCACCGAGGTCTCTGCCTCTACCCTGCATCGTTAACTTATGGGATCCTCTGCCACCTTCACCACATGCAGGTGACGCCTCATCATCTTATGGAAAGTCAACAGTCCCACCAACAACCTTAGGTTGGCTCTATCCAAAGATAAGCAAATGCGTTCATCCTTAGGCCTAACAACGAGCCTTGCCTGACGGAGATCTTTAGAAATGCTTCTACATTCCAGAGAGTGTTGTCTGGCAATATACTTTTCCATTATTCTCCTGACTCTTTGCGTGGGCACCCCTAGGGCTGGCTCAGGATCAACAATGCTCAATGACCCCGGCGCCAGGGTCCTCTTCACTAACTCAACCGCCCGTGTATCAGACCTGCCTGCTTCCTTCGGAGACCTTTCAACTTCAGGAATTCCACTCCGCTCTGATCGGATATTTAGGGGTGACTAGATCACCCCTGCTCAGAAGGACCGGGTCCTCCCTTTGCAATTCGACTAAGATGGCAGTGTGACCCCTGACAGGATTCATAAAGTCCCAGCTGCCCTGACTCCACAGTCGATGACAGGCTTAGACTAAGAGGTCGTGTCATAGCTTATTGGCAATCATTTAGCTTAGCGGTAAAGATGGGTACTCTAGGGGTTTTTAGTTAGCTTAGGAGCAGGACAAAGGCAATTTGTGACGTTGAAAATATCTATCAAAAAGTTTAAGGAAACAGTATGGGACAGGCGTCGGGTCGTCAACGTCGATGGGTGTCGGAATGATGAAGCTTGAGTTAGGGATTGGCATTAGACTGAGGGGTCGTGACATAGCTTAGGGGCAATGATATAGCTTAGTGGCAACGATATAGAGAGTGCAACAGGCGTCCGGCTGACAAGGGTCCACTTCGCCGTTTCCCTTCATGTCGACCTGTTGGCAAACATCAATGCAGCTATGGTAAATGATGAAGTAGGTATTCTAGGGACTCCTAGTAGGCTGAGGGTTAGGGTACAGACAATTTGTGCCGTTAGAAATATCTAACAAACAGTTTAGAAGCAGTGGTATGGGACAGACGTTCCAAAGATCAACGTCGATGGGAGTCGGAATGATGAAGCATATATTAGGGGGTTGACGTTATACTAAGGGGTCGTGACATAGCTTAGGGGCAATTATATATCATAGGGGTAATGATTCAGCTTAGTGGCAAGGATATAGAGAGTGCAACAGGCGTCCGGCTGACAAGGGTCCACTTCCCCATTTCCCTTCATGTCGACCTGTTCGCAAACATCAATGCAGCTGTGGTAAATGATGAAGTAGGTATGCTAGGGACTTTTAGTAGGCTGAGGGTTAGGGTACAGACAATTTGTGCCGTTAGAAATATTTAGCAAAAAGTTTAGAAGCAGTGGTATGGAACAGACGTCTCAAAGGTCAACGTCGATGGGAGTCGGAATGATGATGCACGTATTAGGGGGTTGAAGTTATACTAAGGGGTCGTGACATAGCTTAGGGGCAATTATATCTCTTAGGGGTAATGATATAGCTTAGTGGCAACGATATAGAGAGTGCAACAGGCGTCCGGCTGACAAGGGTCCACTTCGCCGTTTCCCTTCATATCGACCTGTTGGCAAACATCAATGCGGCTGTGGTAAATGATGAAGTAGGTATTCTAGGGACTCTTAGCAGGCTGAGGGTTATGGTACAGACAATTTGTGCCATTAGAAATATTTAGCAAAAAGTTTAGAAGCAGTGGTATGGGACAGACGTCCCTAAGGTCAACGTCGATGGGAGTCGGAATGATGAAGCACGTATTAGGGGGTTGAAGTTATACTAAGGGGTCGTGACATAGCTTAGGGGCAATTATATCTCTTAGGGGTAATGATATAGCTTAGTGGCAACGATATAGAGAGTGCAACAGGCGTCCGGCTGACAAGGGTCCACTTCGCCGTTTCCCTTCATGTGGACCTGTTGGCAAACATCAATGCGGCTGTGGTAAATGATGAAGTAGGTATTCTAGGGACTCTTAGTAGGCTGAGGGTTAGGGTACAGACAATTTGTGCCGTTAGAAATATTTAGCAAAAAGTTTAGAAGCAGTGGTATGGGACAGACGTCCGAAAGGTCAACGTCGATGGGAGTCGGAATGATGAAGCATGTATTAGGGGGTTGACGTTATACTAAGGGGTCGTGACATAGCTTAGGGGCAATTATATATCTTAGGGGTAATGATATAGCTTAGTGGCAACGATATAGAGAGTGCAACAGGCGTCCGGCTGACAAGGGTCCACTTCGCCGTTTCCCTTCATGTCGACCTGTTGGCAAACATCAATGCAGCTGTGGTAAATGATGAAGTAGGTATTCTAGGGACTTTTAGTAGGTTGAGGGTTAGGGTACAGACAATTTGTGCCGTTAGAAATATTTAGCAAAAAGTTTAGAAGCAGTGGTATGGAACAGACGTCCCAAAGGTCAACGTCGTTGGGAGTCGGAATGATGAAGGATGTATTAGGGGGTTGGCGTTATACTAAGGGGTCGTGACATAGCTTAGGGGCAATTATATCTCTTAGGGGCAATGATATAGCTTAGTGGCAATGATATAGAGAGTGCAATTGGCGATCGGCTGACTAGGGCCCACTTCGCCGTCTCTCTTCATGCCGACCTGATGGCAAACATCGATGCGGCTGTGGTAAATGATGAAGTAGGTATTCTAGGGACTCTTAGTAGGTGGAGGGGCAGGACAGAGACGTTAGAAATATTCAGCAAAAAGTTTAAGGGCAACGGTATAGGACAGACGTCCGAAAGGACAATGTCCATGGGAGTCAGAATGATGAAGCATGTATTAGGGGTTGGGGTTATACTAAGGGGTCGTAATATAGCTTAGGGGCAATAATATAGAGGGTGCAACAGATGTCTGGCGTGGACCATCGTCAGGTCCACTTCACCGTCTGAGTTCATGGTGTCCTGTTAGAAAGCATTCATGAGGACGGTGGTGAATGATAAATTAGGTACTCTAGGGGTTCCTGTTAGACCAAGGAGTAGTGTTAACTGGCGAAAACTTAATATTCTGCAAGTGCTTATAGGTGATGATGTAGACTATGTCTGCAATAATGACCAGGTTATCAAACACCAATTGGGTTGGCAGATGATAAAGCGATATCAGAAGTCCTGACTTTCACATGTTTGTGCATGTCTACAGTTCACCTCTTTTGCAAGCAGCGACCACCAATACTCAGCCCAGTTAGCGGTTATAGTATTTTAATTTCAGTCAATTTACAATGGTCAGCATGATCAAATCTAATTGTTATTGGAAAAAAATATTATTTAACTAATATTTTGTTGGCCTTTCGCTCCTATACTATTTCGTGCAGACTTTATAAATGAATGGGACTATGTCGTCTTATTCTTTGAGAATTTCTCAGGTAAAAATCCCTTGGTAGCAAAGTTGAGGCATGGTTGAAACTTTGCTTTAGCGTTGACTCTACTAGTCTGGCTAGAAAATATCAAATAGGTAACAAAACCACAATAAATATGGTATGCCCAATATACCTTCAGAGATTCGAACATTTCTAGGGATGGAATAGGCATAGGGAACTTATATTTATATGCTAGAATTGGCAAAGAAAAGGACAAATTTACTTACTCTGCATTTGCTGAAAAAGATACCAATAAAGGCAGGATCGTTCTTCTTAGGCCAATCTTTAACAGGAAAAACTAGTGGATAGTAGTAATTTGGTGGTGGATCACTGAATTCTAGGTAACCATTGAGAGATACCCTTGTATAATTGTACCTGTAAAAAGCATAAAAATTAAATTGCAATGCTTTTTCAAGAAGCTGAATTGTAAGAAAAAAGTTTTGATCTTAGATTGTGGAAGATTGTGAACAAGAAAACATTAAAACCAATCGTTACTGGCATAGAAGATAAACATTTCTATAACAATGAGATCTCCTATCTCGTTTTGGAATGACGTTTCATGTCCACTTCAAAATAACTGTTACAGACTCGATAAATCAATGCCTCAAAGACAAACATTACTGATATTAGTGTTTTAGTAGAGATCTCCATATAACTATACCTGAATCCATAGAAGGGCAACTGAAAGTTGAAATTCTTGTGCACTTGTGGTGTGGATGCTTGGATTTCCTTCTGGTAATCCCCCTCGTTATCAGCGTTTCCACCCTCGTTGTAATAGGGGTACATGAACAGTTTTCTGATCTCTGCCAGCCTCTGTTCAGTGATGGTGTAGAGTTGGTCCGAATAGCCCCTTTGGTCATGATCTGGCGGGGCTATGTTTGAGGTCATCGGGTCTGTGGATGTTAGCGCCGGTTTAGGCAACGTTTGCAAACGTTTTTTATAAAAAGCTAGGGGTTGGTTAGATATTCTCTTATTTTAGTATGTGAAAAAAAGGATGGGTAGGGTCTAAGGGTCGTATCGTCGGTCGATACTACAATTGTAGGACGCCTTTATGGCCTCCTTGATTTTCATAGTTTTTCTTAGGCTGACACGGAACAGTAGAATCCTAGAAATACAGCTTACAGCTATATTTATGTTTGTATTTCATGACTATTAGGAACATAGTGAAAATTATTTAGGCCTGAGAAGGAAGAACTTAGGGTGTCATCATTGAGGCGTATCGGATTTTGGTTCGGAACTGTCTGAAATTTCATTTTTTGCTTCCTCCTCTCTAGAAACATTTTCTTCCGATTTCGATACCTTGAATACCAGTGAGGAACATTTTGAGGAACTATGATTGTACAAGCTTTTCGCATTAATATTAAACAAACTTATTTGCCTTATAAATATTACCACTGACTTTTCAAACCATATTCAGGGTGCCCAACAAAAATGGAAAGTAGTTTTATGAGCAAACTGGAAAATACAGGGTGTCCGTAAAGTTGGGGTTTTCCTTTACACGACGTGTAGATCTTGAAAACATAAGCAATTTTTCTTAGTACCATATACGCCAATGTCTTAAGGGAACCGAGATAAAGGGCTCTGCAACATCAAAAATATGTGAATACCGTCCTGTAGCCGCGACCCGCGGCGATATCCCCGACTGGTACAAGGTCTCAACCCGACGGCAGAACTGGGTCGGGGTCGGTGTGTCAGGTCAGTATGCGACCTTCAACCGACGGTTACGGTCACGCGTCTAGAGGTAATCGCGTAGACGAGAATCCCCCAACAAGACGTGGCTAGAGAAGTGCAAGTATGAAAAACTAAAGTGTGGCAAGCGCTGCGTGAAGAGGGGCTGTATCCGTCTCACGTCCAACGTGTTCAAGCCCTTCACCCTGATTTTCCAGCAAGAGTGCGGTTTTGTGAGTGGTTGTTGCATCAACATGACAATAATCCGGACTTTTTGAAGTGCATATTGGTGACAGACGAATCTACGTTCACGCGTAATGGGGTGAATAACTTTCGCAACACTCATGTTTGGTCAGTAGAAAATCCGCACGCTGTCCGTCGGGCACATTTTCATTTTCTGTTGGAGCGGTATGATTTCGGGCAGAGACGTACTTAGCCCTTCTCGTCAACTGGAGAGTGAGTACTTTTTCCTTTATTTTTTTTTACTTGGTCGCCCTCGTTTCACTACACATCACCTTTGTTATTTCAAGGAAAACCCCAACTTTGCGGACACCCTGTATATCAAAAATATGTTTTTGTGGCAAGCTTCATAAGTTGTCAGTATTTCAATATATACAGGATGTACATTTTTCAGTTACTGAAAATTTTCGTCTTTGTTGTTAATTGCAGATAATTCTGTTGCAATATTTTTTAGATATTTAGTGAGATGTCTGAAAAAATGTCCAACTTTGACAACTGGCAGCTGCCATTTTTGAAGGTATTTAGATAAATTATAGTAGAGCTAAATTTTATTATCATCGATTTTAACCTGATGTGAACGATGCCAAAATATCTTTATATTTCTACGCGGTATCTCAAAACGCAAAATGTACCAAATCCCAAAAATTTCAAAAGGAAGACCCTGTATATTTCTACATCATTAAATAACTCTCCTTGGCAACTCTTTTTTTATATAAGGCTTATACCACTTGTTTTGAACAGTTTTAGAGTTATTGCTATTAATTTAGTCTTAAAATCAGAGCTTCTGTGAAAACAATTCAATATGAAATCATTGTAATACATTCCAAGTAGTTCTGTTGAATTCCAGATGTCAGGTCTACTATTTTTTCACAACCACGTTATTCCAGCAACTTGGGAAACAGACTCCCCATTGCATTTATCTCGAATTACCGTATATCACTGATGTCTAGTAAGACCAAGCGGATCTCAGAACCATATCTAGATCGCTGGCGTCGAAATAGTTGGATAGGGAGAGGCGGACCGATCGATTGACCAGCGAGATCTCCTGATCTGACGCCTCTCGACTTCTTTCACCATGGCTATGCAAAAGGAGAGGTCTACCAGGAGAAGTCAACAAAACCCGAGGATATGAAACGACGAATAAGCGGACAGCAAGACAAACTCTTTCAGACGTGCAAGATAATTCAACAGGTGTCAGACCTTGTGTTCTATGCATCAAGGTACTATACTAAGTGACATATAAATCCGAACACCCAATTTAAATGGTTTTATTTTAATAAAATTTTGTATAAGTACTTAATGAAGCATAATAAGTAAATGATAAAAATTTCAAAATGATTGCACTGCTGCAAAGCCCTTTGACTTTTAATAATGTGTGGATGCACCCTGATGTGCTACGCATTCTCCAACGCGCCTAGGCATGCTTCTGATCAGGTGGCCAATGTCCTCCTGTGGTATCTCATTCCAGGCAACCACCAACTCCTCTCGAAGTGCTTCTAGAGTCTCAGGAGGATGTTGCAAATTGAGCAATCTCCTACCCATCATATCCCACACGTGCTCAATTGGGGATAAGTCGGGAGATCTTGGTGGCCATGGTAACAATGTGACATCATTATGATGAAAGAAGTCTATTGTGACTCTTGCAACATGTGGTCGGGCATTATCTTGTTGGAAAGTTGGATCTGCCAGGGTGTCAAGATAGGGTAAAAGATGGGGTTCTAGAACTTCGTGGATATAACGCTGCGCGTTCATGTTACCTCTGATGAAGATTAAAGGTGACCTGGAACCATGAGCGATAGCACCCCAAACCATAACTCCAACAGTGTGATGAACATGTCTTTCAACAAAAAACTGTGGATTCCTCCTTTCACCACGTCGCCTTCTAACCCTGGCACGACCATCGTGCATGCCTAAACAAAATCGAAACTCATCACTAAAGACAATACTGTTCCATTCCTGATTCCAGAGTGACCGTTGTCTGCACCACTCAAGGCGATTACGTCGGTGTTGTCGAGTTAAAGGGAGGACCCAGTGTGGCAGGTATGAAAACAAGCCAAAACTTCTCATTCGTCGGTAAACACTTCGCATGCCAATAGGTCTTCCGTGTTCTGCAAACCATTCATTTGCAATGGACCTGGTAGTGGAGAAACGGTCCCTTAAGGCCAATAATCTTAGGCGGCGATCTTCACGGTCTGTTGTTCTACGGTGGCGTCCAGTGCTCCTTGCTCTTTGCGTACGGCCTTCTCGAAGCCATGCCTGACAACACCTGACCACAGTGTTTACACTTCTTTGCACTCTAACTGCAATTGCCCGAAAAGAAAGTCCAGCTTCCCGAAGTCCCACTATACGGCCCCTATCAAACTCACTAAGTTGACGAAATCGTACAGGTCTCCGTACTCTAGGCATCGTAACCGATCGTAAAGGATGTCAAGAACCAAAATCCGCCAACGTTGATTCTTTACTGCGGCTGAAATATTCATTTTTAGAGCGTTAGTGAATTAAAAAAAAGCAGTATAAAAACCGGAATGTGCAACTGATAAGGCTGAAAATTTTTTCACTTGTTATTTACAGTAAGATAAATACATTCACCAACTTTCATTAAAATAAAACCATTTAAACTGGGTGTTCGGATTTATATGTCACTTAGTATATATTCGAACAATTTCTGAGATTATTTTTGTTGTTTTAATAAAAGCTATTGTTGTGATAGAAGATTTGATCTCACGTCTTAACACAAGATGGATTTGGTTTTTCTTGAAATTGACAGCAATAACTCAAAAACTTTTAGAAAAAGTGTATAAACCTTCTATCAAAAAAAAACTATTTGAATTTTAGAAATAAACATTTGAATCTTTTGCAAAAATGGAACACCCCGTAAAAATTATAATACTTTCAAAATATGCACTGGTTACATATGAAGGTTGCCACGACGACAGATTGTTTGCTAATAAAACTGCTTTCCATGTTTGTTGGGACACCTTGTATATGCATATTTGTACGTACAGAGTCGACCTACTGGACTCTATTTTTAGAATCACGTTCAAACACCTGGACACGATTTAGTGATATATTCAACATCAATAATTGCATCTGTGATCGGCAATCCACGCTAATGGAGCTTCCATTCGGTTACGCTGCTTTCAGCGTCATTTTTTATTCAATCAAATGGGTAATTTTTTTAATTCGCTTACATAAAAACGGTTCATATACATTTAGTTGTGCGAGCAATACGTCTGAATATTTGTTTGGTGTATCATGACCCAAATTTCTCACCATAGTCAATATTAGATAAAAACAGTCGTATAGCTATATCAGGCTGCTATGCTTTGGGTAAACATATTTTTATACAGGAAAAATGCTTGTTAATTCTGTGTGGTTATCGCTGTAGATTATTATCAAACGGCAATTTATTGTGAGCTGACATCAGTATGAATCTACATTTTTCTCTTTTTGTATAACATTTAATTTCTTTTTTTCTAGCTGCTAATTAAATTTTACATCCAAAGCGTTTTAAGAATGCTTTGAGTAAAGATAGCTTAGCTTTTTCCCAGCAGCTGCTGCTATTGACGAGATGTATTCATGCTATATCAAGTTATATTATTATAAGATTCAAATTCGTCATTGTAAAAACAATGAAAGTGAATCACGTATTTTTAAATATTAATTCGTTTTGGGAATTTTATGATCCATTCATCTAGCCAGCGTGATACCGGTGAACGGATATTTCTAAGCCTAAACAGAAAATACGGTTTAGTATGCTATATCTAATCACCGCACCCAAACAAGATGGCGACCACAGGTTATCTTGATAAGCCACAAACAGTCACAATTGATAATAACAATGAACGATTCATAGCTAGTGCGAATATACCTCGGTCTTGAAATATCTTACCAAGAAAATATTCTATTGATAATAACGAAACGGAAACACGATAGGGAGAAAATCTTAAGAAATGCGAACTTTTGCGTACGGGAAGATTATACTAAGTGACATAAATCCGAACACCCAGTTTAATTTTAATAAAATTTTGTATAAGTACTTAATGAAGCATAATAAGTAAATGATAAAAATTTCGAAATGATTGCACTGCTTTAAAGCCCTTTGACCTTTAATAATGTGTGAATGCACCCTGATGTGCTACGCATTCTCCAACGCGCCTAGGCATGCTTCTGATCAGGTGGTCAATGTCTTCCTGTGATATCTCATTCCAGGCAACCACCAACTCCTCTCGAAGTGCTTCTAGAGTCTGAGGTGGACGTTGCAAATTGAGCAATCTCCTACCCATCATATCCCACACGTGCTCAATTGGGGATAAATCGGGAGATCTTGGTGGCCATGGTAACAATGTGACATCATTATGTTGAAAGAAGTCTATTGTGACTCTTGCAATATGTGGTCGGGCATTATCTTGTTGGAAAGTTGGATCTGCCAGGGTGTCAAGATAGGGTAAAAGATGGGGTTCTAGAACTTCGTGGATATAACGCTGCGCGTTCATGTTACCTCTGATGAAGATTAAAGGTGACCCGGACAAATAAGCGATAGCACCCCAAACCATAACTCCAACAGTGTGATGAACATGTCTTTCAACAAAAAACTGTGGATTCCTCCTTTCACCACGTCGCCTTCTAATCCTGGCACGACCATCGTGCATGCCTAAACAAAATCGAGACTCGTCACTAAAGACAATACTGTTCCAGAGTGACCGTTGTCTGCACCACTCAAGGCGATTACGTCGGTGTTCTCGAGTTAAAGGGAGGACCCAGTGTTGGCGGTATGAAAACAAGCCGAAACTTCTCATTCGTCGGTAAACACTTCGCATGCCAATAGGTCTCCCGTGTTCTGCAAACCATTCAGTTGCAATGGACCTGGTAGTGGAGAAACGGTCCCTTAAGGCCAATAATCTTAGACGGCAATCTTCACGGTCTGTTGTTCTACGGCGGCGTCCAGTGCCCCTTGCTCTTTGCGTACGGCCTTCTCGAAGCCATGGCCTGACAACACCTAACCACAGTGTCTACACTTCTTTGCACTCTAACTGCAATTGCCCGAAAAGAAAGTCCAGCTTCCCGAAGTCCCACTATACGGCCCCTATCAAACTCACTAAGTTGACGAAATCGTACAGGTCTCCGTACTCTGGGCATCGTAAAGGATGTCAAGAACCAAAATCCGCCAACGTTGATTCTTTACTGCGGCTGAAATATTCATTTTTAGAGCGTTAGTGAATTAAAAAAAAGCAGTATAAAAACCGGAATGTCCAACTGATAAGGCTGAACATTTTTTCACTTGTTATTTACAGTAAGATAAATACATTCACCAACTTTTATTAAAATAAAACCATTTAAACTGGGTGTTCGGATTTATATGTCACTTAGTATATGTATGTTTATTTCAAATTCTTTACACTAGTGCCTTTATTTCCAAAGACAAATTTTATAACATGTGCTTTGGTAGTTGCAAAATTTCGGTTATTCAAAATCAACTTGTTGTTTTTTAAATGTTGCTTCAATTTCAGAAACAGTGAAACAAAAAAGTTTTCGTGGCGTTCGACTTATCTTAAGATGGTCCTCGTATTCCCATATTAAATCAAGAAATCATAATAATAATATATCGAGACAAATAAATGAAAAATCCGCAGAAGGGCGAACCTTGTGCGCGGGTATGAAATCTGTTACAATATCTAGATTGATTTGACAAAAATTAAATGAGCATTTTATTGAAAATAACAGTGTCGTACCGTAACTGTACAAAATGCTGCTTGGTAAATTAAATAAAAATAAAAAAAATGAAAATGATGCTTTTTCCATCCATCTCCTCTACCTGACAATAAAATTACTTTTAAAAAATCCAGCAATAATAATTTTATACTAAATGAGCTAAAATTTAAATATGTATACCTAAATGGCCTTGAACACTAATACGAGCTGCTTCCCACTTCAGTTGGCCCAACTATTGAAATCTTAGTTTGAGGAAAGGTTATTAGTGAGAAAATTCGGTTACTGATCATTAAATTTTTTAATTCTGGGAAATCAAACTCAGAAATTGCAACTTTGTTAGACTTATCGCGGTACAGTGTGAGAAATATTGTTAGAAGATATAACGTGACTGGTTCAGTTAATATTAAGCCACGATATGTGAAAAAAAGTAATATCACAAATACCGACCGAAGAGCATTAAGAAGAATAATCGTGGAAAACAGGCTTGCCAATTATTTACAATTAAGTGCTCTGTGGAGTGTTGGAAGGAGAATTTCGAGGTCTACAACTCATAGAGAGGCCCACTAATTGGGTTTAGCACTTGCAAGGTAAGTTTTCTTATAAAAAAAAAACAGTGAAATATAAACCTTAAAGTTGCACAACTTGTTTATAGGCCAAAGAAAAGCCATTAACCCGACTACAAAAGAGAAATCGGCTTAGATGGGCTAAAGAACACAGACAATGGACATCTCAACAATGGTGTGCAATACAATGGAGTGATGAGGTCCGATTCGAAGTTTGTGTTGGTGAAAATCGCAGTAGAGTTATTCGCAAAAAAATGAAGCATTCCATGTTGACTGTTTGAAGAGAAAAGTGAAATTTCCAGCATCCATTATGGTCTGGGGCAGTATGTCATCAAAAGGAGTAGGAAAACTTCATTTTATTGATGGAAATGTGGATACAAACAAATATTTGACAATTTTAGAAGAATCGCTTTTACCAGTGATGGAAGAATGTTTGACATCCGGTCAAGATTTTGTGTTTCAGCAAGATGATGCAGCATGCCATACCTCAAAAAAGGCTATAAAATGGATGGAAGAAAATAATGTACCACTTTTGAAATGGGTTTCTAGCAGTCCAGATCTGTCACCTATTGAAACTTTGTGGCACGAGATGAAAAAGGCACTACGACAACATCCTGCTCGTACAATCACTGAACTGAGACAAAAGCTTCAAGAAATATGGGATTGCTTTACACCAAATTTTTTCCAAAACTTGGTTAACACTATGCCCCAAAGAATTTCAGCCGTAATAAAAAATAAAGGTGATGTTATCCAATGGTAATCTTTCAATTGTTGCTTTGTTAGTTTATAAAGGCATATTTTGGTACAAATCTTGAAATGGGAACGGGCTCGTAGACTACAGTATATTCAGATAAGAGATAGACCGGATGTAAACAAAAGGTTCGGGTGATTTTCACGCTAACGCCGCCGTCTCGACGTAAAACAGGAGCCCTCATTGGTCAATTCGCAATTAAATGCCTATGCCGAGCGGCAGAGCAGTCGTATCAAGGCAGAGTCACATTCAGGTTCAGACGTGTTACGTATGTCGTGTGCATCATTGCAATTTGATATTTCTTTGGACATTTTTGTTTGTTATCTTATTAAGTTGTTGAGTTTGTCGTTGTTATTGTTATACCTTGTTATTGATTGTTATTGTTATCAACTGCTTGCGCAAAATGCCCAGTAGTACAGATACTGCCGATGAAGTTGTAAACTCCTGTAGTCCACCTAGGAAACGCTCTAAAAAAAGACACCTGAGTGCAGAAATGAAAGAGGTCATTTTGAATATATATAAGATCGAGCGCGAGGAGAACGAGGCATCAACCATCAAAGAAATTGTTGTGAAGGTTTCTCACAAAGTTGGGGTGTGTCGCGCATCAGTGTTTAATGTGTTAAGACAATACAAAAAAAATCACACCTTTTCTGAGCCAATGACCAGTAAACATCGCAAAAGTATTGTTAAATCATTGGATGAAGCTGATAAGCATGCGATTAGGAGGAAAGTGCACGAATTCTTCTTTAGGAATGAAATACCTACTATAGATAAAGTACTGCAGGAGGTAAATGGAGATACAACGTTGCCAAATTTCAAACGATCAACTTTCCATGCGTTACTGAAGCATTTAAATTTCAAATGGAAAAAACGGGGTCGTAACAGTTTACTACTGGATAGAGAAGAAATTGTGCTATGGATGAGGGATTATTTAACAAAAATTGGGAAATATATAAATCAAAACAGGAAGATTTATTACCTTGATGAAAAATGGGTAAACGCAGGACACACTACAAGTAAAGTATGGGTTGATGATTCTGTAACTTCATCCAGGAGGGCCTTTCTAGATGGACTGTCCACCGGATTAAAAAATCCAGCAGGTAAATACGAGTAATAGACAACAATCGGATGTTTTTCAAACCTTGGGAACAAGGTTCTAAACATTAATTCCAGGGGGCAGATAAAACATATTACAAGTAACAAAACTTTTATAACTTTCGATAAAATGCGTGGATGTTTTATTGTCATTTTCATTTGTTAGAACTTTTTTAAGCCATGTTTTTATGTGTTTTCGATATTTCAATAATTTTTTAATATAATCTTAAAATATGTCGAATATTATAAACTTAAAAAAAGTTACTAAGTTTTATATTGTGTACCGTTCCTAATATTTCTAATCATTTTAATTCATACTTTAAGCTTTATAAAGTTATAATTTGTTAATATTAATATTTGCGCGTATTTCAGGTTCCTGATCATTCATTTTTTAAAGGTTTATAACTTTAAATTAAATTGTGAAGCGCTGAGTAATCATACGACGTTCAATATTCTTTCTTTCAATATGACTAAATAATCCCAATTATAGCAATCTGATACTCATGTCTCAATGTTTTTTCGCTGAATGTGATGAAAACATTTGAAAAAGGTTCGCTTATTGAAATAAATCTACACCAGTGAGTACTTCGATTTCCAGGTAAAGGGAAAAGGCTCATTATCTGCCATATTGGCAGTGAGGATGGATTTGTTGTTGACGGTCTGTGGTGCTTTGAGTTTAAGAAAACTGGAGATTACCACGAGGAAATGAATGGCGAAAAAAAATTTTACCGAACTTAGAGGAAAACGCAGTAATTGTGTTGGATAATGCGCCTTATCATTCTCGAAGAATGGAAAAGGTCCCAACAACGGCTTCAAGGAAAGTTGATGTTCAAAATTGGCTCCGCTCGAAAAATATCAACTTTGAAGAAGCAATGCTGAAAGTACAATTATTAAGAATTGTCAAGGATCACAAGGCGGAATATCAAAAATACGCCATTGACGAAATGGCAGCAAGTCAAAATAAAACTGTGCTCCGTCTACCTCCATACCATTGAGCTCATATGGGCAGAGGCTAAAAATTATATAGCTAAGCACAATACAACTTTTAAATTTTGTGACCTCAAAGGACTTTTCAAAGAAGCACTAGAATTAATAACAGCGCAAAGATGGGAAAACTGTATTAAGCACGTGAAAGTCAAAGTTGAAAAGACAATGTGGGAACTGGACAATATTTTAGAGGAACAAGTCGAGACATTCATTATTGACGTTGGTGCTTCAGGCAGTAGCGATGATGAAAGCTCATCAAGCTCATCTTTCCAATAAAAGATGTCGTTCATCAAATTCGGTAAGTTATAAGTAATTATAAAGCTACTGTATTTTTTAATTAATTATTGACATTTTTGAACCCATTTTGGCAAAACCTATTCAAGAATCTACTTTCTGACAATGTTCAACAATGCACATTTTTTTACGTTTTGAACGTTTAAATTTGGTTACATATTTACCTAGAAATCAAAAAATATACTAATCAATATTCTAAAACCAATTTTAAGAGATATACGATTATTTTTAATTTAGGCTAATTTAAACGCCATTTTGAGATTATATTCGACTGTATTTCACCAAACATCAGGCGGCATCCGAAGCTGGAAATCGAAGCGAAAATTTTGAAACCCTTATGTATATTTGCATCATTATATATTTCTTACCCCACCCCCACATGATCCTATATCCATCACCAATCGTATACACATCGAATTGTGCTAATTTACTACAAAGTTACGCAAAGCAGCATCTACTATCTAAAATATGTGCTGCGTTACTCTTAATACGTCCCTGCCGAATGTTACAGCGTTCGATGATCACGTGGTCTTGTTTATGTCCGGTCTATCTCTTATCTGAATATACTGTAGGGTCACGAATCACATTTATTACTTTATTTATTTTTTTATTTATAGTTATTCTTGATTGTCAATTTAAGTTTTGGCCGAGTTGTAAAATACCTTAAGGCAACCCCGCGCCCCATTCAAAATAAAAATATATTTGTAAAAGAATCGAATAAACGTATATTATTATTATCAAAGTCGAGTCATTTATTTAACAGCTTTCCTCTCCTTTGAGGGACCTTTTACGATAAATCTACCAAATCCATTAGATCCACTACATGTGTGCCAAAGTCGCAAATTTCGATTGAAATATTCAAATCGCACCAAAATCATCTTTTGGTCCGCCTATCGCTCTGTTAGCATCAACCGAATATTTTCTCTAGCTAAGTATAGTGAAACATTCCATAGATCGAGATTAGCCCTTAAGCCAGTACGAAAACTAACCATAATCTGGACCGTAGGAATATGTCAGATATTTCCCAGATCGACCAATCTTTTTGAAGTTCTTGTTAGATGAGACTACATCCTTACTATTACCGTTGTTAGTGTTGTCTGTAGATGAAGGTTCAGGTGATGTTAAGCCTTTGTCTGGCGGCGGATGACTAGGTGTTACATCTACAAACATATGTTAAATATTGTCGATATCAATATATCTACAACGTACAAATCTACATTAAACATAATGTTAACCGTTGTATAATGTATGTCTTCGTAAGTTCCGAAACGATACTTCAGATTCATCTCAGAATTTATGTATTGTAAGTTGAGTGATAAGTCTGGCAACGTAGCGCTCGATCTGGCAACACTGGCTTGGAGGGGAGGCAGAGGAACATGTGATCCGTCTTCAGTACAAGTTTGTACTCGCTAGAGTCATTTCGTTGTCCGTAGCGAGTTTTTTCTATTGTGTTGTAAAAATGTGTCGAGAGCCCTGGTTTTCGGAGAGGAGACAGTCGAGTGAAGATGATAAAAATATCGACAGAATCCGAAATCTTGTGCGTCCGGATCGTCGGTTGACAGAATGAGTTAAATTTGATTCACACCATGGTCCTCAGATCAAGAACAACTGGGTGTGGCCTCACGATGGTGCTCCTCGTCACAGCAATGTCAATAAACGAGTTTTTGGTCAGTAAAAACATACATGTGGCTCCTCAGCCTCCTCATTCGCCTGATTTGAGTCCCTGTGACTTTTTTCTCTTTCCGAAGTTGAGACATCACCTCAAGGGATAGTCGAAAACGTTCAAACGGCTGTAACCGACCAGCTGAAGGCTATATATAAAATTGTAATTATATTTGAATACAAAAATTAAAAAAGATCAGTCTCATCATTTAATTTACAGACCTCGTATTTTGGTTATCCTAACTGGTAACCCTACATAGAACAATCACTATGTATCTTAGTATCGGGTCATTTTATTTTTATTTTTATAAGCTTTAGAAATGTTGCCATCGAATCATCCTGTATATGTTATTATGATAGGAATGGCTCAATTTCTTTTACATATTGAAAAAATATACAGGGTGTTTCAGTTTATTGTTGCATAACTTTAAGATTCGATAGAACTTTTAAAATTAATGCATAAAGTCTATATAAACATGGGTCGAAAAATGTGTGGATTCCGAAATACAGGGTGTTTAAATTTACTTTCGAAAATAGTTTTTTTTTAATATTTCGAACAATATTTGATGTATAATAGTGAAAATTGGTATATAAGGGTTTTTTGGTACGACAAACAAACCATGGGCATAGTTTTACTGTAGCCGCTAGAGGGCGCTCTCTACTGTACCTGTAGTGTATTAAAATGACCGAAAATTTTTTCTTAGTGCAATTTTTCGCTTTTTGAATAAAAAAACTGATTCTTCGCACTTTTCAACATAAAAAAGCTCTCCTGTGAGTTTTCGTTATAGTTAGCCGTTTTTGAGATATTTCGATTTTTAAGGTTCGGTGCATTTTTAATTATTTATGGGAGGAAAATAATATTTTTTTTACATTTTCGATTTGGGCATTACAAGTAATTAAGATGATCGTTTAGATTGTGTTTTTACACACAGCAATAATTCCTAACTCCAAATAAACACAAAAATACACAATTCACATCTACAGTAAAACTATGCCCATGGTTCGTCTTTTCGTACCAAAAAACCCTTGTATATGAATTTTCACTGTTATACATCAAATATTGTTCGAAATATTTAAAAAAAAATATTTTAGAAAGTAAATTTAAACACCCTGTATTTCGGAAGCCACGCATTTTTCGACCCATGTTTATATAGACTTATGCATTAATGCATTAATTTTAAAAGTTCTATCGAATCTTAAAGTTATGCAACAATAAACTGAAACACCCTGTATTGTATGCCATAATGTTGTGATTTTTAGGGTGGCAATGTAAAATTGTAATATTAGAATGAAAAAATTGAAAAAACAGTCTCATCGCTTAATTTCAGGCCACATACGTTAATTTCTAATTCTTTAGCCTTTATGTCCAAAGCCAAAAAGTAACCAAGCACAATACAAACTTCGATGTGTTATAACATGTTGTGCAGACCTTCAGTTATTCAAAATCAAGTCATTTTCTCTTAAATATTGCTTTCGCTTTCTTTCACAATAGTGAAACAAAAAAAGTTTGAACTATTCGAAACTTTCGAGACATACATGATATTTCGTTGTTAAAGCTTCTACGCGAAAAACCTACTTGTTTTTCACATTTTCGTTGTTATTGCCTTTACTAACTACAATGTACAACATGCCTCAATCTACGAAATATCTTACCCGAAAAAAAAAATATGGAAACCCTGACTGACTGGCATGGACCGTATATACAGGGCGGCCCAGGATATGAAAGCGATAACCCTGATTTGTATAGACAGTATAATAATGACTCATAATAATATTTTAAAGGAATTAAATTATTTAGCTGAACAAATATATTTTTGTTTTATTTTGATTTACAGATTTACACTGCAGAAGATATTCAAAAAGTTCCTAGAGTTTTACGAGTCGCTGAATACGAATCTGTTACTAGAATTAGTCAGGCTTTCCAAGAATATCTAAATTAGCCATATCGTTCTTCATTTCTCTTTTTCTGCTTTCGCTTTCAGAAGCGCTGCTTAAGAACGCACCTTCCTGCCCCCATCTTCAGAATGAATGAATCCAGTATGGATACCGCCCCACCCCCACTTGGGAGAGCAGGTCCACATCTATGGCCCTCTCGCTCGCCCGATATGAATCGCTTGGATTATTTTCTTTGGGGACACTTTAATACAAAGCTCCTGTCGAAAGTGAAGAGTGAAAGGAATAAAATCATTAATAATTAATAAAGATTGCTCAAAGTCAGTGGCGTACACTTTTTGTCACAAATATTCGTTCAGATCCCGCTTGAGTCGCCACTGTACTTGATAAATCTAATCAATTTCGGGATAAATTAGCTCCTTAATGTTATAAATACCGCTGCCAAACTACAACGAGATTTGCTATTTGAGATATTTATGAAAAACCATTTCCTTTTTAAATTTGAATTTCCCTGTATTGTTTTATATCAAAGAACTTTGAACCGTTCACCTATCACTCCTTGAGTACACCTTTTACTAGTCAGGTTTTCACTCTGCTAACATGAATCGAATCTAGTCGAAGAATGATTATCCATGGACCAAGGCATGTCGTTCGCACTAGACAAATAATGAGACCTATTTTTTCTTGAAAAATAGCTACAATGATTGATTCGAAGCTTTGTTAAATGAAGTTTGAAAATACCGTATGTTTTGTCATCCGTCGCGGGCGACTCTCCTTCTTCCTTCGGTGATTCATCGGGCGCCACCTGCGCCAAACTTTGATCCTGATCAGCTTCAGGTATGAAAGTTTCAACGTCTCTGTTCGGAGATTGTCCCTCAACACTGACACTTAAAACTAAAAACAGTCCGAAAACGTAGTACTTTGTACCCATTTCAAAGGCGTGGACGCCCTTTTTGATTACGAAAAAAACGGAGTCACCATGCGCGATGATACGCGATTGTCGTTTGTTTCATCGCACCTGCGATACAAATTATCAAGAGAGATAAAAATGCGTTATCTTATAGTTTGTTTTAGTAATGACAAATACTAGGTAAATATCTCAAGTGTGGAGATAAAGCTGATATGGTGTCGTATTGCAACGAATTTACTGGATTTTTGTAACGTTCGTTATAGGATGATTCAGATTCGATGGAAAATCAAGCTTCGTAAATCTCAGTCATTACCTCTAGTCGAGAAATCATCATGTCCTATTGAGAAGCAGTTTTTCTGTCTCTAGGTAAATAATAATGTCATTTAAAACTGCCCTAAAAACTTCGTTATGTCAGTTTGACAACTAAGGTTTATATTCCGAAATATTTAAAAGCAAACGTGGAAATAAATTGATATTAGGAACAGCTCATGTAGCTACACTTTTTGATTATAAATAAACTCGAAAGTATTGGGAAGCGGTTTTTAATGCTACCACACTTGAATTTAGGCAGCTTCAGAAATAGTTTTTAAGCGGATTTTGAAAACCTGAGAACTGTGAAGATTTTGAATCCTGAAAATTCAGAAAACTTTCAAAATTTCGAAATTTTGAAAATTTGGAAATTCGAAAATCTTGTAGATTTGTATGGTTTTAAAAGAATTTTGATTTTTGAAAAATTTGAGAATCTTGATATTGAAAATTCAGAAATCTTGGAAATCTTTTGAAAATTTTATCTTGGAATTTCTGAAAATTTTGAAAATTCTGAGGTTTGTGAAAATTTCGAAAATTGAAACTTTTGAATGGTTTGAAAATTTTGAAATTATTGATTGTTTTGGAAATTTTCGATTCTGAACATTTTGAAAATCTTGAGAATTTTAAAAATATTGAAAATTTTGTAAATTTTCAATTCTGAACATTTTGAAAATTTTGAGAATTTTTAAAATATTTTAGAGAGAAGTCTGAAAGATTTGTAATTTCCAAGAATTTTGGGAAATTTTGAAATTTTGAAGGTTGTGAATCTTTTGAAATAAATGTTGATATATGAATTTTGAAAATTTTGGAGGGTTTTCCAAATGCTCAAAATTGTGTAAATTTTGAGATTCTCGAAATTATTGCAAATTTTGAAATATCGGAAATTTTGGAAATTTTTAAATTTGAATTTGAGAATGTTGATAATATTGAAAGTACAGGAATCTTGTAAATTAAGAAATGTTTGAAAATTTTGATAATCATGGAATTTCTGAAAATTTTGAAGATTCTGAAGCTTGAGGAAATTTCGAAACTTGAAACTTTTGGAAATTTTGAATGGTTCGAAAATTTAAAAATTCTTGAAAATCTTGTAAATTTTCAATTCTGAACATTTTGAAAATTTTGAAAATATTTTAGAGAGAAGTCTGAAAGATTTGTAATTTCCAAGAATTTTGGGAAATTTTGAAATTTTAGAAGTTTTTTAAACTTTGAAGATATTAAAAATTTTGGAAATTCCGAAATTTTTCAACACCTTTGAAAATTTTTAAGATTCTGAGTTGTGAAGTCTTTGAAATCTGAAAATTCAGAAAACTTTCAAAATTGCGATATTGTGGAATGTGGGAAATTCGAAAATCATGAAAATTTTGATGGCTTTAAGAAAATTTTGAATTTTTATAAATTTGAGAATCTTGATAATATTGAAAATTCAGAAATCTTGTAAATTAAGAAATGTTTGAAAATTTTGATAATCTTGGAATGTCTGAAGATTTTGAAAATTCTGAAGTTTGTGAAAATTTCGAAACTTGAAACTTTTGAAAATTTTGAGTAGTTTGAAAATTTTAAAATTTTTGATTGTTTTAAAAATTCTCAATTCTGAACATTTTGAAAATCTTGAGAATTTTAAAAATATTGAAAATTTGGAAAATTTTGAAAATCCTGGAAATTCTGAAAATGGTAAAAATATTGAACCTTCGAAATTTTTTATATTTTGAAAGTATTTAAAAATTTAGAATATTTTGAAAATCTTGAAATTTTGAAAGTTGTGAATCTTTTGAAATAAATGTTGATACATGAAAAGCTCGCCAATTTTGAAAATTTTGGCGGGTTTTCTAAATGCTGAAAATTGTGTAAATTTTGGTAATTTTTGAATTTCGAAAATTTTGATGGCTTCATAAAATTTTTGGATTTCAACAATTTTGAGACTCGAAATTGAAAATTTTGAAATATCAAATTTTGAAAATGTTTAAACTTGAAACTTTCGAAAAATTTGAAAATATGAATGTTTTGAAACTTTTGAAATGCTAGAAACTTTTAAGAAGTCTGAAAATTTTATAATTTTCAAGAATTTTGGAAAATTTTGAAATTTTAGAAGTTTTGAAAACTTTGAAGATATTAAAAATTTGGAAATTCTGAAAATTTTAAACACCTTTGAAAATTTTGAAAATCCTGAGTTGTAAAGATTTTGAAATTTCAAAATTGCGAAATTGTGAAACCTGCGAAATTCGAAAATCTTGAAAATCACGATATTTTTTAAAATTTTGACAATCCTGGAATTTCTGAAAATTCTATAGTTTGTGAATATTTCGAAACTTGAAACTTTGGGAATTTTGAAAGGTTTGAAATTTTGAAATTCTTGAAAGTTTTGGAAATTCTTAATTCTGAACATTTTGAAAATCTTTCAAAAAAAAATAGAAAATTTTGAAGATTTTGAAAATCCTGGAAATGATGAATACTCTAAGAATTTTGAAAATTCTGAAAATGGTAAAAATATTGAACCTTGAAAATTTTTTATATTTTGAACGTATGTTAAGATTTTGAATATTTTGAAAATCTTGTCAATTTTAAAAGTTGAGAATATTTTGAAAATTTTGGTGGATTTTCTAACTGCTGAAAATTGTGTACATTTTGAATACTTGAATAGAGCTTAAAATATCGATAATCGAGCACATTTTGCTTTCTTCCTCAAATAAGCGGTATTTGTTTAAAATTCAATTAGAAATCATTCTCAAACTGCACCCAACCCCCAAGGAACGTCTATAAATAACTCTCAATCATCCAACTAAACACCCCCATTATGTGGTGGGGGATAACAGAAGAGGTTGGTTGCCATGCCGGCCGAAAATCTGACCCACCACCAGACTAGCATCGGCCACCAGCCGCCACCATCTGGGCCACTGTTGGAATGGTCGATACAGCCTTGAAAAGTGGGTCACTAGGATGGATGAAGCTAGGTGCATTTAGGTCGCGCCTGCCACTCGCCGGCCGCCGGCAAGCGGCAGCCACTTCTAGAGTCGATGACCTGAGCTGCTGATTCCGAATAGCTCGTAGTCCGGTACAATGCACTTTTTTTTTGACCTGATCCTATCTTTGAGGAAATTGCCTCCGGAAAACAACATACAAGATGAGGATCTCAAAACCTGTGGGAGATACAGCTTAGGTTATAACGGGTGTTTTTTTTCGAGGTATACTTTCGAAGATGGCGACCGATTTGACAGCTGTCAAGTGATTTATTCTCAGTTTGGTTGGGCAATTCATCATGAATAGACTGACGCCTGAACAACCCTTGCAAATTGTGCAGTTTTATCGTCGACAAAATCGTCCATCCGCCATCGAGCACAGGAATTGGATCTGTGTCCATCCACTTTATGGAAGATTTTGCGGAACGATCTTGGTTTGCGTGCTGACAAAATCCAACCCGTGCAAGAATTGAAGCTCGTGCTACAATCGATTTATTGAAAGACACGTTTGGTGACCGCCTAATTTCACGTTTTGGACCTGTGAATTGGACTCCAAGATCTTGTGATTCAACACCGATAGACTATTTTCTGTGGGGCTGTAAAGTCATTGGTCTATGCGGATAGGCCACAAACGCTTGACCATTTGGAAGACAACATTCGCCATGTTATTGCCGATATACGGCCACAAACGTTGGAAATAGTCACCGAAAATTGGACGTCCAGATTGGCAGAGCTATGCCAGAAATCATATTTAAAATGTAGTGCCACAAGATTATCTTTCGAATATAAAAAAGTCATGTCAATCGAATAGTCCATCGTTGTTTTATTGCAATTTAAAGTTATATACATCTAACAAACACTCTTTATTAGGAAAAAGCGGCGTTCTTTGAGGCGTATTTACATGCCGATGAGAAACTTCATGGCTCACTGAGATATTTGGTACAAACTAAATTTCGGCTAGCACATTTTTATTTTTTCTAACTTTGTTGTAGGAGATATCAAACAACTAAGGAACATTTTATCACATGTTCCATTTATTTTCTTGGTATAAAGAAACATTCGTTTTTTCTGATTTCTTTTTTTTAAGTAAGCGTTGCAAACAAATGCTTGCCTTGACGTAAATACTGGTCACCAAGTAACGTAGTCCTAATAGTTTTGGCATAAAATATTTCTTGGATTGTTTTAATGAAGACATTTATTTAGACACTAAATAGTTATCATAAATTACAACTCAGTACTTAACTAATACTACTATCGAATTATGTGGAGTAGCAAATTCTGCTTTACCAGACGCAACTTTCTTCGAATTTCTTTCATGGGCCATTGATGCTAGGTCAGGCCAGAACAGGATATGGTCATTAACGTGGACAAACTGACTCAATTTGGATAGGCAGTTATCAATATAGCTCTGACTATTCAAAGTTTCACCAGTCACTCTTCCCATAAAAGCTTGGGAAACACGCCTGTTAAAGGTTGCGCACCAGACAAGGATTTTATCTGCAGATTTCGCTTTATGTTTTTATCTTATATTGTCAGGCCATTCGACAGATTTCGGCTTTGGGTACCCGCAAAACCAGCTTGTAGATACTTTTTATTTCTAATTTATACGACATCTAAAAGCGAAAAATTTGAAATAAATAAATGTCAACTGACAGCAAATTAAGTAAACAAACTTTTGCTTCCAAAGGCAACTTGATATTATTTTATGTTTGTTACGCCCTAGAGAACGCAGCTTTTTCCTGATTTAATCTAAGCTGTATGTCCCGCAGGTATTGAGAACCCCATGCATAGTATACTTATCTTGGACTTGTATTCTATATATACAGGGTGGCCCATCCATGTGCGGACGGAATATTACTCATAAACAAATACATTTTGGGAAAAAATATTTATGGTATGTTATACATGACATTTATTTATTTATTTATTTCCAACAGGTGAAACCCAATTACAGGAAACGCTGAAAAAAATAACGATTAAAGAGACATGGTTCTTGGACTTAAATCTATAGTATCACACATTCTAAATAAGATTGGATGATCTATAGCAGTTAATAATCGATGCACAACTGTCACCGTAAATATCACACGATTCAGTAATACAGTTCATGACGCAGCACATGATATTAATTGGCGATTTTGTCATAACATTTGTACGGCCGTTTGTTGTCGACTCCCTAGCCTTGGAACGCGGAAACATATTTTTTCAAGTAAATTTTGACAGTCAATTTTATTGTGAATGAGGCCATACAAAAACGACAAAGCAAATATGTTTCGTCTTGTTGACAGTGAATCCAAACTGAAAAACTCTAATAGGGCACTATGGTCACAACCTCTTTCTGGATAAGGACCTGTGCATTTAAGGTGAAAATACTTTAAAACTTTACGTTGAATGGTCTCAAGGATCACGACAGAATTTTGGTATATAGGAGACCAGATCAGAGTCGTATACTCCAACTTGCTCCTGACAAAAGTAAAAAATAAAGTCATTAATGTATCAACATTGGAGAAACCCTTCCAGTTTATGATACAGAAACCAAGTAGTCGAGTGGCAGCCGACGAGATATTGAGTATATGCTCAGTAAACGTTAGCTTGGTATCAAAAATGACTCCAAGGTCTCTATAAGAGGTGCATCTGTCTATAACCTGACCATTGATGTTATAATTATCATAAATTAAATGGTTAACTTTTCTTGTATAAGTCATAAAATTTACATTTCGAAACATTCAGACTGAGACAGTTTCGTGAACACCATGACGAAATTAGAGCTAAGTCATCTTCAACATGACGCAATCCTCGACTGTCTTGACTGACGTGCAGATTTTAAGGTCATCAACGAAAAACAAATGGAAACACTTCAGTTCAAAAGACAAGTCATTAATGAATATTAAAAACAATAATGGACCTAGATTTGACCCTTGAGGTACCCCAGACGTGGCCCGATAGTAAATCGACCTATGATCACCATATTCGACAAATAACCTTCTATCCCTCAAATATGAATTCATGAGCGACAGCATTGCATCAGACATACCCACTGTTTTAAGCATATCGAGAAGTGCATAATGATCAACTTGATCAAACGCCTTCTGAATATCTGTGTAGATGACATCGACTTGTCCCTGACCGTCCAGTACTTCAGAAATGTACTGAGTAATTAGAGCCAAGTTGGTGACCGTAGATATGCCTCTCATAAACCCATGCTGATTAATAGAGACTGCACCCCTGACCGAGCAGTAAACCGTTTCATAAGCAATGATCTCAAACACCTTGCTGAAATTGCACAGGATTGCTATTTGGCGATAGTTGGAAATATCAGAGATATTTCCACTTTTGTGAATAGGACATATTTTAGAGGTCTTCCAGATATTTGGATATGTCTCTGATTTTAGAATTAGGTTGAATATGGAAGCCAGCGGTTTCGCTAGTATATGAATGCAATCTTTAACGAAAAAACTTGGAATACCATCACATCCACACGTCATTTTGTTCTTTAATCTTTTCGAAGCCCTAATTACGTTTTCTTCACTTATATTTCTTAAAGAAATGATATCGGTAGAATTATTTGCTGGAGGTGATGACCCTTGTAGACCAGACGGGATAAAAGCTGTTGAAAAGAAGGTAGCAAAGCTGTCCACTATATCCTGAGGCGTATCGCAGACATTGCCGTTAAGCGTTATCCTTGGGGGATTCTAGATTGCTGTTTTTTGATCTGGGAATTTGCTAGGATCATTGACAATGGCATCCTCAACCGATTGGACGTAAGCGGAGTAGGCAACACTGATCTGGTTCTTAATGAGCCTCCTACATTTCTAAAATATTGGCAATTATACAGGGTGTCCCAATTTTGACTTACATATCGAAGTTGTGTGTGTTGTTCTATTAAAAGCTTAATAACTCAAAATCTAGTGATTGTATCTGAATCAAACCTTATACCAAATAAAAGTTTATGAAAAATTGAATCCAAACTTGCACGAATATACAGGGTGATGCATTCGAAATCTTTGAGAAAAAGTACAATTTGCGTTTCCGACCACTTTGTATGAGCAAAAACGAAGATTCAAAAAAGTAACTAATAAGATAAGAGCTGAGGTGTGTACGTTTTTTTTGATACAAAATTCAGCACTCCAAATTTCAAAATGGCGGACTGAGGGGTTGCCGAAGTGGGGGGTTTTTCTAGCCAAAACACCTTATATCTCAGTAGCTAATTACCAAAACTCCATAGTATGTCATATCGATCTTTTTCTTTTGAATTGGTTATTCCAAATATGCAATAAAATTTGAGGCATTCCATTTGAAAAATCACAACTTTGATATTGGGACACCCTGTATAATGACCAATATTTTAGAAATGTGCCCTCAAATGTCATGTATAACAACCCATAAATGGAATTTTCCAAAATGTATTTTTTTATGAGTAATATACCGTCCACACATAGATGGGCCACCCTGTAGATGTAGTAGTAGTATACTTCGACCACGTTTTGAAGTGGCCATATTGTCATTTGCGATTGGTTCACAGCAGACACGTCAAACTATGAGCAATAACACTTACCCTTTCTACCTATTCTATAAAAAATATTATTATGGGTATGTCTTCTTTTGGTACGATTCGATTGGACTATCGGGGAGCGACAACCACACGAAGGGGGGGAGGAACAGAAAGTTAGGGGGAGGGAGAGGAGTTGAGAAATAGGTCCGAGGCCGATCACCTCCTTTCTGGGAACTCTCTGCAAAATATCGATGCCCGGGATTCCTTCATAATAGAACAGGATGGATTCTCTGTAGGTCTACATCGGACTTTAGAAATACACCAATTTATCCAGTAACATTTATCACGAAGAGGGAAATGTTTTTTACTTTTTTTTACCCCTCCAGATCGTATCAAATATATAAAAATAATTATAGGAATATGTTTTTCCTGATTATCTATTGTATCGTTTGCTGATAAATCATAGAGAACTCGAATCGTATTTAGCTGCAAAAGATTAGCGAGTGCCAGCTAGAAATAACTATTTTTATTAAGTACTTACCTAAATCAAAAGGATCTTCAATCAATTCCACAAAATGGAAAATAAATTAAGGTGAATATTCTGAATATTATTGGAGTCATTTTTATGCTGCAATAATATCAGTGTGGATGCTTGATATACCTCACATAAAGTGCATTATGCAGGCATTTCGAATTTAAATTTTCTGTACGAGAAATATCGAGGTAATGCTAATAAACCGACAGTATTGCTCTCCTGCGTGATGTAAGAAATGCATGGGAATCTTATATTAAAATTGAGCTCGTGGATTGAAATAACAATGTATAACCTCAGATACAGACTTGTTCTACCTCTATCACATCCTTGTACTTTGTAGTTTATGCTAGTTTATCAGGTACAGATAAATTTTTATAAATTGCTGTTACCTTACCTTGATACTGATTCTTTAGTTAATTTTTTCGGTGAAATCATCTGATTGTATACTAAGTGACATATAAATCCGAACACCCATTTTAAATGGTTTTATTTTAATAAAATTTTGTATAAGTACTTAATGAAGCATAATAAGTAAATGATAAAAATTTCAAAATGGTTGCACTGCTTTAAAGCCCTTTGACCTTTAATAATGTGTGGATGCACCCTGATGTGCTACGCATTCTCTAACGCGCCTAGGCATGTGGTCAATGTCCTCCTGTGGTATCTCATTCCAGGCAACCACCAACTCCTCTCGAAGTGCTTCTAGAGTCTGAGGAGGACGTTGCAAAGTGAACAATCTCCTACCCATCATATCCCACACGTGCTCAATTCGGCAGTCGGTCTTTCTGGACGCTGGCCAAGCAGATTGAAAAGAACTTTTCACACAGTAGCCTTCCACCACTTACGTGTCAGGATGGAACTATTGTATTCAAAGGCCAAGGCGGAAGTGCTAGCCAGGATCTTTGCTGCCAACTCCACCATGGACGTCCCCACCAACGCCCAAGTGCCGTCAATTCAAAGGGTTCCCCACACTATGCGGGAGGTAACATTCAGGCATAAGACCGTAAGACGAGTGCTCTTGTCGCTCGACATCAACAAAGCTTCTGGTCCGGACTTGATTCCTGCCATTGTACTGAAGAGATGTGCAGCGGAGCTTGCTCCAGTTCTTTCGCGTCTCTTCCAGATATCTTATGAATCCGGCACCTTCCCAGAAAACTGGAAATTTGCTCATGTCCATCCCATCCCAAAAAAAGGATCTAAAACCGACCCTTACAACTACAGGCCTATAGCTCTGCTTTCTGTTATAAGTAAAGTGATGGAGAGGTGCATAAATCGCGAACTTCTGGACTACCTCGAACGTCACAGCTTGATTAGCGACAGGCAGTACGGTTTCCGGCACCAACGATCCACAGGGGACCTCCTAGCTTACGTCACGCAACTGTGGAGTAAACTCATCCAGTCTCATGGTGAGGCTCATGTCGTTGCTCTTGACATCACGAAAGCGTTCGATCAGCTGTGGCACGCTGCCCTCTTAAGTAAACTTCCATCCTATGGCCTCCCAGAAAAGCTTTGCAGATGGGTGGCTGACTTTATCTCTGGCCGCAAGATATCCGTCGTAATTGACGGATTCTCCTCTTCATCCCACAACGTCAACGCGGGTGTTCCCCAGGGATCGATCTTGGCTCCAACACTGTTTCTCTTACATATCAACGACCTCCTTTCCTGCACGATCAACCCAATCCACAGCTTCGCCTATGACAGCACTCTACATGCAGGGATTCAGAGTGACAAGCCGATCTCTGCCGCTGAGCTAGAAAAAAGAAGACTAGCGACGACTTCTTCTCTGACAAGAGACCTGGAGGCTATCACTGCTTGGGGACGCAACAATCTTGTACAGTTCAATGCTTCCAAAACACAGTACTGTACTTTGACGAACAAAAAGCGTACTAGCGCTCATACAGTTTCGATGGACGGTCGAGTTCTACCAAAGAGCCATTCATTTCGGCTGGTCGGAGTCCAGATCACCGAGGATCTGATCTGGCACGAACACATCTCTTCAATAGCTGCAGCTGCTGGGAAAAAGCTAGGCTATTTGTTTAGGGCTAAGAAGTACTTTTCTCCGCATGACATTCTCACTCTATACAAGGCCCAGATAAGGCCTAGCCTCGAGTATTGCTCACACATTTGGGGTGCTGCCGCCCCGACTACATTGTCCATGCTCGATGCTGTCCAGAGGAGGGCGGTCTGACTGATCGACGACTCTTCTCTAACAGACAGTCTCGGGACTCTTTCGCACCGGCGGGCCGTCGGCGATCTAGCTCTTTTCTATCGCTACACCAACGGGCTTTGCTCCTCAGAGCTCTCTTCCATGATGCCGCCGCGCGATGTGCCTGCCAGACAGACCCGCCTGACTTCGGCGTCCCATCCTAACCGTGTCAAACTTCGTACATCCAGAACTGGCCGATACGACCGCTCCTTTGTCCCGAGGGTGTCTAGATTGTGGAACAATCTACGGGAGGAAGCTTTTCCCAGTTCTACTAACCTTAGGCAGTTCAAAAATCGTATTAACAAAATTTCTTTGGGATCATCATAGCAGCCGCGGTGTTCCGGCATTTAGGCTTCTGCCTGCGCGGCTGTTTTCGATATAGAAAAAAAAAATTGGGGATAAGTCGGGAGATCTTGGTGGCCATGGTAACAATGTGACATCATTATGTTGAAAGAAGTCTATTGTGACCCTTGCAACATGTGGTCGAGCATTATCTTGTTGGAAAGTTGGATCTTCCAGGGTGTCAAGATAGGGTAAAAGATGGGGTTCTAGAACTTCGTGGATCTAACGCTGCGCGTTCATGTTACCTCTGATAAAGATTAAAGGTGACCTGGAACCATAAGCTATAGCACCCCAGACCATAACTCCAACAGTGTGATGAACATGTCTTTCAATAAAAATCTGTGGATTCCTCCTTTCACCACGTCGCCTTCCAACCCTGGCACGACCATCGTGCATGCCTAAACAAAATCGAGACTCGTCACTAAAGACAATACTGTTCCATTCCTGATCCCAGAGTGACCGTTGTCTGCACCACTCAAGGCGATTACGTCGGTGTTCTCGAGTTCAAGGGAGGATCCAGTGTGGCCGGTATGAAAACAAGCCAAAACTTCTCATTCGTCGGTAAACAGTTCGCATGCCAATAGGTCTTCCGTGTTCTGCAAACCATTCATTTGCAATGGACCTGGTAGTGGAGAAACGGTCCCTTAAGGCCAATAATCTTAGGCGGCGATCTTCACGGTCTGTTGTTCTACGGCGGCGTCCAGTGCCCCTTGCTCTTTGCTTACGGCCTTCTCGAAGCCATGCCTGACAACACCTAACCACAGTGTCTACACTTCTTTGCACACTAACTGCAATTGCCCGAAAAGAAAGTCCAGCTTCCCGAAGTCCCACTACGGTCCCTATCAAACTCGCTAAGTTGACGAAATCGTACAGGTCTCCGTACTCTAGGCATCGTAACCGATCGTAAAGGATGTCAAGAACCAAAATCCGCTAACGTTGATTCTTTACCGCGGCTGAAATATTCATTTTTAGAGCGTTAGTGAATTAAAAAAAAGCAGTATAAAAACCGGAATGTCCAACTGATAAGGCTGAACATTTTTTCACTTGTTATTTACAGTAAGATAAATACATTAACCAACTTTTATTAAAATAAAACCATTTAAACTGGGTGTTCGGATTTATATGTCATTTAGTATATAAGCGATTCTAGATTGCACAAAAACTACTGAAAGTTGCATCTTTAAACAGTCAGTTTTTACTTTCTTATTCTCTGGAATGTCAACCCTTGGTCAATAATGTGATTCAGTGATTAACTGCTATTATTTACGAGGCTTGTTCAATAGAAACTCATCTTTGGTCAGGTTAGCCTTGGAAGCAATCCTAATCACTTAACTGACGTTTTGCAATATTAGTTTTGTTTCTAAACGTCACACTGGTCAGTTCCTGTCATTTGTATTTGACTGCGATTTCGAGTATTGTGACCTAAAAATGGCGGTGGTGGACCAAGTGGGGTTTCAGGGAAAATAAAGTAAAAAATAAGAGATCTTGCTTGCAATAATGACATTTATTTATCAGTCTGATATAATTAACACACATTTATGTAACTAGATAGTTTGTTATTCAGCTTTTTTGGCGACCCGTCAAATCAAACCATATTACATTACTATACCTGCTGCTTTAACATTACAGCCGATTATACGTATAAATTATTTCAGAGACGTTGAAGAGCGTTTTAGGATAAAAGAGAAAAGTTCGTCAACCCTTAAATCATATATTTCGGATTTATTCAATAAGTCAGTTAAAAAAGTTGGATAACAAACCACAGGATAAGTTTTAAACGTTACATTAGATATTTTATAGTAAAACAAAATTCAGTCCGTATCATAACTATAAATATGATATAATACAATTAAAATAGTGCCTTTTGACAAAGTAATTGCTCCTAAGAACAACAAATATGCGCGATAATCACTCGTACATACAAAATACTTCGACAATATCAATAATGATGTGTAAATAGTGATAAACAAAATAATGACTGCAATCAAATGCTTTTTCCTTACGTTGTATTCGTCATACTTCACAAAAATTGTACTTGTGTATTTCGTATGCATCCAGGTGTTATCATTCACAATTTGCTGTTCTATACTACAAAAATAATGTAAAGAAAACAACTACAGTATTAAATATTTCATCCCATTTTATTCCCTGTTTTCGTCAATATTTACACTTTTCCGTTGATTATACAGCTGTATAAAAGATTTAAATAACCCATCAGCTACATTTACATAATATCAAAATATAATATTATATACAATTTTATATGCAATTTTTGTAAAGGATATGTACAAGTTATATAGTATTTGCGCAACAGATCTTCAACAAAATGTAATTATTGACATATCGGCAAGTTTTCGATAAAAAATGTAACGGCATTTGTAACAAAAGTAATATATATATATATACAGGGTGAGTTCTTATTATTGGCTCGTGGTATCTAAAGAATTGTATCCAGCAGTGTGTAGACTTGGAAAATATTTTTAATTACGCAGGGTGATTCATAATTACGTGGTGTGCTAACATGCATGGTTTTTAAAAGAAAGAACCACATTTTATTGCTGATTCGGATAGGCGCTACCAAACAATGCAATTTGGTATAATATTTTTAAATTGGACAATCTACAAAAAAACGTCAGATAAGCTTTATGATCCCTTATGTCCAGCCTATCTAATTCCTTTTTAAATTTTTTTCGTTGGTCAAGAACGGAAAATGAACGACTTCTCAAAATGTTCAAAAGGAAGACCCTGTATATTTTCATATAAGGCTTATGAGAGTTTGTACGAAATGTTTTTAAGTTACATTTAACCTCCTTGTAGATGGGATGTCAAAAATGTAACTCCAAAACTTTCCGCGCAAGGTCCCATAAGCCTTATATGGAAATATACAGGGTGTTTCATTTGGAAATTTTGAGGAATCGTTTATTTTGCGTCCTGGACTGCCCTGTATAATATATCAAAAAAAATGGAAAAGTAATTAGATTAGATCTTACATGGTGGTCAAGAACGAAAAATGAACGACTTCTCAAAATGTTCAAAAGGAAGACCCTGTATATTTTCATACAAGGCTTATGACAGTTCGTACGAAATGTTTTTGAGTTACATTTAACCTCCTTGTAAATGGTATGTCAATAATGTAACTCCAAAACTTTCCGCGCAAAGTGCCATAAGCCTTATATGGAAATATACAGGGTGTCTCATTTGGAAATTTTGAGGAATCGTTTATTTTGCGCCCTGGACTGCCCTGTATAATATATCAAAAAAATGGAAAAGTAATTAGATTATATCTTACATGGTGGTCAAGAATGAAAAATGAACGACTTCTCAAAATGTTCAAAAGCAAGACCCTGTATATTTTCATATAAGGCTTATGAGAGTTTGTACGAAATGTTTTTGAGTTACATTAAACCTCCTTGTAAATGGGATGTCAAAAATGTAACTCCAAAACTTTCCGCGCAAAGTCCCATAAGCCTTATATGGAAATATACAGGGTGTTTCATTTGGAAATTTTGAAGAATCGTTTATTTTGCGTCCTGGACTGCCCTGTATAATATATCAAAAAAATGGAAAAGTAATTAGATTAGATCTTACATGGTGGTCAAGAACGAAAAATGAACGACTTCTCAAAATGTTCAAAAGGAAGACCCTGTATATTTTCATATAAGGCTTATGACAGTTTGTACGAAATGCTTTTGAGTTACATTTAACCTCCTTGTAAATGGGATGTCAAAAATGTAACTCCAAAACTTTCCGCGCAAAGTCCCATAAGCCTTATATGGAAATATACAGGGTGTTTCATTTGGAAATTTTGAGGAATCGTTTATTTTGCGCCCTGGACTGCCCTGTATAATATATAAAAAAAAATGGAAAAGTAATTAGATTAGATCTTACATGGTGGTCAAGAATGAAAAATGAACGACTTCTCAAAATGTTCAAAAGCAAGACCCTGTATATTTTCATATAAGACTTATGAGAGTTTGTACGAAATGTTTTTAAGTTACATTAAACCTCCTTGTAAATGGGATGTCAAAAATGTAACTCCGAAACTTTCCGCGCAAAGTCCCATAAGCCTTATATGGAAATATACAGGGTGTTTCATTTGGAAATTTTGAGGAATCATTTACTTTGCGTCTTGGACTGCCCTGTATAATATATCAAAAAAAATGGAAAAGTAATTAGATTAGATCTTACATGGTGGTCAAGAACGAAAAATGAACGACTTCTCAAAATGTTCAAAAGCAAGACCCTATATATTTTCATATAAGGCTTATGAGAGTTTGTACGAAATGTTTTTGAGTTACATTAAACCTCCTTGTAAATGGGATGTCAAAAATGTAACTCCAAAACTTTCCGCGCAAAGTCCCATAAGCCTTATATGGAAATATACAGGGTGTTTCATTTGGAAATTTTGAGGAATCGTTTACTTTGCGTCCTGGACTGCCCTGTATAATATATCAAAAAAAATGGAAAAGTAATTAGATTAGATCTTACATGGTGGTCAAGAACGAAAAATGAACGACTTCTCAAAATGTTCAAAAGCAAGACCCTGTATATTTTCATATAAGGCTTATGAGAGTTTGTACGAAATGTTTTTGAGTTACATTAAACCTCCTTGTAAATGGGATGTCAAAAATGTAACTCCAAAACTTTCCGCGCAAAGTCCCATAAGCCTTATATGGAAATATACAGGGTGTTTCATTTGGAAATTTTGAGGAATCGTTTATTTTGCGTCCTGGACTGCCCTGTATAATATATCAAAAAAAATGGAAAAGTAATTAGATTAGATCTTACATGGTGGTCAAGAACGAAAAATGAACGACTTCTCAAAATGTTCAAAAGCAAGACCCTGTATATTTTCATATAAGGCTTATGAGAGTTTGTAGGAAATGTTTTTGAGTTACATTTAACCTCCTTGTAAATGGGATGTCAAAAATGTAACTCCAAAACTTTCCGCGCAAGGTCCCATAAGCCTTATATGGAAATATACAGGGTGTTTCATTTGGAAATTTTGAGTAATCGTTTATTTTGCGTCCTGGACTGCCCTGTATATAATATCAAAAAAAAAAATGGAAAAGTAATTAGATAGTGAGAAAATATGGGATCATAAATTGTTGTTGAAAAATCCGGTTTTCTAGATATTGCATCTTCGTTTGTGATAAACTTTTTTAGATACCAAGCGTAATAAGGAAATTACGGAAACCCTCTCCCTGTATAAACTTACCCATGTAAAAGATATTTTTACGAGAACATGATGAGATCAAGTTGACGAAGATGGCTTTTTATAATTGATTATCAAATATTTTCAAAAATGGATTTTGTTAAAATCTATCATGTAATAAACATAATAAACTTTTCGATAAATGTTTGTGAAATATATGCTTATTCACAAAAAGCTAAAACATTTTTATAACAACGATAACGCGAGTTTGAACTATGCTGGAGGCATGTACAGTTTTTGCATGAAATATACATACAGATTTTTTATGCAATATTATATGGTTTCGCCTAGATTTTGTTATTAGTATTAGAGTAGGTTTCGTACTCTTCACTTTCCAGCCTATTTCACTATATAAAGCTTTTTTTTATTTTCTAGTTCTATTTTAGTAGCTATTTCATATCAAGTAGAGAAATGGGTCTTTGAAGCTTTTTTTAATTCTTGCAACTGTTTCAAATAGCGATATTTAACTGAGAGCATATTTATTGTCATAGCTTTGAATAGAAAGTAAGAATTTTAAGAACTGCTACTGTATGCATTTTACGAAATTGAAAATATTGGTCCACTTCATTTTGCCAGGAAACAAATACTTAACAACATTTCATAAGTTGTTACTGTACAAGTGGCCAAGATATTCAATCGTAACATTTTTCTTTGGGGTTTCACTGAATGTTTTCGTATTTTTTTTTATATTAAGCTCAAGTACCTAACGTAGTAATCTTCAGAGATACCTAATTGACTATAGTCTAATACCTGAAAAGATCTGCCAAGAAGGAGCGTAGAGGGATTTATGTTCAAGGTAAAATGCTAATATGGGCAGGTCTATGCTTCACTTTATAGGTAATAGTCTAATCATTTTAGACAAAAATACCTCTAGTTTGCGAAAGAATTATAATGCACTATTAAAACGAGACTTTACAATTACTGCGAGTAAATTTGCTAATATGATTAGACTATAATGTAATCATAAGAATAGATATTTTAAATTCGCTGATTTAAGGTTCAAGATGCATTGCTAGATATTAACGTTGAATAATTTGTAACGAGAATTTGAGATAAACTTTCAGATCTTTTTTTAATCGCGTGAAACCATAGACTTGTCCCACTTTTGAGGCAGTAAGATCACTTGTTGTGGAAGCAGAAAATGACTAAAATAGAAAATGATTTTTCTTGTGGATCTTCATAAGTACAAACAGGTAATGTTCAACAAAAATTTTGTCCATGATGAAAACGCTTTTGATTCAGTAGGAGTAGGATCAGCATATGGTTGATAAAATAGTAGGAGGTATTCACAAGAATATCATTCTGTACAATACTACATGTCTTTTTTCACCTAAGTCTATATCTACATTTCTATTCTTAGAAGCACACGTTTGGACGTTTTTGTTTTGCAGAGTATCAACATCGATTTTCTATTATCTACTTGTACAACAGTGTTATATATGTATAGCACGCTTTTTAAACTGTAAAATATATATTTGTCATTTCTATATCTATAAAAGGTAAAGCTTTGATCTGTACTATTGAGGGTCGCGTGAGAATTATACTACAACAGCCGGGACTAGCGCAATCGTTAGGAAAATACGGCTATGTACAGCGTTTGTTCTAAATCATTCACGCAAATGTTTCATACTTTAATAATGATCTGTTGAAAATACGAAAAGTTATGTTCATGATCCGTTGCAATGGACAATAATTTCTCGTTAGCAAAAATAACAGTGATATACAAAATACAGGGTGTAAACGTTCTGGTAGTAATAGGGGTTCATATGACCCATGGTCCAAAAGTCAAAAATGTTTTTTGTCTAAATGGCTTTATAGTTTACAACTTTAAATGCTTTATATCGACCACAATCTTACTAATTTTTACAATTTAATCTAGAACGTTTCTAAATTGGGTAATTAACAAATAAATGGCATTGAGTTTTTCTAAGTTAAGCCAAAATTTGTAGTCAGTAAGTAAGTTTCATTAAAACACACATGACAACAGCCGCGTCGGTCATCGTCACTCTTATCGAACCGGCAATCGATCGCAAACGGTAACAGCGGTTAGTATGTTGTTTTGTTTTTGTTCGCGTACGTCGTCGTGTTGATTTACAATGTTCTCGAATCAAGAGTTCGCCGACATGTTGTTAGTTTACGGTGAAGCTCGTCAGAATTCAAACCTTGCAGCTCAAATTTATCGCCAGCGGGTACACCGAGACAGAAGGTGGTTTTTGAACAAAAACATTGAAAATCCCCATATCATTCGTGAAGGTCATTTCCAACAACGTTTTAAAATAAATATTTGGGCGGGTATTCTTGACGATCAGGTAATTGGCCCTTTCGAGTTAAACCCAAAGTTGTTAGCTTAGCCAATAACCTACCAGAGCTTTTGGAACAGACCTTAGACAACATGCTATTACAACGGAGACACAATTTGTGGTTTCTTCATGGCGGGGCACCACCACACATTTTTAGAAGCGTCATTCGGTATTTGAATGGACATTATCCAAATCGCTGGATCGGTCGAAATGCTCCTGATCCTGTAAAATGGCCAGCAAGATCTCCTGACCTCAAACCGATGGATTTCTGGTATTGGGGAGAACTTAAACGGATGGTTTATGGGTCTGGTAATGAAGCTTGTGTGGAAAGTGGAGGACGACATTTTGAACACCTTCTTTAAATACAAAAAAGTGCAGTGTGGGTTTTAATACGTTCAATAAACTTTCACTCACCAGGTGAAGCACTTCTTTAAACCCCCTCTATCACCCATTTAAATAATGACTATCTTAACGTTCACACCCTGTAGAATGACCAGTAAAAATAATTTTACCTAAATTTACATTGTTTTTTAATGTTGCTAAACTTAAAAATTTCATATAAGTATAGATAGACGTTAGCAGAAGAAGGTTTTGAAGTGGAACTCTTGGCATGAAAAATCAATCACTACAAATTACTGACCATTTCATATTATATGGCTATTAATTATTCGTCTAGAGATAAAGTAGCACCTTAGTAGAAGTTTAAGATAATCAAAAGCGGCGTGAATGATAATTTTATTTTCATAAAATTGGGGCATGCTTTGTTGAGGATGAAGGGTTGAAATAAACATTATTAGTTTTGGATTAAAAAAATGTTTACTGGAACTTTCTACCACAGAATGGAAATTATCAGGTGTTGAGTCGTTTGAATCTTGGATATTCAAGTTCAAACTGTACAAATATAAAAAAGGGGAATCATTAGGTTTCTGATTTGAGTGAAAACGCGTGACTTGGAACAAAATGAAATCGTCTATTTTATAAAAAATATTTATTCTGTTTTTGTAACTAAATAACTCTAGTTATGATTATTATGAATAAAAGGAAAAATATGTTATTTCTGAAATACTATAGTACCAATGGATCCTTGGACCAATGTACACCTATAATTATATTCCGACTACACGCTAACACAGATGGGTGTATAATATAGGTTTTTTCGACATTGACTAATTTTTGCAACTGATCTACCGTAAGCACAGTCCTTGTTTCTCTGTATCACAGAATATATCTGCAACCTTATGAAAAATCGTGGTTAGACCTATCCGTCCCGTTTATATGTTTGTATCGTTATGACCCGAATAATAAAAATGAACATGACCATGAACCATCCAGTACGGATAGTCGCAAGTTTTTTTCGGTAATCGTGAACATCTAAGCAATTATACTAAGTGACATATAAATCCGAACACCCAGTTTAAATGGTTTTATTTTAATAAAAGTTGGTGAATGTATTTATCTTACTGTAAATAACAAGTGAAAAAATTTTCAGCCTTACCAGTTGGACATTCCGGTTTTTATACTGCTTTTTTTTTAATTCACTAACGCTCTAAAAATGAATATTTCAGCCGCAGTAGAGAATCAACGTTGGCGGATTTTGTTTCTTGACATCCTTTACGATCGGTTACGATGCCTAGAGTACGGAGACCTGTACGATTTCGTCAACTTAGTGAGTTTGATAGGGGCCGTATAGTGGGACTTCGGGAAGCTGGACTTTCTTTTCGGGCAATTGCAGTTAGAGTGCAAAGAAGTGTAGACACTGTGGTTAGGTGTTGTCAGGCATGGCTTCGAGAAGGCCGTACGCAAAGAGCAAGGGGCACTGGACGCCGCCGTAGAACAACAGACCGTGAAGATCGCCGCCTAAGGTTATTGGCCTTAAGGGACCGTTTCTCCACTACCAGGTCCATTGCAAATGAATGGTTTGCAGAACACGGAATACCTATTGGCATGCGAAGTGTTTACCGACGAATGAGAAGTTTTGGCTTGTTTTCATACCGGCCACACTGGGTCCTCCCTTTAACTCGAGAACACCGACGTAATCGCCTTGAGTGGTGCAGACAACGGTCACTCTGGGATCAGGAATGGAACAGTATTGTCTTTAGTGACGAGTCTCGATTTTGTTTAGGCATGCACGATGGTCGTGCCAGCGTTAGAAGGCGACGTGGTGAAAGCAGGAATACACAGTTTTTTGTTGAAAGACATGTTCATCACACTGTTGGAGTTATGGTTTGGGGTGCTATAGCTTATGGTTCCAGGTCACCTTTAATCTTCATCAGAGGTAACATGATCGCGCAGCGTTATATCCACGAAGTTCTAGAACCCCATCTTTTGCCCTATCTTGACACCCTGGCAGATTCAACTTTCCAACATACTGCAAGAGTCACAATAGACTTCTTTCAACATAATGATGTCACATTGTTACCATGGCCACCAAGATCTCCCGACTTATCCCCAACTGAGCACGTGTGGGATACGATGGGTATTAGATTGCTCAATTTGCAACGTCCTCCTCAGACTCTAGAAGCACTTCGAGAGGAGTTGGTGGTTGCCTGGAATGAGATACCACAGGAGGACATTGACCACCTGATCAGAAGCATGTCTAGGCGCGTTGGAGAATGCGTAGCACATCAGGGTGCATCCACACATTATTAAAGGTCAAAGGGATTTAAAGCAGTTCAATCATTTTGAAATTTTTATCATTTACTTATTATGCTACATTAAGTACTTATACAAAATTTTAATAAAATAAAACCATTTAAACTGGGTGTTCGGATTTATATGTCACTTACTATATTTTTGCGGAAGACAAGAGACAGTTTTCTGGCTATCAAAGAATGTCCAAAGAGCTATTTCAGGAAGCCAACTTGAAAAATATTTCAGTATGTTCACTAATATTATTTTGGTCATAAAGTACGTGCATTTTTGAAATCTGTAACAACATTCTAGACTTATAACATACACACAAACATTCTGTACAATAGCTGTATACATAAAGAAAAACAATATCATCAAACATATAATAAACCATTCAAAATTCAGGCGAAAAAATACTTTGCAACATAACTTTTCAAAAATATTTTATAGAACAATCTGACGTCAACAGTTGGGAGTCCCATAGACACCACATTTTTCTTGAAAATATTTTTCAAACTGTAAATAAACTTCCGTGATTTGTATCGTACTTGAAAATAAACAAGTGTTTATTACTGCCCAAGTTATGTCAAACATATTTGTTTGTTCCAAAAAGCTATGAAATTATTTTTGCAGTAATTTTGCCGTATTTCATCCGAATTGAGTAACCATGAACGTATATTTGAAAAGTAGCATCTAGAAGCTCCCTAAAGTGGCACGGGGACTTGTCTATAAGCCTAACACTTACAAAGTGTTCTATTCTGAATAAATAAAATAAGAAAATGCTGACGAATGACTGGCGCTGATCCTATTGTCTACTAGTGTCGCGATCATATATGCGGAAAGCACATCAATTTTATTTTGAGAAACGTACCCAAATATAGTCGAGACGTCTAAAAGGAGCCAGTCTGGCGCCAAACTTTGGCTCCAGTCGAGTGGATGGGAACTTTTCACAATAACAGAACAGTGGTGGAGTGGTGAGCAGAGGAATTGAATACTCCGCGAAATAGATGTGGAGTAAACTAGCAATATATCGATGGTTGTTTTGTGCTTTGTGGCAACTCGTCAGTATGGTCTTGGTTTCAGATAGGTCAACTAACTAGAGCTGAGCAACTATATACTATCCAGGATATAAGGTTAGGGTTGTCCAATAGGGACGCAGGAAAGTAAACGTCAATTTGACATTGACGCCATCTTTGTTTTCTGTCACCGACATGTCATTTTGTTAGTTGAATGTTTACCATTGATCGCTATGGAGTCGTATTCGATTGAAGACCGCATTAAAGTTATTCAAGAGCACTGCAAAAATGGTGCAAAAATAAAAAACACGTTTCGCGCGCTTCGTGAACATTTCGGTCGCAACAACCGCCCAAACGAAACAACCATCGGTCGTCTGGTGCGTAAATTCGAGGCAACAGGTTCTGTGGCAAATCTGCCAGGCTCTGGCCGGCCAAGGAGCGTTCGCACACCGGAAAATGTTGCTGTTGTGAAGGAGAGTGTGAGAGACGATCCGAAACAGTCAACAACGCGTCGATCCTAAGAATTGGGCATTTCGAGAACCAGTTTGCTCCGCATTCTCCACAAGGATTTGAATGTACACGCCTACAAGATCCAACTGACGCAAGAGCTGCGTCGGGCCGACCATTTTTCGCGCCGAACGTTCTCAGATTGGCTCCTTGAACACCGCCAAATTGATGCCACTTTTTCAAAAATCATGTTCAGCGACGAAGCGCATTTCACTTTGAATGGAACGGTAAACAAGCAAAACTGCCGCATCTGGGCGAACGAAAATCCCCGTGAGTATCAAGAGCAGCCGATGCATCCTCAAAAAGTGACTGTGTGGTGTGCATTGTGGTCAAAAGGCATCATCGGACCTTACTTTTTCGAAAATGCGGCCGGGGACGCCGTTACCGTCAATTCTGAGCGATATCACGTGATGATAGAGGACTATTTTTTGCCGCAACTTGAACGAATGGATATGGACGATGTTTATTTCCAACAAGACGGTGCAACATGCCACACAACCAACGTCAATATCCATCGATTGCAGTCCTTCTTCGGTGATCGCGTGATTTCGCGCAGAGGAAATGTGCCATGGCCACCAAGATCGTGCGATTTGACTCCCTTGGACTTCTTTTTATGGGGATATTTGAAAAGCAAAGTCTACGTCAACAAACCAGCCACCCTTCCAGAACTCAAAAACAACATCATTGCCGAGATAAATGCCATAGAACCGACCATGTTGCAAAATGTCATTGAAAATTTCGACCATCGCGTGGACGTCTGTAAATCCAGTCGTGGTGAACATTTGAGCGATATTATTTTTCATACATAAATGGTATAAATGAACCTTCAAAATAAAGCACCCAACTTGATTTGAATATCAATCTTTCTTGTTTTAATATGCGTTTACTTTCCTGCTTCCGTTTTGGACAACCCCATATATCGAAATCATAAATGAAACCATGAAACGCTGATGCAGATAATGTCAAAGTATGCAATAAACTGGATAAGGTCCGTCTTAGAGAATAGGTCTCAGTTTGTGAGTATCATCGATAGTGGTCACATCACCATAGGCGTCCCTCAGGGTTCTATTCTAGGACCTGTGCTATTCAGTCCATACTTGAATGACCTTGAGTATTGTTCCTCTGTAGATTCATTATAAATACAGATGATACTTCAGTGGTGACATCGAATACGTGTGAGGCTACCTTAGAGAGAGATTGTGAAGTTTACAGCGAAATATTCACAGCTCTATTTAAATTCGGAAAAAACATCAGTTGTCCAATTTTATAACATCCAGAAAAAACCTATGGCATCAAATGACAAGATAGAAAATTGTGGGGCACTCAAAAAATTGCGTACCCCTGCAGATAACAGAGTTACTTTGATGACTATAGGGAATGGTGACTAAAGAGTACCACAGGGATCTGTCTTGGGGCCATCAATACGAATGAGTTTGTTATTAATTTTATGGTAGAGCAGATGGACGACAAACAATGGAACGACGGACATATTTTTCCGGATGCATTGGATCACTACATATACAGTGACTTCGAAGTTGAGTCATTTATTTTAACAGTGAGTAGATCTGATCAAAAGAAATGTTTTTTTCCTTTAACATTTTTCTGGTAAAATTAAAGTAACAAAGTTATAGCCATTTAGAAGTTTGAGTACCGCACTGTCTCAATAATAATATTATGTGCTCATGTTTGGCAACAACGGATATAATCCGCCTTATCCGTTCATCGCATCGGAAACAAAAAAGCGAAAGAATTTGAAACGATGTTTTTACTACAATGTACAATTTTATTCAGTTGTATTCAGTCGATGTGTCAGTCGGTAACGCGTGAGTGAATAGTGGTGTTTACGAAAATGCTGAATGTAGTGCAAAGGGCTCGTGAATCAGGTGACTTAAGACCTCACAGGGGAGGGCATGACGGTGCTCCAAGACCGCACGATCAAATACAGGTCCGCACTGAAGTACTTGTCGGGAGGATACTTTATAAAACAAGGTAACATTTTTTTTAATTTTTTTTTTATTTTTACACACATATTTTGGTTTATCTTCCTTCTACAATCATTATCTGAAAATTAATAACTCAACTTCAAAGCCACCCTGTAGGAGATCGTTGTTTAGGAGACGTATTTTTTTGGAGTGGGAGTGTTTGTAGGTAATTTTGGTGTTACACAATCTAAAACATAGCATTAAGCACTATGACTTCACAATAATTAAAGCTGATAATCAATGGATTGCAACAGTGGTCAGCAGGTGTTTGAATCATGGTTTGCAACGAATAAACTTGTACTAAGTAAGGAAAAAATTGATTTAATAATATTTAGAGCAAAGCAATCACAGATTGATGTACCACACAATATCACACCTTCTGATAGTAATATCCAAGTAAGTCAGCAAACTAAAGTGTTATCTAGATGAATTTCTGTCTTGCACTCCACACGTAAATAAAAATTGAGTAGCACCTATGGAATAAGAGTGTCGTCTATGTAAAAATTGTATATGGTGCAAGTTTTGCCAACGTACCTTCCATTATTAACCCCCAGCTCTAGCACTGTTTTAAAGGTTGAATTATAAATCGCGTTTCGCTTAACTTTGCAGTCTGAGATCGATATAAGGTCGTCTTCTTATACATCAGTTGTCTACAATGAAGCTAGGAATTGCACCCGATTCTAGATGAATCGTATATTCGAGAAGTTTTCTGCGAAGCGGTGAAATTTGTGTATTGAGGAAATATATATTAGATCAATAGCCGTAGATTTATGAAGATTGCAAGGAAGTAATACGAAACAGGAGAAAAAAAGTAAAGTAAAAGAGATGACAAACTTGAACAGTTGCGGTCATTTGTCGTGCAAAATACTGCTAGGCAATGTTGCGTAGCTTTTGTGCCACTTTAGGGATTTATTTTGAGAAAATGTTCACCCTCAAGGAAACAAATTCTAGCAAATAAAAAAGTATTCACTTATCGATAGAAATGTGCTGAAGTGTGTTAAAAATGTCTCTAACGAGGATCTACTTTAGTTCGAACATTTAGTACAGCAACTATTTCCTTATAACTTATTTAAGGTACTTGAAAGCGCAATGAATCTAAACCTAATTACATTCAAATCGGCTATTAAGAACATCAAACTGAAAGGATGATCTTTGAAGACTTGCTTAGACCATGGAGTATAGAAACATGTTTCGGAAGTCCTTGGTGTTTCCACTAAGAACTGAAGGTCATATATAGGGTGATTCAGAAGTCGTGACCAAAAACACCGGACAACAAATTTTAGTTTTTTAATTGTATCTTGTGGGAAAAGTGCACTTCTTTGTTAATTTTGGGGCGCTGAATCCAAAAATGACAATGAAATAAAAAAATTAGTTGCGGTTTAGAAAAAAAACTTTTTATTTTTAAGGATATATTAAAAAAAGTAACAAGATTCATATACTTATAAGAATCACTATATGCGCTGTCTTTTTGCTGTTCTTTTATGGATCGTTTCTGGAGCATCTCTACCAAGAGTCCAACAGTAGTCTGCAAGCATGGAAGGATTCCACTTTCCCTGGTACCTTTTTTCCATTGTTGAAATATCCTGATGAACACGTTCGCCGTGCTCATCACTTACGGCTCCGCAATTGTCAGGAAAAAAGTCCAGGTGTGAGTGCAGGAAATGTATCTTAAGAGACATATTACAGCCCATCTTTTGATACGATGACAGCATATTTTTGACAAGGGTTTTATAGTTGTCAGCTTTTCTATTTCCCAAGAAATTAGTGACCACCAGACGGAAATCATTCCAAGCAGTTTTTTCAATACCTGTTGAGGTGTTTTCAAACTGTGTATCTTTCAAAATATTTCGAATCTGTGGCCCAACAAAAATACCTTCTTTAAACTTTACCTCACTTAGTCTTGGAAATTTCTGACGCAGGTGTTGAAAAGCTGACCCATCTCTATCTAATGCCTTGACAAAGTTTTTCATTAGGCCCAACTTGATATGCAGTGGTGGTAATAAAATTTTTTTCGAATCTACTAATGGCAAATGCTGTACATTTTTTTGACCTGGCTCTAGGAATTGACGTATAGGCCAGTTTTGTCTGGTGTAGTGAAGTGCCTTTGCCCGACTGTCCCATTCACACAAAAAACAGTAAAACTTTGTGTAGCCTAGCTGCAGCCCAAGTAAAAGGACAACAACTTTCAAATCGCCACAAATATGCCATTGGTGCTCATCGTATAGTATTTTATGCATGTCAATAGGTACTTCATATTGTCATATGATTCTTTCATGTGAAATGCATACCCTACAGGAAGAGATGGTAAAATATTTCCAATATGCAATAACACTGCCTTTAAACTCAATGTTGAACTATCTATAAACAATCTCCATTCTTCTGGGTTATAGTTTATATTTAAAGCCGCCAGTAAGCCGTTAATGTTACTGCAGAAAACCAAGTTATTCTCCATATTGAAAAATGGTTCTAAGTCTTTGTGGCGTTTACGAAAAACACATACCGAAACATCGTCTTCTAACAAGTTCCACTGCTGCAGTCTTGATCCAAGTAACTCTGCCTTACATTTTGGAAGTTCTAAATCTCTTACAAGATCATTTAATTCTGACTGTGTTATTTTGTGCGCTTGGTGGCATGACGTGCTCGGTATAAAATCAGGATCTCTTGACGTTGATGGCATATCTTCTTCCTGCCGAATCACTCGATCGCCATGATCTGATTCATTTTCTGATTCGCAAGTGTAGGATTCTGGGGGTTTTGGAATAGGATTTTCGTCACTGTGAGGCACAGGTCTCATCACAGATGGTATGTTTGGGTTAATAACCGATTTTTTTTTCTTGCACATACCTGTGGCTTGTCCAACACAAGGTACCATACAAAAGTAACAATCATTAATATGATTTGTAGGCTCTCTCCAAACCATTGGGACAGCAAAGCGCATAGACCGTTTTTTGCCATTTAACCAGCTCCTCAGATTTGAAGCACATGTACTACAGCAGATGTGGGGTGCCCACTGTTTGTCTTGATCACCTAGTTTACAACCGAAATAAAGCTGATATGCCTTTGTTATTAGTGGAGTAATAGACCGTGTCTGAGACGCAAAAGTCACATCACCACACACGTAACAAATTGATCTGGATTGTTTACACACTTTCGAGACATCTTGCATGAACGCTGTCAGCCAACTGAGGAAAAAATGGCTAATATAAAACAATATAATGTACACGTATGTATAACGTAACACAATCATGCCGATTACATCATCTTTCCTTGCCGAATATAAAAATGTAGCACGTGCATTCTTGTGAATTACAGTATATTAACACTGTCACAGCAGGTACACATATAATTACCGTATCTCTAAAACTTGAACTAATATTGAAGAAATAAGTTTCATTCCGGTTTTAGCACATTAAAAATAGTAATATTTTGTTGATTTTATTTAGGATATTTTTTGGCTGTTGATCAGTGAAATAAAACATCACACACAGGACCGCATTATAAGGGGATCTTCTATGTAACATTTTTTCCTCGGGGAAACAGATTGTGTTGTGTTGAAGCTTAAAAATAATAAACATATTTGTTGAATATCTTCAAAACCGTCAAACGGGGAAAAAACTAAAATTTGGTATGTGGATTTACCTAAGTATTGTCCACATTCAAATGTCTTTACTTAAAATTAACGTGCACCAGTGGCGGAGATACAGGGGATTAGTGGCATTATTTTTCCAAATAAAAACAGTACGCTACAGTTTTTTTCTAAATCCCAATTTTTCGAATTTTAGCTTCAACAATTAATTACTCTTGTGTTTTTCCCATAGTGCACTGTTTTCGTAAAAATAAAAATAAAATAAAAAAATAATGCCATTAATTCCCTGTATCTCCGCCACTTGTGCACGTTAATTATAAGTACGGACCTCCGAATGTGGACAATACTTAGGCAAATCCACATACCAAATTTTATTTCATTCCAGTTGACGGTTTTGAAGATATTAAAAAAATTGTTTTTTAGTTCGAAACTCCAACATCCCATATCTTTTTACAAATGCGGTCCTGTGTATGATGTTTCATTTTTAGTCACGACTTGTGATCAGATTTAAATTATAAATTAGTAAAGGTTGGATACCTTAAAGTGATTCCACATGCAGTAACTACATGTTGATATTAGTTCAAAAATGAAATACAAAAGCGCCTAAGATGAATGACGAGATAAAAGTAATTAAGAATTTGAGTGGGTTGAAAATAATTAAGTGTCTGACGTTACATATTTTTTGAATTTTTGTTTTTTTTGAATACACAAATATAGATGCTTATATCTTAGGTGTAGATATGCTTTATCGTTATCTACATTCTACTGTGTTTAAAAGTCCCATAGATAAAAAACTGCATACATCTACACTAAGGAAGCTCGAGTCTTGGAATTTACTATTTTTTAATTGATTCTTCGTAAGATTAGCCCTTAGAGTAGTTTATTGATTGAATATGTTCAATGATATTGTTAATCGGCATACATAAAAACTATACCTTATTGTCCCTAAGTCATTTCAAAATCTTTTCCGACATCACTAAATCAGTCTTGAACTTATTTTAAATGTATAAACAACTAAATTGATAAATTCATCATCGTTTTTTGCTCGATAATTGACGCGACACGCCGAAACCCAGCGGTCTGGTCCAAGATGGAGAGAAAATCTTGGTAGCGGTTAGATACTATAAATAGTCAGTCAGTCTTGATTGGCAACTGGTTGTTAGACTTCTGTCCTCCTTATTTTTTTGTTCCGTCAAAGAGTTAAGATGCCATAGGAAAGGTAGACTCACGATGGACGTCGCGTTTCCATGCCTACTGCGCTTTCTTTAGGACAGTGAGTTGTCTGATCAGGCTGTCCTCCGGAGTTATGATTCGTTTCTTCATCGTGGGGCGAACTTCGGAGTTCTTGTTCTGAAACAAATAATAATAGAAATAATTTATTGGTGTGCGCTTAGACAGGTCGAAGCAAAATATACGTAATGACAAAAAAAGGTAAGCACCTACGTAGGTACTGATTCCTAGGACAAACCCTTTTCAATGATTTTATTTTGGTAAATTTCATAGCTTGTTGATTGTAGAATTTCACACGTATTATATCTATACTAAGTGACATATAAATCCGAATACCCAGTTTAAATGGTTTTATTTTAATAAAAGTTGGTGAATGTATATCTTACTGTAAATAACAACTGAAAAAATTTTCAGCCTTATCAGTTGGACATTCCGGTTTTTATACTGCTTATTTTTTAATTCACTAACGCTCTAAAAATGAATATTTCAGCCGCACTAAAGAATCAGCGTTGGTTCTTGAGATCCTTTACGATCAGTTACGATGCCTAGAGTACGGAGACCTGTACGATTTCGTCAACTTAGTGAGTTTGATAGGGGCCGTATAGTGGGACTTCGGGAAGCTGGACTTTCTTTTCGGGCAATTGCAGTTAGAGTGCAAAGAAGTGTAGACCTGTGGTTAGGTGTTGTGAGGCATGGCTTCGAGAAGGCCGTACGCAAAGAGCAAGGGGCACTGGACGCCGCCGTAGAACAACAGACCGTGAAGATCGCCGCCTAAGATTATTGGCCTTAAGGGACCGTTTCTCCACTACCAGGTCCATTGCAAATGAATGGTTTGCAGAACACGGAAGACGTACTGGCATGCGAAGTGTTTACCGACGAATAAGAAGTTTTGGCTTGTTGTCATACCGGCCACACTGGGTCCTCCCTTTAACTCGAGAACACCGACGTAATCGCCTTGAGTGGTGCAGACAACGGTCACTCTGGGATCAGGAATGGAACAGTATTGTCTTTAGTGACGAGTCTCGACTTTGTTTAGGCATGCACGATGGTCGTGCCAGGGTTAGAAGGCGACGTGGTGAAAGGAGGAATCCACAGTTTTTTGTTGAAAGACATGTTCATCACACTGTTGGAGTTATGGTTTGGGGTGCTATAGCTTTACACCTTTAATCTTCATCAGAGGTAACATGAACGCGCAGCGTTATATCCACGAAGTTCTAGAACCCCATCTTTTACCCTATCTTGACACCCTGGCAGATCCAACTTTCTAACAAGATAATGCCCGGCCACATGTTGCAAGAGTCACAATAGACTTCTTTCAACATAATGATGTCACATTGTTACCATGGCCACCAAGATCTCCCGACTTATCCCCAATTGAGCACGTGTGGGATATGATGGGTAGGAGATTGCTCAATTTGCAACGTCCTCCTCAGACTCTAGAAGCACTTCGAGAGGAGTTGGTGGTTGCCTGGAATGAGATACCACAGGAGGACATTGACCACCTGATCAGAAGCATGCCTAGGCGCGTTGGAGAATGCGTAGCACATCAGGGTGCATCCACACATTATTAAAGGTCAAAGGGCTTTAAAGCAGTGCAATCATTTTGAAATTTTTATCATTTACTTATTATGCTCCATTGAGTACTTATACAAAATTTTATTAAAATAAATCTATTTAAACTGGGTGTTCGGATTTATATGTCACTTAGTATATCATTCTCAGCGACTCAGTATTGTATTAAAATCTTTCTTTTATCTGAGAAGTTTCCTCATAAATATTGGTGGTCTCTCGTAGACAGATTTGTCTCTGCCTAAAATCTGCCCATCGGCAACCAGCGCGCCATCTGTTGATGTTTATACGTACTAGCCATATGTGAATGATTCCTTTCCCATCTTTACCGGCTTTTATCTGTTCCTTTTGATGTTCCATCGAACGTGCCTTCGTGACGTGACGGTCACTTTACTTTTCTGCTGTCGTTTTGGTTGTGTGCGAGCGTTTTTTTCGTTAACTTCCAGATTTTGTGATATTAACGCCCCAAGCACCATTTTATGGAGTAGTACCCTTTTATTTTGTACCTTACGTTTAGTTGTGTTGGTTAGGGTACTATCCGTCCATTTTGTAATGGGATTTTAACCTCCAGCGGTAAGTCTTCTTTTGTATACCATCGGACTACGTCCTTTAATGCTTGTCCTGAAGAAGTTTGTTGAATATCTGATTCCTTTTAGTGGAAAGCCACCATTCACACTCCTCCAACTTTGTTTTGTAGCTGCCTTGTAGCTGTTTCGCAGCCAATTTTAAAAACCCTGAGTGAACATATTAATTGTGTATTTTATAGATAATGATATATTGACAGTTGCTGACTGAAATTCTTAGTGTGTTCTTGATTTTATTTGGCATTTTACGAATTCAAATATAGTGTACTGCCTACATGTCACCGTCTTTTGGGCTTATTAGATTACATTAATCATGAGTTTGAATTTTGAGCTGCCATAACTTATTTTAGAACAAGGGATAACTTTGTGAGGGTATATCGCTTTGGTATATTGTTATCTTTTCTTGACCTTGCAGAAAGAAAAGTAGTTTTCTTCTAACAGAGAATAAAGGAATTTGTGAATAATCTAAATTCCCCCATATTGCTTACAAGATAAAAAAATAGTTTAAGCTATCAAGGTGGCGATGTGATCAGAATAAAAAATTATAATTTCAGGCACAGCAACGAAAACAACGTTTTTATTTGCTATTTTATAATAACAGACTATCAAAACAACTCCCTTTGCAAACTGAGATTATTAATATTATCCCTACCCTATTCTACCTATTTTGTCCTGTTTATTCTAGTTACCCATTTGGCAGTCAGTCCGAACGGCACTACTTGTTACTTCTTTTTCCTAGTTCTCAACCTCAACCATTTGTAACAAAGATCAAAGTAGAAAGAACCACACTCTGAGGTACAGAGCACAGGGTAAGTTATATTTTCCCAAAATTATAACTAACGGGTGATTTTTTAAGAGGTATAGGATTTGATTTTCAAAAAAACACACAAAAAATTTGAAAAAACGATTAAATCTTTATTTGAGTCGATAGAACGGTCGAAAGAATTTAATGTTTAAAGATTATTTCATGTAAATGTTGGCCGCGGCTCCGCTTTAGATGGCCCATGCGCAAGGTCTAATTTTGGCACACTCTCTCGAACATATCGGCCGGTATCTCACGAATAAATGCTTCAATATTGGCTTCCAGTGCGTGAATCATTGCTGGTTTATCCCTGTAGACATTAGCCTTAACATGGCTTCACAAGAAATAGTCCAACGGCGTTAAATCACACGATCTAGGCGGCCAGCGCCCATTCATTCACGAAATTGGAAACGTTGTGGGAGGTCGTGTGGCTTCAATTCTTGCACCAGCTGTATCTTATAAGGTTTTACACCCAAATCCTGTCGCAAAATTTTCCACGTAGTGGAGTAACAGTGGCCCAATCGCTGCGAACGGCGGCGAATCGACATTTCACGGTCATCACTAACACTGGCGGATACAGCCGCAATATTTTCTTCAGTCCTCACTCTATGTCTGCGTGTTGGTGGTTTAATGTCCAATAATGTAAACTGGGTTCGAAATTTAGTCACAAGCTTCTGAATAGCTCCCTCAGTAGGTTAAATGGTTAAGTGGTTAAATTATAGACCAAACTGAACAAGTTTGACAACGACACAAGACACGATTTACGCGTCATCTGTCAAAAAGATACTAGCAAAAAAATCACCCATTAGAAGTATAGACATTGTTTTTGCGGGTGAAGCATTGATTTTAACAAAATGAATAAAGAAATGACCCAATGCATTTTTAGATAAACTTGTCGGACTATATTTTACACAATGAAGCGATTCATTATGATCCGCGAGTTGAGCTGCTTGTTTTCATATCGACATGCGTTATCCACTAAAAAATGTACCCAGCACAGAATCTGGATAAATGGACCAGGCATATGGAGCTGAAACAAACAAGCATCGTAAAGGGCTTTGAACCTCTGATACCGACGGTATTTTTTTCATCGAATACAGTGGGAGGACGTTGTTTTGAACAAACGAATCGACAGGGCGGCGGGGTTGACAGGAACATCGGGATTTACGATCGAGGATAAAGAGTGATAAGTGTTTTCGAGTGGAAACTCTGTAGACAACGAAAGGATAGACGAATCGAACGTCGAATAACCTGATTAGTTATGGCATTTACAGAAATTTTCACGATATAACAATTTTTTTACGCGCAGGCAGAAGCCTGAAACTTTGTTAATCTGATTTTTCAGCTGCCTTCATTGCCTTTAAAAAGCATAAATCCTTTTAAGGTGCTTTTACCGCTAAAGTGCATTGCAACCACGGTTTCACCTATGTTGTCACAGTGAACAGGCAGATATCTAACAGAGCTGCCTTATCCTTATCAGAAAGTTAGAGCTGAGAACTTAGTAACGCTATTTTTAATGAATAGATCGGTTTGGCCATCCGTCGAGCTTGATTCATAGCGCCTGGTGGTCGAATCATAAATTTTTTCTCTGTATTTCCGCTAAGAAATATTATTGAACGTTCTATTAATTCTCTATATATACTAAGTGACATATAAATCCGAACAGCCAGTTTAAATGGTTTTATTTTAATAAAATTTTGCATAAGTACTTAATGAAGCATAATAAGTAAATGATAAAAATTTCAAAATGATTGCACTGCTTTATAGCCCTTTGACCTTTAATAACGTGTGGATGCACCCTGATGTGCTACGCATTCTCCAACGCGCCTAGGCATGCTTCTGATCAGGTGGTCAAAGTCCTCCTGTGGTATCTCATTCGAGGCAACCACCAACTCCTCTCGAAGTGCTTCTAGAGTCTGAGGAGGACGTTGCAAATTGAGCAATCTCCTATCCATCATATCCCACACGTGCTCAATTGGGGATAAGTCGGGAGATCTTGGTGGCCATGGTAACAATGTGACATCATTATGTTGAAAGAAGTCTATTGTGACTCTTGCAACATGTGGGGTTCTAGAACTTCGTGGATATAACGCTGCGCGTTCATGTTACCTCTAATGAAGATTAAAGGTGACCTGGAACCATAAGCTATAGCACCCCAAACCATAACTCCAACAGTGTGATGAACATGTCTTTCAACAAAAAACTGTGGATTCCTCCTTTCATCACGTCGCCTTCCAACCCTGGCACGACCATCGTGCATGCCTAAACAAAATCGAGACTCGTCACTAAAGACAATACTGTTCCATTCCTGATCCCAGAGTGACCGTTGTCTGCACTACTCAAGGCCATTACGTCGGTGTTCTCGAGTTAAAGGGAGGACCCAGTGTGGCCGGTATGAAAACAAGCCAAAACTTCTCATTCGTCGGTAAACACTTCGCATGCCAATAGGTCTTCCGTGTTCTGCAAACCATTCATTTGCAATGGACCTGGTAGTGGAGAAACGGTCCCTTAAGGCCAATAATTTTAGGCGGCGATCTTCACGGTCTGTTGTTCTACTGGCGGCGTCCAGTGCCCTTTGCTCTTTGCGTACGGCCTTCTCGAAGCCATGCCTGACAACACCTAACCACAGTGTCTACACTTCTTTGCACTCTAACTGCAATTGCCTGAAAAGAAAGTCCAGCTTCCCGAAGCTTGAATGTCGGTAGGGAAATGTGGTACAAGCTTCGTGATTGTACAAGCAGCTTGAGGATCGAATTGATTTTAATTATGCATGCTTGAATTAGGCGCGCTTGCGCAGGCAAAACGGTGCTTGCGTACCCAATATTTTCAAGATTTCACAAGTTGGCGTCCGTTGATGATCGTATCGTGCTTTTGAATCAAAGGTGATACAAGAGAGAAGAGGTTTAAATACGTCTCTTCACCCATTCTAAGATAATTGCTCCAGTCACGCGGATATATTTTCAGCTCTCTTAGTAAGTTAATGTGAGAATAGGTTTTCCTTTTCATCAAACATTCTTTACACCACATAGCTCTTCTATTCTGGATTTTCATCTCTTCACAAGAACAAAGGCGGCCGAAGCGAGGATATCGTCATCCCAACTCGACAAATTCTATTAAACTACCTCTATTTTTATCAAGCGTGCTTGTACGTGTGGTGCCAAAGGCAAGTTGTGCATGCTTGTAAAAAAAGATTGAATAAGCATGCTGGACAAGCTTGCAGTTGTGTTTGTGTGTACAGTAAGATAAATACATTCACCAACTTTTATTAAAATAAAACCATTTAAACTGGGTGTTCGGATTTATATGTCACTTAGTATATAAGGTGAAAATTATGAATATCCTTTTACTTATGTCACTGCTTTGAAAAAGCAAAAGCATTTAGTGCAAATTATTATAAATACCATCCGGAGGATTTCCTTCGAAATTTGCAAGTACAGCGATATCCTTTGTTTTATGAATACGGCTCAATGAATCCGGTGTTGTCGACACTAACCGTCGACCTTTGAGGTCCGCCCACGTCTTGGCGAGGTAGAGGCAGGCCCGGTTGGGTCGGCCGCCCCTGGAAGCTGCCGCCCACGCTGCCCGCCGTAGCTGGGTCGCCCGCTCGGCCAGCTGGAAGCTGCTGGAGAACCGACAGACACGGCGCCGGAGATTCGATTCTCTTGGCGGCAGTGTTGCCACGTGGGCAGAAATATACTAAGGGTAGGGACACATACAGTGGTTCGAGAACCAAGAAACCTGGCGAAACGTCAAAAAAATATATTCTCGTTTATAGAGATGCATAATTCATCATTTGATAACATGCGAAGTTTTGTCTGTTGCATCAAACGTATAAATGACGAGAAGCTCATACCAAAGAAAATGTAAAATCGACCTTTTAAAATGACTGTATTGTAGGACAAGGACACACAAAATGGGTACAGCAGTTTTTGTGGGAAATTTTTTTATTCGATAACAAAGACTGAGAAAACGTATTTTTTGGGATTCAATCGAAAGTGTTGGCAGCAACGAAAAAACCCTACATACGAGGGATGTCTTTTAAGTTTTGCATATGGAAATAAAACAACACGAAGATTAACACAGATCTGCATGCGATCGAACCAATTTTCGAAGCACTTATTCCCCTCTTTTGCTAGAAGATCCAAAACGGCATTTTTGAATGCGTCAACTGCTTCTTCTGGTGACTGGAATCTTTGACCACGCCGTCTGTTTTTAGTTTTCGGGAAAGTAAAGAAATCGTTAGGACTCAGATTGGGACTATATGGAAGATGGTCCGATAATTCCACGTTTTCTTACGTTAAATACTGCCTTATTTTTTGGGCTGTGTGCGAGCTTGCATTATCTTGGTGGAGGATGATTCTTCTTTCGAGGTTGATTTATCGAAGCTCGGTGATGACTTTTGGCAAACAAATTGTGGTATACCAATCCGCAGTAACAGTTATTTGCTCATTAAGAGGAATTGTTGCAATATGACCCGCTTTTGACACAAATGTCGCGACCATCTTTTCCGAAACACTTTGAGAACGGATGACTTTTGTTGGCTTTTCTTCACCTTGGAGCACCTAAACATCCGTCGTTTATTTGCTGGTTCATAACAGTAAATCCACGATTCATCACCACTAACAATGCTGTACACATTTTTTGAATTTCCGGAATTGATACGGTCAAGCGTTTTTTGTCACCAATTAACCCTGGCTGCTTTCTACTCTTCAGTCAACAGCCAATGAGAAACTAATTTTCTTACTCCTAATTCTTCATGTAAATTTTTTTGAAGTGAGGTCTTTGAGATCTTCAAGGACGTCTCAATCTCGCGATATGTAACGTGTCTGTCTTCAATGATGAGTTTGCACACAGTATCGACGTTTTCCTGGGTGACTGTTGTTATTTGTGCACCCACCCTGGGATCGTCGCTAAGACTCAACCGTCCACGTTTGAATTCTCCATACCAACGGGAAATTGTCGACTGATGTGGCGCTTCGTTGCCGAAAACAGAGCAAGGCATTCTTGTTGCGATAATTGTCTCTGAAAGTTGTAGTAAATCATGGCGCGAAAATGTTCTCGGTTGAGTTCCATTTTTCTAATGACTTGGTGACACTTGAAAATTCACTGTAGTGAGAACACTGCACGTATTGTTGTGAAACTTTGAATTTAAGTTTACTAAAGAGTGAGGTTAAGATTCAGTACTGACGTTCGAAACCTTGAACCAATTGACCTTTATTATGTCCTTCGTTATAATCATGAAGACTTTTAAACCTAATAGTACCACAAGACTGTTTATAAAGTTTATCAGACTGATAATGGTACTAATGTGGCCTTGACATTGACCTTCAAGGTTATTTGAACCTAGAAACCTTGGAATCAGACCAGGCAAAAATTCTACGCACTGCCTTAAATATTAATTTTCATGGTTTTCCAGTTTTTTCAATCGATGTCTTGAGAATCAAATTATTTTTTAGATTAAAAAAGATGGTGGAACACTTAAAAGACATCCCTGGTAGATACGGCCAGCAATGAAGAATTTTTATTAATGACAGCCTAGTACCAAAATTAATGACAGTGCTAGATTTGAATTTAGTTTTACTACCCCACAAAATGTGCTAGACATGATTCTGTCCCTAAAATCTAATGCAGCAGGTGCGGATGGTATAACAGTCAAGCATTGCTTGCCTCGAGTACTACTACCATTGACGCATCTATTGAACTGTTGCCTGGAGGCTGGGTATTTCCCTGATGCTTGGAAACTATCTCTTGTCAAGCCGTTGCCTAAATGTAAAAATCCAAAATGTCTCTCAGACTTAAGACCTATAACTTTGATTCCTGTTATATCGAAGATATTGGAGAAATCGATTAAACATCAGGTTTATCATTATTTCTCTAATAATGATTTCTTTCCCAAGTGTCAATCTGGTTTCCGCAGTGGTTTTAGTACAACTACAGCTTTAGCAAGGGTTTTAGATGACATCATTGCTTCGCTTGATAAGGGAGATGCTTCAGCACTTGTATCATTAGATTATTCTAAGGCGTTCGATAAAATAGATCATGAGCTTTTATGTGCTAAATTGAAGTTTTTTGGTTTTTCAGACATACCTGTATTGTTTTTTATAACATATCTTTCAAATCGAACAAGTTGTAGAGATAGACAACACTATATCTAGTCCGATTGATATAACATCAGGTGCCCTCGGGGTTCAGTTTTAGGGCCCTTGTTGTACTTAATTTATACTATAGACTTGGGTAGCTCTGTGAAAAACTCTTCTGTGATGTGCTATGCCGATGATACACAGATATGTAAGAGCTTTAATAGTAACACTTTACATACTTCAATCAATGAGGTTAATGATGATTTGGAGGCAATTGTAGGATACTCAAATGGTAACAATCTTAAGCTCAATAAGGATAAGTGCTCAGTGATGCTTTTTTGTCCTGCTGTCAAACGTAACACTATATTGCATTCTCTTGATGTAAAAATCGACAAGGACTGTCTAGCTGTCGTAAATACTACAAACAATTTAGGGTTGATTATTGATTATACTTTACGGTTTAAGGAGCATGTTTCGTCTATCTTAAAAAAATGTTATGCAACTTTGAAGTGTTTTTATGTCAATCGCTCTATTTTGAATTTTAAAGTTAGAAAAAAGTTATGTGAGGCTATTATATTTCCAAGCTTATTTTACTGCGTTCTATCATTGTCTTGATTCTATCACAAAAGCAAGACTCCAAAAACTCCAAAATACTTGTTGTCGATTTGTATTTAATCTCAAGAAGTATGATCATGTTTCCTTAAAGAGATTTCAGCTTGGTTGGATGTGTATAGAAAATGCTTGCAAGTACCATAAAGCAGTGTTTACACATAAGATCATATCTTCTCGATCCCCCTTGTATCTTTATGAGAAATTTGTTTTCAGACGAAATAATTCAGACATTGATTTCAGACACAAAAAAAGACTAGAGATCCCTATGTACAAAACAACTTTATTTCGTAGTTCATACATTTACAATGCTATCCTGATTTATAACGAATTAGATGACAATATAAAGGATTGGCCAGTAAACAGATTTCGTAAGCATGTGAAACAGATTTATTTGTCATTGTAGTAATTGTGGAAAAGTTAGTTTTTAATTCTATTTTATTTTATTTTTACGTAACATATGTGTGTATATATTATGTATGTCAGGAAGCTATCAAGCTCATTGTTTTGAAGCGTCTTTTGCTGCTTGTCAAAGTTTCCTTGATTAAGTATTTCAATTTATTATTTGGGTAGGTTAAGTAGAGTAGCCGAGAGCTAGACTTCGCCTACGTAGAGGTCACATTATGTTATAGTTTATATAATGTGCCTAATAAAGACATTTTATTATTATTATTATTAATAAAATAAAAATGTTAAATCCTCTCTTACTGAAGGAAGCGTTATTGTTTATTCGCGTAACTCTAAAACTCAATTTAGATGCCTAGGGAGGAACACATCCTCCAGAGTCTTCAGGTGTGGCAACCATGTCCTATCTGTCTTTCCATTCATCTCCGCAGTGCGCTAAACTTAGCCCACGCTCGTTTCGCTGACGACGTCGTCCTCGTCGTCGGTCGTTTGGACCCGTGCCAAGTGCCTCCCCTCTCTTCCCCAACGACCACTTCCCACCCCCATAGCCGTTCCCTTTGCATCACACCACCCCCCCCACCCCCCTTGATCTCGCGCGTCACTACGGTGTGTTATTGGGGTAGGCGATCCGGTGGCACCGCCGAGCTAGTCTAGCCGTCAACTCACGTTCTACAGGTTGGCGTAGGGATAGAGGGTAGAGATTATCGGATAAACACTGGTTTTTGTTAATGCGCTTAACTTTTGACATTCAGGGGGTCAGGTTATATCTATCGCTCACTCTGAAGGGCCTCGGGCAATAAGGTAGCTAAGCCACAACCCAACTAACAATAATCACCTCTGTTAGGATTGCAAGTGAAGAATTTGCTGATAGATGTCGCTACAATTTCTAAATTACGTTTTTGCCGATATACTTTAATACATTTAAGTTACATGAAAAAAGATTGATAAACTCATTTGTTCTGACCGAAGTCGATGCTCAAGAAGTTTTAGCAGTATTATGTTCTGAAAAATAAGAAAAGCCCAGGATCTGATGAAATAAGAGCTGAACGTCTGAAGATGATGGCCACGCAAATATTAGAACCATTTGCTTATGTTATAAATGAATATTTTCGGTCTGGAATATTTCCCTCAGCTTCTATATCAGCTGTTATCATTCGATTGTACAAAACAGGCGATAAAATGGACCAATTCACTGGACAACAAATTTTAGTTTTTTAATTGTATCTTGTGGGAAAAGTGCACTTCTTTGTTAATTTTGGGGCGCCGAATCCAAAAATGACAAATTAAAAAAAGTAACAAGATTCATATACTTATAAGAAAAAAAACTTTTTATTTTTAAGGATATATTAAAAAAGTAACAAGATTCATATACTTATAAGAATCACTATATGCGCTGGCTTTTTGCTGTTCTTTTATGGACCAAGAGTCCAACAGTAGTCTGCAAGCATGGAAGGATTCCACTTTCCCTGGTACCTTTTTCCATTGTTGAAATATCCTGATGAAAACGTTCGCCGTGCTCATCACTTACGGCTCCGCAATTGTCAGGAAAAAAGTCCAGGTGTAAGTGTAGGAAATGTATCTTAAGAGACATATTACAGCCCATCTTTTGATACGATGACAGCATATTTTTGACAAGGGTTTTATAGTTGTTAGCTTTTCTATTTCCCAAGAAATTAGTGACCACCAGACGGAAATCATTCCAAGCAGTTTTTTCAATACCTGTTAAAGTGTTTTCAAACTGTGTATCTTTCAAAATATTTCGAATCTGTGGCCCAACAAAAATATCTTGTGGCGAATCAAATTACCCATAACCTCAATGAGACCATTCCATCTGTTTGTGCATTTGTCGATCTGAAAAGGGCTTTCGATCCAGTTAATCACATTTTACTGCTAGATATTTTAGACAAATTAGGTTTTCGCGAGCAAATATATTCTTTAATGCAAAGTTTATGAAAAAGGCCCCAAGTAGTGAAATCATACAGTTAGGAAATGCTTGTCAAATGTGGTGCACCTCAGGGTACAGTGTTAGGCCCTCTTTTATTTAATATCTATTTGAATGATATATTCAAGATTACTGTGTAGGTAAAATAGTTGGTTACTATACAGGGTGGCCCTTCCATGTGTGGACGGAATATTACTCATAAACAGTTACATTTTGGGTAAATCTATTTATGGCATGTTATACATGACATTTGAGGGCAAATTTCTAAAATATTGGCAATTATACAAGGTGTCCCGATTTTGACCTACATATCAAAGTTGTGATGTTTTAAATGGAATGCCTATTTGGATAAACCAATTCAAAAGAAGAAGATTGATATAACATACTATGGGATTGTTGGTAATTAGCTACTGAGATGTAAGGTGTTTTGGAGAGCTGAATTTTGTATCAAAGAAAACTTACACATCTCAGCTTTGATCTTATTTGTTACTTTCTCGAATTATCATGTTTGCTCGTACAGGGTGGTCAAAACGCGAATTGTCCTTTTTATCAAAAATTTCAAATCCATCACCCTGTATATTTGTACAATTCGGATTCAATTTTTTATGAGCCTTTTTTTGGTATAAGGTTTAATTCAGATAAAATCACTAGATTTTGAGTGATTAAGCTTTTAATAGAACAACACCAAAATTAAGGAAAAAATCACATCATCCACGGAAACAGAAGTTCTGCATATATCAGTTTCTGCTCGAATTTGTTGTGCACTTAAATGGGGATTTTCCTGCAACTTTAATAGAACCTCCAAGTGATTCGCCTCATTGGTGACACTTGGATTATCTATACATTTCTTACTATATTCCACTGCTCCACTTGATTCAAAACGTTCTCGTAGTGTGCAAAATGTTTCCGGCCTTGGATGTCGCATATTAGGGCGACTTATAAATGCGATGTGCTAGGAAACTATGTCTTTGGGCTTCGCCCAAAACGAACACCATATTCACCATTACTTCTTTAGAAAAATTAATTTTCAAACACGTTTTTATTATAATGCTCACGAAGCTAATGTTGACAGTTTGTAACTAATCAATAATATTTATTGGTTTCCAAGGATGATGCGATATTATGTCTAGTATCAAAAAGAGTGTATCCAAACTTGCACAAACATACAGGGTGATGCATTTGAAATGTTTGAGAAAAACTACAATTTGCTTTTTTGACCACCCTGTATGAGCAAAAGTCAAAATTCGAAAAAGTAACAAATAAGATAAAGGCTGATGTATGTAAGTTTTCTTTGATACAAAATTCAGCACTGAAAATTTCAAAATGGCGGACTAAGGGGTTGCCGAAGTGGGGGATTTTTCTAGACAAAACACCTTATATCTCAGTAGCTAATTACCAAAACCCCACAGTATGTTATATCAATTTTCATCTTTTGAATTGGTTTATCCGAATATGCAATAAAATTTGAGGCATTCTATTTGAAAAATCACAACTTTGATATGTAGGTCGAAATTGGGACATCCTGTATAATGGCCAATATTTCAGAAATGTGCCCTCAAATGTCATGTATATTCAAAGTTAGTTTATTCAAATTCAAATTAAAAAACCAATATAACTTACAAATTAAAAAACAACCTTCAGTACAGTACAATTTAAATAAAAAAGCTTCAAGAATACATGAGCTTGTATACTCTTGCTACCCTGAATAACCAAGATTGCAACAGAAATCTGAGCAAAGATACTAGCATCAGATCTAGAACCAGCAAGTAACGGTATATGAATTGTGAAAATTCTGTATACTTTCGTAAAGGGTAAATGTCTGAATCTTGTCGTCACAAATCCTAAATTACGTGTCTGCATAAACAAATCTAAAATTCATAGCAATAGTACAGAAGCATACTAAAAACACTCAGAAGTATAAATATAGAGTACATAAAATATGAATATCTGAAATATGATAATATAGGGATATTTCGAGTAAGGTCAAACTATGTTGTTTAAACAATAAAAATTTTGCGTAAAGGTTAAGCAGAGAAACAAGAGTACTACAATTTACTACAAAAGAATTTACTACAAAAGAATATACACCTAAGCTATAAGCTTGTGTGTGTCATACAATATACAAATTCAATGCATGGCTATTGGTTATAAGGTATATTATGTGCAAATGTATATAACAAAAAAGAAATAAAAAAAAACATTAGATGGAAACGAAATTACTGAGTTGAGTCAAGCTACCGTCGATGCAAGCATGTCACAGTTATTTAAGATGAACTTCTTAATTCTTTTTTTGAAATTATACTTCGAGAGGATTTTATATTCTAGGGGTAATTTATTATACAACCTAATACCATCAAACTTTATGCATTTTTGGCAAACAGATTTATTCACTCTGGTATAGGTGTAACTTATATTTATTTAAGTTCTTGTTTCATAAGCGTGGCTGGTTGGAACATTGTTTCGGGAGTGAACAAATTTTAGAGCAGCAAAAATATATAAACCTCTAACATTCAAAAGATCATTTTCAATGTAAACAAATCTGCAAATTGACCTACATGGGATACGAAAAATAGTCCTGACAATATAATTTTGCGTGGTTTGTAGTATTTTTAAGTACTAGTGTATGCGGCTCCCCAAATACTTATCCCGTAAGTTAGTAGAGACCCCACAAACGAGATATATATTGAGAGAAGAGTCTTTCTGCTTAAAATATTCCTAAGAATGAAAAATTTATGAATAATTCTCCTTAATTTCGATGCCAAAAGCTCGGCATGACTCTGCCATTTTAAATTACTGTCAATAGTGATTCCTAAGTATCTAATAACTTCAACTCTTTCGACAGTGTCAGCACTATCATTTATAATTAAAGTTCGGTGGTGTAATGGCATGTCTGCTTTGGTTGGAGAAAACGTTACATACTGCGTTTTAGAGATATTAAGTTTAAGTAAATTGTTATCCAACCAGCATTTGACTTTATTTAATGACAACTTGGCATTCCGTATTGCGTCATCCCATGAATGAGCAGTGCAAACTAAAACAGTATCGTCTGCATATGCTATCATTTTACAGTTGAAATTACATCAAAGTAGTTCATTTATGTATATGAGGAACAGTGTTGGTCCCAAAACCGTCCCCTGAGGCACACCTATTTTGATCTTTTGAATGTTGCTTAAATCTGATCCTGCCTTAACTTGTTGTAATCGATCAGCCAAATAGTTCTCAAATAAATTCAGAACTCCGCTACGCACTCCAACACTTTCTAGTTTCTTTAATAAAATTGTATGAGATACTGAATCGAAAGCCTTTTGAAGATCTAGGTAAACTGTCTTAATTCCGTCTTGAAAGTTTTCAAGCACTTGTCCTGTAAGTTCTTGTAGAGATTGCTCTGTATTGCAATTTTTGCGGAACCCAAATTGACAGTTCGATATTATGTCATATTTCTCAAGAAAAGAACAAAGTATGTTATTTAAACACTTAAACAAATACATTGATAACTGAAATAGGTCTATAATTGAACATATTGTCTTTACTTCCAGATTTAAATATTGGTGTCACTATGCTTTCTTTAAATTGGCGAGGAATTACTGAGGATTTGAAACAGAGGTTGATAATGTGAGTTATAGGGTGACTGATATACTTCATGATCATCTTGATAGTTTTAGTGTGTAAGCCATCTTTGCCGGGTACGCTATTATTTTTCAGATTACAAACTATTTGTTGTAACTCCATGTTATCCACTGGAGTTAGAAACATAGAGTGAGCAATGTTGACAACATGAGGATCTGATGTATCAAGAATTGAGTATTGATCAATCTGACTTGTTACTTGCTCACCTATATCAACAAAATATTTATTAAAACACAGGCTATATCAGTGGGGCGTCCAGCTGCTGATTATTGTGATTAATTGATTTTACGTCCTTTTTATAACATACCATAAATAGATTTTCCCATGAGTAATCTTCCGTCCACACATGAATGGGTCACCCTGTATAAAGGGCAAGACTGGCAGGATGTAAAGGGAATACGAGTAATAAATTGAAAATGACTTTTATGACATCTTTCGTTTTTCAACACCAGAAAATTAATCGCTAACGTCTTGTAAATAACAATTTTGATTATGTTTTATAGTAATGGATGATAATCCGAGTAGGTAATTTTCCATACATATACCCATATGAATTATCAAATAGAGGTAGAAGACTCTATTAAATGAAATGCAAATAGAATGCAAAATACAAGCATGGTTATGTAGATATGATTTGTTGCACCAAACATTTGATAAAGGTGCCCCCACTCCGTTTTGAGCTGCTTGCTGGGTATACCCAAAATTTCGAAAATCAAAACTTTCAACTTGAAATCTATATTTTACAGCTACAGTCCAAACTGCTTGATGAATTTTAACAATTGAAGTGTCCTTGGATTCCGCAGTCAGGCTTTTGTATTTTTTTAAAGTTGTGCTTGTTACACGTTGATATAAAGATTGGAACTCTTATGAAAAGCTCCCTATATCACTACATCAACTCGCAGTTACTTGTAAGGCATCCTCTATATCGATTCCGATCGGTTATTCCCCGAAAGACATGCGAAGTTGAGCTCGAGCTAAGAATATCCTCGGCTTGTTTATTCAGGTGCAGAAGCAAAGAAACGCAAAACAAATTATTGGAGCAATTTGATGTAGAAACGAAGTTACTGGGAGAAATTGCTTCTGCGACAGAACACAACAGTTGAATTTATCTGCTTCTGGATTCGCAACGAAGTTTTCTGAATATAAAATTGTCGTCGCTCTTCGGGGAGCTTCAAGAGCTACTGTTGTCTTAGCATTTGCGAGATATTGCACCCGCTTCGGTAAACAATGGAATCACATTATTGCCTATACTTTGTTGAAAGGCGATGAGCGATCAGATGGAAATGTTATTGGAAATTGCGGGCGGATACTAAGTGTTCAAAAAGGTTATACGAAGGGGCTTCCCACTTCAGTTGGCCCACTTCAAGATTTGTACGAAAATATGCCTTTATAAACGAAACTATACTAAGTGACATATAAATCCGACCACCCAGTTTAAATGGTTTTATTTTAATAAAAGTTGGTGAATGTATTTATCTTACTGTAAATAACAAGTGAAAAACCTGTTCTCCGGCCATCACTACTAGTTTTATGAGCAATATACAGAGTTCGTTCAAAGGGCATTTAAAGCAAAATACACTACAGTATATTCAGATAAGAGATAGACCGGATGTAAACAGAAGGTTCGGGTGATTTTCACGCTATCGCCGCCGTCTCGACGTAAAACAGGAGCCCTCATTGGTCAATTCGCAATTAAATGCCTATGCCGAGCGGCAGAGCAGTCGTATCAAGGCAGAGTCACATTCAGGTTCAGACGTGTTACGTATGTCGTGTGCATCATTGCAATTTGATATTTCTTTGGACGTTTTCGTTTGTTATCTTATTAAGTTGTTGAGTTTGTTGTTGTTATTGTTATACCTTGTTATTGATGTTATTGCTATCAACTGCTTGCGCAAAATGCCCAGTAGTACAGATACTGCCGATGAAGTTGTAAACTCCTGTAGTCCACCTAGGAAACGCTCTAAAATAAGACACCTGAGTGCAGAAATGAAAGAGGTCATTTTGAATATAAGATCGAGCGCGAGGAGAACGAGGCATCAACCATCAAAGAAATTGTTGTGAAGGTTTCTCACAAAGTTGGGGTGTGTCGCGCATCAGTGTTTAATGTGTTAAGACAATACAAAAAAAATCACACCTTTTCTGAGCCAATGATCAGTAAACATCGGAAAAGTATTTTTAAATCATTGGATGAAGCTGATAAGCATGCGATTAGGAGGAAAGTGCATGAATTCTTCTTTAGGAATGAAATACCTACTATAGATAAAGTACTGCAGGAGGTAAATGGAGATACAACGTTGCCAAATTTCAAACGATCAACTTTCCATGCGTTACTGAAGCATTTAAATTTCAAATGGAAAAAACGGGGTCGTAATAGTTTACTACTGGATAGAGAAGAAATTGTGCTATAGAGGAGGGATTATTTAACAAAAATTGGGAAATATAGAAATCAAAACAGGAAGATTTATTATCTTGATGAAACGTGGGTAAACGCAGAACACACTACAAGTAAAGTATGGGTTGATGATTCTGTAACTTCATCCAGGAGGGCCTTTCTAGATGGACTGTCCACCGGATTAAAAAATCCAGCAGGTAAATACGAGTAATAGACAACAATCGGATGTTTTTCAAACCTTGGGAACAAGGTTCTAAACATTAATTCCAGGGGGCAGATAAAACATATTACAAGTAACAAAACTTTTATAACTTTCGATAAAATGCGTGGATGTTTTATTGTCATTTTCATTTGTTAGATCTTTTTTAAGCCCTGTTTTTATGTGTTTTCGATATTTCAATAATTTTTTAATATAATCTTAAAATATGTCGAATATTATAAACTTAAAAAAAGTTACTAAGTTTTATATTGTGTACCGTTCCTAATATTTCTAATCATTTTAATTCATACTTTAAGCTTTATAAAGTTATAATTTGTTAATATTAATATTTGCGCGTATTTCAGGTTCCTGATCATTCATTTTTTAAAGGTTTATAACTTTAAATTAAATTGTGAAGCGCTGAGTAATCATACGACGTTCAATATTCTTTCTTTCAATATGACTAAATAATCCCAATTATAGCAATCTGATACTCATGTCTCAATGTTTTTTCGCTGAATGTGATGAAAACATTTGAAAAAGGTTCGCTTATTTAAATAAATCTACACCAGTTAGTACTTCGATTTCCAGGTAAAGGGAAAAGGCTCATTATCTGCCATATTGGCAGTGAGGATGGATTTGTTGTTGACGGTCTGTGGTGCTTTGAGTCTAAGAAAACTGGAGATTACCACGAGGAAATGACTGGCGAATCGTTTTGAACAGTGGTTTTCAAAAATTTTACCGAAAACGCAGTAATTGTGTTGGATAATGCGCCTTATCATTCTCGAAGAATGGAGAATTTCCCAACAACGGCTTCAAGGAAAGTTGATGTTCAAAATTGGCTCCGCTCGAAAAATATCAACTTTGAAGAAGCAATGCTGAAAGTACAATTATTAAGAATTGTCAAGGATCACAAGGCGGAATATCAAAAATACGCCATTGACGAAATGGCAGCAAGTCAAATAAAACTGTGCTCCGTTACCTCCATACCATTGCGAGCTCAATCCCATTGAGCTCATATGGGCAGAGGTTAAAAATTATATAGCTAAGCACAATACAACTTTTAAATTTTGTGACCTCAAAGGACTTTCAAAGAAGCACTAGAATTAATAACAGCGCAAAAATGGGAAAACTGTATTAAGCACGTGAAAGACAAAGTTGAAAAGAGAATGTGGGAACTGGACAATATTTTAGAGGAACAAGTCGAGCCATTCATTATTGACGTTGGTGCTTCAGGCAGTAGCGATGATGAAAGCTCATCAAGCTCATCTTTCCAATAAAGATGTCGTTCATCAAATTCGGTAAGTATAAGTAATTATAAAGCTACTGTATTTTTTAATTAATTATTGACATTTTTGAACCCATTTTGGCAAAACCTATTCAAGAATCTACTTTCTGACAATGTTCAACCATGCACATTTTTTTCGTTTTGAACGTTTTAATTTGGTTACATATTTACCTAGAAATCAAAAAATATACTAATCAATATTCTTAAAAGCAATTTTAAGAGATATACGATTATTTTTAATTTAGGCTAATTTAAACGCCATTTTGAGATTATATTCGACTGTATTTCACCAAACATCAGGCGGCATCCGAAGCTGGAAATCGAAGAAAATTTTGAAACCCTTATGTATATTTACATCATTATATATTTCTTACCCCACCCCCACATGATCCTATATCCATCACCAATCGTATACACATCGAATTGTGCTAATTTACTACAAAGTTACGCAAAGCAGCATCTACTATCTAAAATATGTACTGAGTGACTCTTAATACGTCCCTGCCGAATGTTACAGCGTTCGATGATCACGTGGTCTTGTTTATGTCCGGTCTATCTCTTATCTGAATATACTGTAGTTTATCTTGCCGCAAACCACCCTTTAGTATGTTAACATAATTATCTTTTAATCCCTATACACAGTTTGACTAAAACCACTTGCTGGATTATAAAATTATAAATTCGATAAATCTATTTTGGTTCTCAAGACCTTCGGTGCTTGTAAAAGTAGGAAGACGATCTGCATAAATCTAGTGGGCGGAACAGTTTATTATCACTTTCATAATCTATTTATAGCTTTAACGGCATAGCTATAAAACACAATTATTTTTCTATATATACTCAAACAGGCGCGTGGGCAGAAGCCTAAACCCCTGAGCGCCGACCGCGGCTGCTATGAGAAGCTTAAAGACCTTTGAAATGGCTAAGGTTATTAGAGCTGATAGAAGCTCCCCCAAACAAACTGCCGTATTCGGTGATATGCAGTACGCATACCAACCGTCCTTCCATGCTCTTCAAACTACTGATTAGCAATGGCTCGAGTACTACCGAATCTGTCTCTCGGAGCCGGAAGTCTTAAATGGCGGTCTTGTCGCTCTGTGAACGGATCAATTCACGCAGCAACAGCGATAAAAACTTGTTTTGTTATTTTTTGTTGACAGTGACAAGAATATCAGTACGAAAACAAACACCATTGTACAGTTAAAATGTTCTTATTTAGTTTTCGGTTTTAGTGCTAGATACTATTTTTAAAATGGTCAATTCGTTTCCATTGGAAGAAAAAATCGAAGCGATTTTTATTTATGGTGCGACGCGTAACTTTCACGAGACCGAAAGGATTTTTAATGACCGTTTCCCGTTTCTGTAGAAAATATTTAAGGTAACTTGTATCTAAATTTACAGCTACTGGTAGTGTAAACAACAAAAAACCCCCAGGTCATTCGACCATCCCGGAAGAAAAGCAAGTTGAAATAATTGGTGAGATCATAGTAAATCCCCAACAGTCTACTTCCTCCACCGCGAATTTATGTGAGGTTTGTCCTTCTACTGTATGGAGACTTTT